>CM072511.1:96062368-96147368 GCA_036898135.1 Oncomelania hupensis | reverse complement strand
GATAGGGAAGGGGAAGGGGGTGGCTAGTACGTTCCGTAATACCGGTGAACTCTATTTTACATTCATGTAAGAGTTAACACACCTCTCTCGATAATTTAGAGGAATCGGGTTCGTCTGACGCTATGAATGCTACACAAAAACTGCCAGCTGTACCACTGTGTTAATACTCAGCCTAATCTGGTGCGCCTTTCTTCTTCAGCAGGGAGAGTCCGTTGGTAGTGTTAAAACTTGTCAACAACTCAGGTTACTATTAATTCCATAAGTTCCATTCGTGTTATGCCTGGGAGGGTTCCATGTTCTGATGCTAATCCCACATTAGGTTTCAACGTGCTTTTATGTAGAATGTTAATAATAATTTTAACCTTTTATATTAATCTGATACGCAACTATCCTGTAGCAGGTTGTGTTTATGGGAAGTGTTAACACTTGTCAACTATTTAAGTTGTTAATATTTCCATACTTTTAATTCGTGGGTGGACCTTTTTTTGTGATGGGGGCTTCCATGCCCCCATGTTAGATGTCAAGGGTTTATTGTGTAAACGCGGGCGGCTTGAGTTATATCCTGTATCGGCCAGCACCCTGTGCAGCAATTCAGCTGAAAAAGCGGTAAATAAGAACCACCACACAAATAAGTATTCGCCTACATAGGTGAAAATCAAACGTTAAACGTCTGTAACGCCCATGCCACAAACTACGCCCACATGTCTTTTTTGTGGTTGCGACCTTGGCACATACGCACTTATCTGTACTTGTTTAAACATATGAATACATTAAGACTAAAGAGCCTGGTCTACTTTCTACATTGTTGTTGAGTAAGATTTGTACGGTAACTACAGAGCCCAAGTAACTCTTTGAGCTGAAAAACGTTCTCGTATGCTTGATGGAAATGTTACGTTTCATTGGCCATGATCAGGTAAGAAGATAAGATCTTGCATGATCTGGTAAGAAGGTATTCCAGCAATCGGTTTGACTATAAAGCGAGCGTTGTGGGCTAAGGCGGGACGTCCCCTATACACTCCGTGTCCGGGGACGTTAATGTAAGAAACGAAACGAAAAAGGCGGGACTAATGCCTTGTCGAGTGTCCACAGGCCAGAAACCAATGGCGCCTGACAGGTGCGGGTTCGATCCAGCATCTGGGCGTTATGTTTCTCCGAGTATTATTTACTTTCGACTCGGGCAACGTCTCGGGGGTTTTCTCCGGGTACTCCGGTTTGCTCCCCCATCAAAATTTCAAAATCACAACTAATGTTAGATAGGTTGGGTTTCGGCGCGCCACAGGCTGCGACTACGCTTTCCCCAGGCTCAGAATTTCCCTATGGAAAAAGGGACAATAAGGTTTAAAATAAAAAAATAAAAATAAAAATAAAAATAAAATTAAAAAAAACACCAGACAAATGCATTAAGGATTAAGAAGAGAAAAAAATACTGTTTATCCTATCCTATCTTATCCTATCCTGTAACTCGAAGGTCGTAGGGGCACCACAGATGATCGTTTAATCAGCATACTCCATCTTTCTCTGTTCTCAGCAACCCTCATGGTTTCGTGTGATGGTTTGTCGAACTCCGTTGTTGGTGATGTAACAGCCTTACCTTGGAACGTAGACTGGTGGTCTTGTCTTTTCAAATGGGTTTCAACCTTGTCAGGGCAGCAGTTTGTGCGATCCTGGAGAGGACTTCCTGTCGTGACCCATTGTCTGATACGATGGCTTCTAAATATTTGAAGCTATGCACTGTGTTGACCTTGGACTTTGATGTCCATGTAGATGCCATTGATGTTTTTGGTCATCATTTTGGTCTGCATTTTTTTCCATTCCACAGGCTCTGTACATTTATTTATTTAGTTTGCATACCTTTGCCCTCGTTTACTATGATACAACTGAATATAATTGAACCGGAGTTGTTTTTTTTCTCTCAATATTATGCTTTCTTGCCCAATTGCGTTTCCGTTTAAATAATAATCATCCGTCCGAATGGCATTGAGCATCAGGTCTTGCAAAGACCATCCTGCAAGGCACGGTGCAATGAGGCAGAAGAAGGGGGAGACAGAAAGAGAGGTGGGAGGCCAACATTCGAGAATGGACTAGCTTGACACTGAGCGAGGCCATGGGGATTGTTGAGGACAGAGAAAGATGGAGTACACTGGTTAAACGATCATCATCTGTGGTGCCCCAACGACTTTCGAGTTACGGGATAGGATATGATAGGATATGATAACAAGTAAATCTGAGGGCATAGTGTTTATAACTAATGTTTTCTACTCACCTGCGTTTTAGTTTATCTTAAACTGAATTGCCATTGGACTTATACTATTAGAACACAACTAGGTTAGGAAGAGGAACATAATTATTTTATAACCCATTCTTGATTTAATTCATCTAGCATACCCGTCCTTTCGTTTAACTTGAAGTAACTGAGCAGCTCGAACCGGTATATGAAAGTGTGGTTAGTTGTAATTTGAAACTAATTTTGATTGGAACCAGCTGCTTAGGAAGAGAAGCACCGGTATTGTTGATACTTTATTTTATGGTTCCTGCCTACCTGTGCTTCCATCGAACCTGACGTAGCTGAGTTGCACTGAACTCCGCGTTGAAGAGGCGTTCAGTTGCTCCACTGTGATAGTGCCGTCAGCCAATCCTAAGGGATAACTGCAGCCTGAAAATGAAACAAGCCAATACACATTACAATATTTTTTTAAAACAGAAGTGCAGAAATACTGAGTCAGAGTGAGTAAGTGTGTGTGTGTGTGTGTGAGAGAAAGGGAGAGAGAGCGTGTGAGTGAGTGAGTGAGTGTGTGTGTCTGTGAGTGAGTGAGAGAGTGTGGGTGTGCTAGTGAGTATGTGCACAAGAAACAGAAAAGAAGAAAAGAAGAAGAAGAAGAAGAAGAAGAAGAAGAAGAAGAAGAAGAAGAAGAAGAAGAAGAAGAAGAAGAAGAAGAAGAAGAAGACAAATTAACAAGCAAACAAACAAACCATTAGCGACAACCAATATGAACTGCACTTAGCGGAAAATTACAACAACCCAATCGATTCTTGCATGAAGGCAAGAGGACAGATAAAGTACTCTAATTTATCATGCGCACGCATCCCAGAATGATTGATTGATCGATTTATTGTTGCTTTAGGTCCAGCGGACTCTTCCGAGCCAAATCAGGACCGGACAACCCCCGATCCGCATAAAAGATCTGCTGAAACAACCCTAGTGGGAAAATTGAATGCCCTCCACCGGCCAGTCACTTTACAATAAAGACATCCCACGCGGGGGACGGCTGAGGGTTTACCTCAACTACGCGAACCCCCGGTTACAAAAACAAAATAGAATACAAACATCATTATAAATTATCAACAAAACACATACATATAAAATGCCTACATTGCTAAATACTAACATCATAGGAAGCCCTAGTGACCACCCAGCAGAAAGCGTCCAACACTCCCAAGCTGATCCAACAGACCTCATACACAAACAAGGAGTCTTGTCCAGGAAGAGTTTTCAAGAAAAAAGGTAGGTCATTGATCTAGCGAAGAAGAAGATAGTATAGCAGAGTGATAGAGCAGGAATGGGAAAGAGTAAATGAGGAAGATAGCAACAGTGGGAATTTAAAGCACTAAATTTCCATAAAGTGGGGATACTATTTATACTGAAACCCCCGGCACTCCAACGGGGGTACTGTTGCCGCAGTGAATCTGTCATGCCTACAAAGGCAAGACAGGTTTTCAACTGGGGCTTTCACTTTTCCCTTTATAGGTTAGAACAATCTACAGTGGCAAGATTGCTCATGACCCCAAGGGGTCACGCATCCCAGAAGAAATACCTCTAAACAATAGATAGACAATTACATAATGATTGAAAATAAAATGTATGTGCAAGACAAGAGTATTCATACTTTTTTTAAAATCCTCACTTAGTTCATTGCACTATTGAGTGGTAGTTGTAGTAATGTCGATAATTAGATTCTACCTACAAAGAAAACGATATATAGGCCTAATGCAATGGGGTTGGTCACTGTTTAAGCTGTTTTACGACAACTGAGAAGGTTAAGCTAATGCGTCATATTTAAAAATAACATTATATCAGTTATACATATTAAGAGCGGGCAAAACGACAGATTTTATCAGTCTACAAAATAATGCAATAGCTACAAAAGCATATTATTGCTGTTTAAAATTTCGTCGCCGTCCTCTTCAACGTCTCCACAAAAGGTGCATGTCGTTATATTCCATGAAACCTTAGCATTCAATTTTATTCGAATTTAAATCACGAAATATGGTCCGACGTGTTATGCAAAAGAAATAAAACGATCGAGGAAAAAGATAAATCATTTAGTTGAGCCAAGCGTTGCCTTTTAATAATGGAATAAATAGTTTGTGGCCATATTTGAATAGTTCCATTGTGAACAGAATGAAATGGCATTTTAGATCCGCTCTTGTACTCTTGCATTCTAAACCAAAACAATTTTCGCTGCATTGAATCTTTGTATTAAAAATCAATGACCCCAGACTGACTTTGGATTCACGTCAAATGATCGTTAAATTGAACTCTGCCTATGTGACAGTGTCTGTACTGGTATTAAGGAAGTTTTGCGTGCAGGTTTAATGATTGTCGGTTTAAAGATATTTATAATTAAATTATGTATTAACTTGAATCGTTTTAGCGGAAGAAAGAAAAAGAAAACAAAGGGCAGAACAACAAATCAAGCTAAAAAGAAATCGAGAGTTAGCGGAGCATCAACATGGATCACCGGCGCTCGAATCTGGATACGATAGCATCCTCTCTATAGAACGCGTCCTTCTCAGTAGTGAGAACGCTATCGTATACGAGCGCCTGTGACATGCATCTATATTTTATACAATCTGATGTGCCAATGGTATCTCTGTAGACGAGTTCTCGCACAGGCGCCCTTATATGGGCGCGATAGCGTCCCTCTATAGTGCGCGTCTGATACGCAAACAACAAAATTAAACTCTGCATTAATTGTCATAGTAGAGGCCGCACTGCGCAGCTGAGTCCAGCCGAGGCTTACGTACGTTCGCCTCTTCACTACGCTGTCTCAGCTAGGCAGTGTGAACAGAGGCAAGGGTCAAAGGAGGCAATCTTCCAAAGAGTTCTAGCGCTTCTGGTTGTGTGGGCGACCCGTGCACCTCTGTATCCCTTTCTACGGCGTGTGAAAAGGTGTCACTCGATCTAAAACGTTTTGAGGAGAAACTAGCAGGTAGGCAGGCCTTCAAGAAATGAAAAAAAAGCCTACATTGAAACTATCTCTATTTGGTTCAGGAGACGTCAGCAAGCGTGATTGAACTTTGATTGCCCTACCCTGAGCATTCCAGTGCTGTGCATTCATAAAACTGATAGCACGGTTTGCTTTTCACAATGTTGGATATTAATGTCTGAAAGGTAGGCCTTGCTGAATTCATTTCAGTCATGATACAAGTGTACTTTAAAAGAAAGAAAGACACATACAAAAATGCCCCCCCCCCCCCCCCCCCCCACACACACACACACTTAAACATTATAAATAAATAAATACATAAATAAATAAATAATAAAAATAACAATTAAACGCAAAATCCATGAGATTGGTGAGGATTTCAGGTTAGGTCTATCAAATGCAAGGTCTAAATAAAAACTGAGATCGATATCTGACCTTTTCAACCTGCGATAGTTTTCCATTCCTTATCATCCTTATTCCTCTCTTCCAATTTGTATAATCCTTATTTACCTCTTATTCCTCCTCATTCTTCTCCTCCGCTGCCTCTTTCTCATCATCCACTTCTCTCTCTTTCTTGCAGTCTATTAAAATTAATTTTGTGACCTTTAAATGAATGCTAAACGAAGCCGTTCATATTCACGCCCTTCCGCTTTTTAATTTGGAAACACATCTGCTTACGTAGAAGCTTATTGATAACACCAGTTCCAAGGTGGTTCGTATCCCTTTCCCGTCAGCCCAGGTTGAAAGAAGCATGCAAGGGGAAAATATTTATATTGAAAATCCTCACATAATTTCAAATGCAGGGCGTATCGCCAAGCCCACAACATTCAAAGGCGCAACCTGTAAATCGGACAAAAAGTAAATCGGTCGAACGATACACCGTTATTTTTCTGCACTGCTGCGTCTAATTAACTCATGTTTTCCATTTATTGATATGCATATGGCATTTTGGTAGTTCTTAAAACCATTAAGCTAATGATATTTGATATTTGGGGATATTTGCATGCGCGGGGATACGCACGCACGCACTTACTCTCTCTCTCTCTCTCTCTCACACACACACACACACACACGCACACACAAGCTACGCACAGACAACACACATTCTATGGATTTTCACTGCAGTTATTCGCTGACAGGTGTCGGAAAATTGAACACCATTATGGAGTGTATGAGCCTGCACACAAAGCTAGACTATATTTTGAAATAAAAAAATTTTCACAGCAACTGGTAAACAAAATAATCTACGTCACTGAGTTTCTGTTTTTGAACAGGCTTCTCACTGAAAGTTTCGTAGTTGTAAATTTGGCGGAATGGGAGGTGACTGTTCACGGCTTGGGGAGAGATTGTCTACCTTCCATTATTTTGTTGGCCAGTCTAGCCTTGGGTGGCTCCTGCTGTGCATAATCCTTTGGTGTGGCCATTGTGTTATGCAGGACAAGGTGACACGACATACGAGTATGTTCTCCCCGCCTGACCATTCGTCTTCTGTTTATGGAGTTGACATTTTATACAAGTCAGTGGCAGTGACTTGTAGAGTGTCGTGGCACTAGTAGCCGGCAAACCGGTTTACTATCAACACGCTTCCCCGCCCTGCATGGCAACAATTTGTATGTTTCTCTTACGAGGGATAATAAAAACTAACAGTTCAGGTTGGGCCCGTGTACTCCAGGTGGTGGACGAGATAAGGGAGTTAAATTCTCCGCTCGGCTACAAAAAGTTGTTTTAAGACATAAGGACAATGGACTGAATAGATCTTACCCGGTCCTGGCGTTTAAAATTAAAACCAGCAAGATATCCCGGGGCGAAAGTGCTGTTTACCGATGCCGTGAACTTGGATGCTAGTTACGAAATTAATTTTAGAAAACATGTTTTAACCGCACTACACAAACTGGTAATTTCAGGTCATTTGTCACAGGTGAGGTGTGGTCCCCATTACAAGTCTTACCTTTTTCACTATAGTGAATTAATTCTGATATTTTGTGTACAAGTGTGGATAGCTGCTCTTGCAATTTGCAATGGCAGTTGAATTGCAGAGATTATCGCTTTAGGAGGTCTTTAAAGAGTAAAGATTGCATTTGAAACCTGGAACAAAAAAAAAAGTCCAGTGTGGGGTTCTAAAGAACATAATTATTCGTTTTGCGTAAATAGAAAAAAATGCGCCCTAACCGTCAACACAAAATTGTGTACTGTGTACTGATTTTATGATTATTAGCAAATGAAACAGGGACATATTTAAATTTTAATTACACTTGCATAGTCATCATTAAGAGAGAAAAAAAAAGGTGACATAACATAGAGCGTAGGGTAAAAGCATATAACTGAGATCTAGCCTAACTATATTGATTTCAAGACTTCCAATGGCTTCCTCTCAAACATGGATGGCAGGAACAACACGCAGTACGCAGTTTCGTACCAGCTATCTTCATGCTGCAGGGGCTTCCGAGAGAAAGATTTACACGGATTCTTTTCTCCCTTACCCATAGGTTATGTTGACATAGTCTGCGCGCCCCTTGTGCTGACATAGTCTGCGCGCTCCTTTTGTTATGAAATCTCCCCTGTCTGGTCTTGTCACCTTCGTGTATCCTATCTCTAACTAGTGGTTTTCGTACCCTGGCAAGCCAGGGTACACAGGTTGCTGTTTAAAATGTAGACAGAGAGACAACTGTTGTGAGCGAGTTTCATTTGGACGATGATACCTCCCCATATCCCCCTTGATACCTCACCACCCTGATATCTCCCCGTCCCCCCCCATGATGCCTCACCATACCCCCTTGATACCTTCCGTGCCCCCCTTGTAACCTACCTGTACCCTCCTTGATACTTCCCCGTTGATCGTTTCGCAGGTATGGATGAAAGGAATCGACCATCACCATACCCCCTTATATATACCCGTATCCCCGTTGTGCCTACCCATGCCCCTTTAAACCTACCCGTAGCCCCCTTTTACCTACACGTACAACCCCATCCCGATCCTTGGTACTACTACTACTACTACTACTACTACTACTACTACTACTGCTGCTGCTGCTACTACTACTACTACTACTAATATTGAATATAGAATAATACAAATAGAAATCATAAAAAACACCAAGGTTTTAAAAGAAAATTTGATATAAGATATACTACTACTACTACTACTACTACTACTACTACTACTACTACTACTACTACTACTACCACTACTACTACTACTACTACTACTACTACTACTACTAATTTAAATGTAAAAAGCCTAAATTAAAAAGAAAAATATCCATATTGTAGTGTAAAAAAAAAAAAGGGGGCCCGCGTGAGATTTGAACTTGGGTCGCCCTGCACGGTAGGCGAATGTTTTACTAACTGAGCTACCGAGGTTTCCTAGAATGAACATCAATTTTTTGGTCTATATATGGGAAAAGATGCTGATACCTCAATTTGATTTTTAATGGAAGCGCGCGGAATGAGGCTATTGCAGTTTGTGGACATTTTGTTTATTTATTTATCTCAGAAACGGTTAAATGTTCGATAAGGAAATGTCGGCTATAACGATTTCGTGGGTTTTGAGCACACAGCAGGCCGATCCGCGGCGCCCAGCACCTGCCCAGATCAGCGTCCATACCGGACAAACTTTAGAGTAGAGGCGAAGAAGGACTTCCGGCTAAGCAATTTATATATATAGATGTCCATTCTTTATGAGAGAGAGAAAAAATAAAATTAATATATTTTGACCTATAAAAGGCTACCAACGAATAAGCTTATGATATGGTTCATACGAAAATGATAAGCATATATATGTATTGCGGCATACAATGTTTTTAAAATACATGGAGAAAATATGCTGCCTTGTGATATGGAATGCAAACAATAACAGCCCTCAACCATAAAATGTACTCCGTACATTCTCTCTCTCTCTCTCTCTCTCTCTCTCTCTCTCTCTCTCTCTCTCTCTCTCTCTCTCTCCTCTCTCTCTTTCTCTCTCTGTATGTCTTCTTATAGCCCACTTTACAGATAGGTATGCCCTTAAAAAAAATCGTCTTATATAGCGCATTTCCAACTCAAGAGCTGATCAAGTCGCTGGCCGATATGGGATCTAACACAAGCCGCCAGAGACGCCCACCTGTAACCTTTGGGCGCATAGTCTGACGCCCATACCACTGAGCACAATCTTGGGCGACTGGGGATGGGTAGAAGGGACCTAGTGCGTGCTGGGTGTATTTGTGTTGCTGGCACTCACCAGTCTAGGACATGAGTGTCAGGATCTTTAAAGTCCATGCGATGGAATGCGTGCGTGCACAGACTAGACATCGGTTTAACTCTCATCCGAAGGATTTAAGTATGGAATCTCCTTTTCTTCAGCAAGGCATCAATATTTTATTCTTCAGGGATTTAAAGATTTTCTCCTTAAATGACTTATTATTTACCTAAACAATACAATGCTTACGTAAATAAATAAAGATATAGATAAATACGGTATTAAAGTTTGCTAAATAAAAATAAAATTTACCTGTATAATGCATTATTTAGCAGATTGCGTTAAACAGTGTATTATTTAGAAATGTTTATAAATAATGATTTGTTTACCTATATAATGCATTATTTAGTTGAATTTGCTAAATAAAGTATTATTTAGAAGATGTTGCTAAATAATGCATTAGGTCTATTTACATAAACAATTCATTGTTTAGGAACTGCAATTTTCAATATTTTGGGGATTCCAGGATTCGCTTGAAAACTTAGTTTTTATGCTTTTACTGCCTTCTGTAATTAAATGCAAAGTTTTTTCCATTCGTGTTAATTATTTATTTTTCAAAATAAATCGCTCCATAATTTCGAAGATAAAATGTCTGTAACTTCCCGAACACAAGCGAAAGGTCATGCAACATTTCTAAATAATACATTATTTTACACAAACTGCTAAGTAATGCATTATAAGGGTAACTAATTCCTTATTTAGCAAAAATGTCTTATTTACCAATATCATGATTTATTTACCTAAGTAATATATTGTTTAGGTGAAGAATAAGTTATTTACTGAGAAAATATATTATTTAGAAAAATCTTACATTGTAAACAAAATGACTATTAAGAAAATTTGCTTCTAAATAACGATTATTTAGCTGAGAGCGATTAAAATAAATATTTTACGACTGGACTTTAATACAAATAGCACCGCTGACCGGTGCTTGTGCAATATCAGCAGACTTCGTGCTATTGAACTATTATATAAGGTTACCATTGTGTACATGAAGATCACAGGTGCTTGTATCTTGACATGCGAGCGCCTATGCCGGTGGCGCGTCTCCCTTTGGTTATCTATAATACAATGGAAGGCGCTCGCGTGCCCAAATACAAGCGCCTATGGTTTAGACTATGTATATGACTGACCCTCAGTCACAGAAAAACCAACTACGCATACAAGCAAACACTTTGATTCAGTGTAGATCAGAAAATATGTGGAAAATAAGCGGATGCACACACTACTTGCAGTGATGGAGAAAGTTTTTAAGCTAGGGGTATTTATACCCTCAAACAAAACATGTGGGGGTTTTCACACCCTCTCATTGCAAACATAAGGGTTTTTTTATACCCCCTTTCAGTTTTTAGGGGGTACACCAACATACGTAATAAACACTTTGCGTGGAAAGTCTTTTTATCAGTTTGAGTTTCTTCAGCCGGGCCCGGTTGCGGCTCACCTTTTTCTTCTCTTACCGAGCACTCAAAGCCAAAGGCTGACAAAAAAGTTTGTTTTTCTTTTCCTTCATTTTGTTTTAATTTTTTTGAGCAATTAGTTTTGTCTGCTTTATTTTTTCCTTTTCTTCGGCTTCCCCTCAGATCGCTGCTTGTCGGCCATGTTTAATGTTGGGTTGTTGTCAGTCTTATATAGCCAATCAAAAGCGTCGAGAAAAAATAGTGAATATTATCGTGCATATGATTGGCTGTTTCTCGGAAGCGACAGAATTAATAGGAGGAGGGGGGGGGGAGAGGGTGGTAGGCGGTCGCGCAGGACGCACAGGCACGCGATCCAAATCGAGCGAAAGCTGTACGCACCACCGAAATAGTTGTACCTGATGATACCTTCCAGCAACTTAGCTTTACGTTTTCATACCCCTTTGGCACTGACTTTGTGCGTGTTTATACCCTTTCATTACATTTTCGTTACGTGAAACACGTACGATTGTACGTGATCTCCATCACTGACTTGGCCAGTGTTTTAGAGTAAACCAGAAAAGGCTTTAATAAACCAAGAATGTTTATATCACGCTGATATGTTGCGAGTTATTTGTAAGTCTTCATTTAATACGCTGTTGCATGCGATCTAGTGTAAACAAGCTCAAAGACTCGTGCGTATGAAATGTAATCAACAAACAAACCATACTACAGATATTTCAGATCATTCCTTTCAAATATTTGCCCAATGCTGAAGCAAAGATATCTCATTTACTCCGTCAAAAAAGGCAAACAGCAATTTATATGATGCACGTTTAACATATACATAATGAATACATTAATATATAGAAATGCGTAGGCATAAGAATCCTTGACCAGTGATTTTATCAAGAGGGCTCATCCTTTTATTCTTCATTTGGGGGGTGTATGTGTTTTGTGTTTTTAATGTGTGCTTTGCTTCAGAAGCACGCACGCACACACACGTATAGACACACCTTTTCATTTTCTCTCACCCTACACACACATCCATACCAATCACTGTTTGCCGTAGGCTAGTCAATCCCAGGTTTTAGTTGTACGGCATTGACAGGCACTGCCTGAATGAAATCTACAATGCAAGTCAAGGCTACTGTTAAGGTTCACAATCGAGTGATTTTCGATTAAATTCTCATTGATCAGTCAACTGCTCAGCGCTGCTTACAACTAATGAAGCATACGTACCGACACACGTATACACAAACGTAAACACACACACACACACACACACACACACACACACACACACACGCTGCAGGTTGTCGCGAATGTCTGAGTAGGAATAAAAATCATAAGATTTTCAACAAAAGGACATTTAAGTATACTTAATACACTATTTTAGCACAGGGCAATAATAAGAGAGAGAGAGATAGAGAGAGAGAGAGAGAGAAAAGAGAGAGAGAGAGAGAGAGAGAGAGAGAGAGGGGGGGGGGAGGTAGGGATGAAGACAAATGGAGAGGGAGGTAGGGAAGGAGTGAGAAAAGGAGGGAGGT
Source organism: Oncomelania hupensis (assembly GCA_036898135.1). Lineage (NCBI taxonomy): Eukaryota > Metazoa > Mollusca > Gastropoda > Littorinimorpha > Pomatiopsidae > Oncomelania > Oncomelania hupensis. The sequence continues at coordinate 96,134,980 of CM072511.1, read as the reverse complement.
AGAAAGTGTGAGAGAGAAAAAGAAAGACAGAGATGGAGAGAGGGATGAGAGGAAATAAGGGAGGGAGTAAGAGAGAGACAAAGAGAGAGAGAGAGAGAAGAGAGAGAGAGAGAGAGAGAGAGAGAGAGAGAGAGAGAGAGAGAGAGAGAAGGGTTACATTTCGGTAATTAGACATATTCACCGGTGTGTGGTTATGCCCATTCCTTGAAGCTTAAAGCAGTATAGTTCAGTTTTCTCTCAGTTTTCTCTTCCCACAAGATAAAAGCATATGAAATTAAATCAAAATTAACTGCTAGAAAGTCGGTACTGAAGTCAAATGCTGGGTCCCTTAGGTTGCACCCAGTTCCTATGTTGACAGGTGCAGCCATTCTGTGATCACGGCGTTGGAGAGTGAATGGTCTTACTGCCGTTATGGACTATGTAAACATACGACGCACGCACGAACCTTACATTTTAAATTGTCCCGACATTTAATAATCTTTTTTATTTTTATTTTTATTTTTTTAAGGAAAGCAATTGTTATTAGTTCCAATCAAATATCTTTTAGACAGCACCCATTAGCATAACTCAAATATTCTTTCCTATGGAAGTCCGAAGTCAACAATTTTGATGGGGGTTATCTCTTCAATTTAAACGGGGAGGGGCGAGATGAGAAGGAAGGGGGAGTGGAGTTGTGTGAGAATTACCACCGAGAGCTAATTTTATACGAGAAAAAGTCGAATGTCGAACAGTTTTCTGAACAAAGAAACAATGTAGGACTCGTGAGTTAGAAGGTACCTGATCACAGTACATGCTTCACCTTCCCCTCTCCCGCATCCACACTCTCACCTCTACCCTCACCCGTTAAAAATTAAAATTAGTTATAATTATATAATAATTATAGATATAGATATAGATATATGTTTTCTTTATATATCTGAACTATAGCTGAGATTGTGGGTTGGAAGCGAGAGAAAGGGGAGGCAACAGGCCGAGACAACGCATGAATCAAAGCGTTCGACATGCGTTCCGGACGCAAACTTGTTTTTTCCAACCTAGTTCCAGTCATTCGCCCAAAAAGGCAATCACCGAAGTCGAACGAAGCTCTCCGATGTGTTACGAAATGATGCTTGCATGACTACGACTAGTTGACATTAAAAATGATCGCTGTTGCTTCTAATTCTGTTCGATTTACACAGATTTAGCATTTCGCAACGGTATACTTTGTTAATATGAGCATAATTATTATCGACATATTTCATAGTAGCGTTCCTTGATTTGCATTTTATTAGTTCTCAGCAGTAGGCTAATAATAGCATTTCCCATTTCCTGCCTAGAACCAAGTAGACACTGTTATACAGTATACATAGGCTTAATCTACATTATATATTATAAGTCAGTCTTCGCGCAGCGAAGAAGCTCACTAGCTGCATATAATTATTAGACCTGTATTGTTTGTTTTATACGTAAATAAATGTATAAACTATATCTATTCTAATTAATAATATTTAGGCCTATACTTTATAATATTCGAATTTTTAAATTTCCGGAGGACGAGTAGACTAAGCGAGTTTTTTTTTTAATAACTCGAGATCAGAGTTAAATTAATAGTTAGTTAGTTATTCATTGCTTACAGGGTCCAGCGGACTGCAAAGAGCCGAATCAGGACCACAAAATCAAGACAACTCGAGATCAGAGTTAAATAAATAGCTAATTAGTTATTCATTGTAGTAGTGGTAGTATAGTTATTTAGTTAAATCTTTAATTTCTTTATTTGTTTTGTTTGTTTGTTTGTTTGTTATTATTATTATTATTATTATTATTATTATTATTATTATTATTATTATTATTATTATTATTATTATTATTTTTATTATTATTATTCCTACTTTTTTTTTTACAAAAGAATAGTGTGCTGCTGTGCGTGCTCAATAGTGTAAATATGGTCAGTGACGTTTTGTTTGCTTTTGCTGGAGTTGGGTGTAACCCGAAATATTCAGATGGTGTTACTGGTTATTTTTTCTTATAGATTTACCAAAGTTTTCAGATGATTTATGGAAATTTACGCCTGCCACGCAACATTTTTTTAATACGTGTTTTTCATTAAAATACATATCATTGAAATACATATAACAAATTTACTGTATCAGTTAAAAAGAATAATATTAGTTAAATAAATAATTGCTTTGGTGCTTGCAATAAAAATGTCAGTTTTTTGAGACCATTATAAACTTGCTTTGCCTTGTTGTGCTGAAGGGACATCCACGTATCCATAGCGCTTTGAAGTTTTGTCATGGTTTTATTGTTGATATAGATGTGAAATCGTTGTATGTGTGCGTTATGTGTTATGTATTACTTTTACTCTTTATTACTAATTGTGTCAGTATACTAATCATCATAAAATAATAATAATACTAACTGCTTCAAAATGTTAATCTCGACTTGACTTACAGCTTGAAGCTGTGCAGATCGAAACAGAATTAGATCTAGAAGCAACAGCGGCTATTTTTATGCACGGATGTTTCACCACAGGCTCTGAAGTCTTTTCTATCATGAATGGATCTCATTGTTGATATGATGATGATGGTCATTGTTGTCAGGGTGGCGACGTGGTGATCGTCCTTAACGCTCATGCAATAGGACGTTAAGCATCGTTTTCGTTCGTTCTATCATGAATATAAGAGATCCGTAGGATCTTATTTTTGATATGATGATGATGATCATTGTTGTCAGGGTGGCGACGTGGTGATCGTCCTTAACGCTGATGCAATAGGACGTTAAGCATCGTTTTCCTTTTGTCTTTGTAAACTCGTGGGCCTCCTACATACGTACGTAGTATAGTATGTAATTGAGGCCTACGAAAGACGAGACTTCCCAGCCTGTGGTTTCACGTAGTCCTGCCAGCATTCGTTCGTAAAACATCGGATAGCTTCGCTCGCCTCGGAAAGCTTCGTTGGACTTCGGTAATTGCCTTTTTCGGCGAATGACTGGAACTTGGTTGGAAAAAACAAGTTCGCGTTCCGGACACACGCTGAGTAGCACATACAAGTCGGTAGAAGCCAGAATTATTATACAACCCACTGACCTGTATTCTAGAATACAGGTCAGTGATACAACCAAGAACCAAAAAAAAGTCGGTTTAAAATGCTTCAGACCTTGTGTCACTTCAGGTCCGTTGTTGTTGTGCTTTAATGAACTGGAAGATTTTTGCTAGTGTTAAAAATAAATTTCTCCTGTTATACCGGCGTTAAACCCATATACTAAAAAGGTGTAGCTGAGGGGTCCCCAAAACAAAATCCAGCTACAAAGTGAAAACTATAGTGTTAGCAACTCTTGAGTTGGATAAACCATGCAGCTGGGAGAAAGAAGCCCCTGGAGAGTGACGTGAAGTATAACAAGTAATAATGTTAATGTTTCATAGTCGAGAATAAAGTAAAAATGCTGAGTAGCACAATATCACTATGGCCTGTGTACACGTACTCTGATTACAATGTGCGAGGTCAGGGTGACAATAAGGTTAACAACCCCTTTCTTCAACGTTGTTTTCTGTTCTTCAGTCAGTCGTTTTGTTTGACTTTCTTGTATCCATTTCTCCGCATTCAGACTTTCAGAGATTTGAAGAAGTGTTGTAGTACCACTATAGGACTAACCAACGTGTGCGCATGCTGATTCTGCCACTATTTTGTATTGGTGAATATCTTTCGATATTTTATCTTTTAATGTAAACAATGTTTAGTGTACAGGGTGGGCAACATGTTTTATTCCACATAGACAACAATGTTAAAGGTTTTGTTCAAACTAATCTTAGCAAAATCTGTGCATTTTCAGAGCCACATAATCAATAGTTCATGATGTGCTCAATCCAGGCTCCGCGTTGTTGAATAACAGCTGCGAGCCGAACGTTGAAGTTGTCCACAACTCTTGTCAGCATCTCTGCAGGAATGCTTGTGATTTCTCTCCTGATGCTTGCCTTTAGTTCTTCACTTGTTCTTGGATTGTCTGTATACACTCGTTCTTTCAAATAACCCCAAAGAAAATAATCAGCAGGGTTCAAGTCTGGTGAAAACTTCAACGTTCGGCTCGCAGCTGTTATTCAACAACGCGGAGCATGGATTGAGCACATCATGAACTATTGATTCTGTGACTCTGAAAATGCACAGATTTTGCTAAGATTAGTTTGAACAAAACCTTTAACATTGTTGTCTACGTGGAATAAAACATGTTGTAAATTATTAATTTCTATCTCAGTTATTGCACAATAAAATGTGGACACTTTTTATGGCCTACCCAAACACCGTACACCTTAATGAAATACAACAAAAACAACAACAACAACAACAACAACAATAACAACCTTAAAAGAGACCCACTTTGACCAAGCCCCCTCCGACAGATTCATTTAACATTCACAGTGAATGTTGTCCCCCTGAAAAAAATTAGCTTGCGACTAAGTAAGAAATATTTCGGAAATATAGTTATTTTTAAATCAGTGCATTCCTTAATTTCTGTGTCTATAGCAGCCACTAGCTACCGCTTTAGCGCTAAAATAATATTATCTAGTAGATCGTAGAGCGTATTGGTGTACCGTTAAACAGGGGAAATCACTCCCTGTTAGAACAGAAAATAATGTAACATTCCAACTTTAGCGATTGGTTTCAGCAAAGAAAGCTTACTTTATCATTGTTTAAGGTAACGACAATGCGAATTGTAGGGTTAAACACGTTTTCGCCCAAAATAAACGAACTCTTCAACTCGGGGCGCTTGTAAGGAATAACTCACAGACTAATTAAGTAAAATGTGCTTTGAATCAATTCAATAATTTTATTTAACGTCTATTCACAGTTTGTGATATTAGACCATACACGCAAGCATACACACAATCACACGCAAAATGCAAAAAGCACATCCAAGGAGCAGACAAAATAATCACCAAAATTTGCTCACTGGAGACTGCCTAATAATTTGTGCTATGGTAATAATTGTTGGATATTGCAGCAGTTCAACAGTGGAATGTTTACTGGTTTTAATATTTTTGTTTAAATATTGTGAAGTTAATATGGGGCAAGTTTTTAACAGATGTTCAACGGAAATTGGTTGAGAACATGGACACATAGCATTAGCTAAAAATTTAGTATTCCATGAGTTGACTCTTAACTTATTGATTATTCTACACAAGTTTCTAGAACATGAGTAATGATCTATTCCAGTACTTTGTGATAAGGTGGAGTACATTGATCTTTCTACCAACGAAATGAGTTCTGATGCAGATGGTCTAACAATGGTGTTGTCACTTACAGAGAATGACCCTTCCTTTGCTAAAGTATCCACAACTTCATTAAAATAAATGCCACAATGTGAAGGAACCCAACAAAAAGAAATTCCTACAACATTTGACATAATAGCATGAATTAATAATCTAATATCGAAAATAATGTCTGATCTAGTTTTACAATACCAATTTTGAAGGGCTTTGAGAACAGCTTTAGAATCAACACATAAAACTATGTTATAAAAGGCAATAGAGGTGTTGCTACTAGTGTCCAAAGCCATTAAAATGGCACACAATTCTGCTGTGAAAATTGATACATTCTTACCAACATAATACGATTTTTTTTATTTTTATATCAGGAATGGTAAAACCGGCACCAGCAAGTAAAGTTTCAGACACAGATCCGTCTGTATAAATTTTTAAATGATTACCATACGTTCTTTCCAAATGTTCTCGAACCTCAGCTGTTAAAACATTTACATTTTCACCTTTCTTAACCGAGGTGTAATCAATATCAAAATTAGCACTTAAATGTTCCCATTGTGGGATTTTCGGTACACTTGGTAAAACAGGAATATCAGAAATGTCAATGTTGCACTTGTCTAAAAGGGCACTAACATAGTTTTTATTGGGTTGTAGATACGGTATAGATTTTGCTCGTTTTGGATAATCTACGTTGCTGTCGACAAAAATCTCATCAAGAACAGAATTAGGAACGGCCAAACTCCGTATAACATATCTAGCAACACTTAATTTTTGATTTTCTATAAAAGAGAGTTGACGAGCTTCCCTATATGATTTTAGTGTATTAGAGTGTACAGGTACATCTAAGGCTAATTTAAATGCTCTGCTATCTAAGCTTTGTATTTTCCTTAACAATGTTGCTGGAGCTGAAAAATACACTTCCTGACCGTATGTGAGTACCGATCTAACCAACGACATTGCTAAGTGAATTAATGTATAATCTTGACTCCATGGCTGAAAACATAACAATTTTAGAAAATTCAATCTTTTGGATGCTTTCTTGATTAAATATTGTATATGGCAATTCCAGCTTAATTTAGACGTTAAAAATAGACCCAAAAATTTTACCTGTTGAGTATATTTTAAAACATTACCCTCAAGTACCAACAATGGAAGAGCAGTAGGGTTTGCTCCGTTATTAAACAACAACAAGCATGTTTTTTCGAATGAGAGTTGAAGCCCATTTTCTATCATGTATGTACTAAGTTTGTTCAGTTCTAACTGATATAAACTTTGAACATAATTAACAACTCGTTTCGGCGTATTTTTTCTTAGATTTGTGTTAATCCATAAAGCAATGTCGTCAGCATATTGAACCACATTACTATGTTTAGACATATGTTTGGGCAAGTCATAAATTAGAATTGAAAACAGTATAGGTGCTATAATTGACCCCTGAGGAATGCCCATATCTATTTGTTTAAAAGATGAGTAGACTTTACCAACACGTGTACATATTTTTCTGTCAGTTAAATAATTTTTAATGTAGTGATACAAAGCACCTGATATACCAATGTGTTTAAGTTTGAATAAGAGTCGGGAATGCCATACACTGTCGTATGCTTTACGAACATCGAAAACAGTAGCTAAAACAGATTTTTTCAGAGCAAATTGTTTTTTAATGTATGTAGTTAACTTTACTAAATGATCTGTTGTACATCTACCTTTCCTGAAACCAGCCTGATTTGTTGGAATGATATCTGTATTTTCACTGAAATATAACAATCTATTTAATATTATTTTTTCAAACAATTTTCCTATGTGTGAGGTTAAAGCAATAGGTCTATAACTATCTAATGAGGATCTTACTTTACCTTGTTTTAGAATCGGGATTACTATCGACTGCTTCCAGGCTTCTGGAAGAGTTCCATTTAACCAACATTTTTGGAAAAATGTGTGAAGTAACCGTTTCCAAACGTCTGGTAAATGAAGCAATAGTTGGTAAGAAATGCCATCAATCCCCACAGAAGTTTTATTTTTAGAAAATGAACGTAAGGCTACAACAAATTCTTCATATGAAATAGCCGCATTTGTGTAAGAATGATCATCTGATAGGGGTTCTGTGTACTCATCTTTCTCTTCCTCTACCTTTCGGTATTGTTGATTAGTTTGAGAAAGACTAGAAGATAAAGTATTTTTTGTAAAAAGAGTCAAGAATGCTGTTGAATGTGCTTTGAATCGTTTTGCGGTAGGTTAAATGGAAGTAGTGATCCGTAGCGATTACATATCTTCTAAGATTGCACAGGCATATTGTGGGATTGTTCACGCAGATTTGGTGGAAAGTATTACGAACGTCATATAATATCCGCATGCTACCTTGCAGAATTCAAACGTGTCCCTTTAAAAGAATACGACCTCAGCAAAACATGGGATTCAAGGATCGAGGATGTGGGGGAAGGGACTATTTTGTCCCTATGGGTGGACTCTATCGTTCGGAATTTTATTTTGTTTTCATATAACGCAAATGCAATTGGCATTAACGATCGTTCCTGTGTCTCCTTTCCTCTTTCTCAACCTCATCCCTCATTGCACGAGAGTATAAGCGGAAGGCCTAGTGTGTGCACGCCTACGTTCTATCACAGGGATTTGAAAGATTCGTACACACACTTACTAGACAGGTAAATCACACACACACACACACACACACACACACACACACACACACACACACACACACACACACCTACACACACCCACATACAAATATACACACACACCTCCAGCAAGCAGCACGTCATATCCTCTCTCTTCCTGGATGGCGAAGCTCTGCCTTTGCAGTGCTTTCGTTGAGAAGACAACCCGAAATTCAACCGCCGGGGTGAAAGAATATTATCCACAATCCAAATGAAAATAATCCTTCTATACATTTACTTAAAAGCGACAATTTAAAACAAACATTTCCGCGCTCCACCCACTCTCCTCCACCAAACCATCCATCCCCATCTCTTCTTTGATCTCGTATAGATTCACTTTTTATTAACTCACTATTTTACTTTCAGCAGGTTAGCATGTCATGGTGTGAGTCATGTGAGGAGACTCTCGTGGGTCAGGCCAGTGTTGTGCCCGGGTCTATGTTTCGTCAGTTCCCTCAATTCTAGTCTACGGTCCACAAGTCTGTTTTTGAGTCTGTCACAAACAACAAAAAGTGAAGGAACGAAACAAGGGGAACCTCGAATAAAGGCCAGGAGACAAAAAAAAGACCTGGTGGGACAAAGACCTGAAGAACATAGAGCTGAAGGAACATGGACCTGTGGAATATAGACCTGGGGAACATAAACACATGCTCCCGACCCCGATGGATACAGGAAGGAACACGGATCTTAACGTTACGGACGTCCAATCACGCTCTGTTTCACATCTGCATTGAACAAAACTTATTCACTGATGCAACCCAAACGTGTACGTAAGTCGACGTCATTAAAAAGTCATTAATATAAGCACACCTCTTTTCCGTTTGGGTGGTTTTATGACGTTGCATTATGACAATGTGCATGTTTGTTTTTTTCCTATCGTGTGAAACCGTGAGAAAACACTTGCGTAAGAACGTGAAAGGAGGAGAGAGAAAAGAGAAGAAGAAAAATTATGATGAGGAGGAGGAGAGAGAGACAGACAGACAGCAAATTCTATTGAGACAGACAGACAGACAGACTGGGTGAATTTTTACTGGTGGGGCAGGAATATAAATATCGTAGGCTTATATATCCAGCTTCAAACTCTCCTCTGCAGACTGTCGATCCTTCTCAGTGCTTGGTCCTTCAACTTGGAACTCTCTTCCTCTCTCTCTCTCTCTCTCTCTCTCTCTCTCTCTCTCTCTCTCTCTCTCTCTCTCTCTCTCTCTCTCGCTCTCTCTCTCTCTCTCTCTCTCTCTCTCTCTCTCTCTCTCTCTCTCTCCGCAGCTCTCCGAACATAGCCATTTTCAAGTCCTACTTATAAACACATATCTTCATTTAAAGTGTCTAATCTCGTCTCTCATCACGAACATTATTCTTTCTTTTCTGACTCAGACCACCCCCTCACTCCTTACCTGTCCGCCTCCCTCGTCTTTAATATTTTACTTAGAAATATTCTTTTTCATTTTTGGATTAAGTCTTTGCATAGTTTATTAGTGTCTTGTTTTATTTGTTTCACTTCTTTTCGTATGTATTTCGATGTTAACGTTAAGTATAAATGCGTGAGAACTGCGCTTTGAATTGATATCATTAGGAAAACACGCTATATAAATACACTTCTTCTTCTTCTTCTTCTTCTTCTTCTTCTTCTCATTATTATTATTATTATTATTATTATTATTATTATTATTATTATTATTATTATTATTATTATTATTATTATTATTATTATTATTATTAATGGGTGAAACGAGGCAGAGCGAGCGGAGGAAATCAGGTGCAGGCGCTGCGTGTTATCATAATAGGACAATGCAAAGCGACTGATTCTCCTCATTGCTTGGACGGTACAAAACAACCTGCTTTGCTTGGCATCTGTGGATTTAGGCAGCTTTTGGAGTGATCCATACGTGTGTTCGGCCTTCATTTATAAGGATAAGTGTTTTTTTTTCTTTCTTTCTAAGCTGCATAGGGTTAGGTACAGACACGTTTTCCTACATTTAATTTCAAAATGACATTTCATTTTTCAATTTTATTGCCCCCACATTTGGTTTAAATGATTTGGGGTTTCCAAAAACTTGCCAGAAGAATAAGTTAAGTTTGTACTTCCGATTCCAAGTTGTTTTTTTTTCAGATAGGATAAGTTTCAAGTTCAGTGGCAATTAAGAAGAAGAAGTAGTAGTAGTAGTGGTGGTAGTAGTAGTAATAGTAGTAGTAGTAGTAGTAGCAGTAATAGTAGTAATAGTAGTAGTAGTAGTAGTAGCAAAGAACCTACAACCTCTTTGGTAGTAGTAGTAGTAGTAGTAGTAGTAGTAGTAGTAGTAGAAGAAGAAGAAGGAGAAGAAGAACCTTTGTCTATTTTACCATCAGATTAACGGATTGGGGGAAAAAACATCTTTTGTTGGATATTGGTAGTCACGAAAAAGACTTACGCCTATTGCATTAAGTGCATGTATACGAAAATTCACGAGTACCCGTATTCCTATTTATAATTTTCATTCCAAGGGCTAAATAAGACATATTATATATTGCGTATTTGATATAAGCCTATAGCCTTCCTTCTCGGCACAGTTTCTTTCACTTCAGTTTGAAGGTTTAAGAACAGACAGACACACCTTCACTTTCATCAAACACGAATTTCCTATCCTATCCTGTCCCATAACCCGAAGGTCGTAGGGGCACCACAGATGATCGCTTAACCAGCATACTCCATCTTTCTCTGTCCTCAGCAGCCCTCATGGCTTCGCTCAGTGTCAAACCAGTCCATTCTCGAATGTTGTCCTCCCACCTCTTTTTCGGTCTCCCCCTTCTTCTACCTCCTTGCACTGTGCCTTGCAGAATGGTCTTTGCAAGGCCTGATGATCTGGTGACGTGGCCATACCATCGGAGTTTCCGTTTCTTCACCACTGTGAGCAGGTCATCGTGTTGTCCAATGGCTTGTGTGATGGTCTGTCGGACTTCAATGTTGGTGATGTGTTGGGTATAGGAAATGCACAGAAGTCTTCTGTAGCACCTCATCTCCATGCTTTGTATTCTTCGTTGGAGATCTGCTGTGAGGGTCCATGCTTCGCAAGCATATAGGAAGATGGAGATGACCAGAGAGCGCAGCAGTCTTACTTTGGAATGTAGACTGATGGTTCTGTCTTTCCAAATGGGCTTCAACCTTGTCAGGGCAGCAGTTGTTTGTGCGATCCTGGAGAGGACTTCCTGTCGAGACCCATTGTCTGACACAATGGCTCCTAAATATTTGAAGCTGTGCACTGTGTTGAGGGATTGGCCTTGTACTTTGATGTCCGTGTTGATGCCATTGGTGTTGTTGGTCATCATTTTGGTCTTCTCTGCACTTATTTCCATTCCATAAGCTCTGGAGGTGGTGTCAAGCCTCTGTACAAGCTGTTCAAGTTCTTGTTCCTCTCCAGCCAATCCATCAATATCATCCGCAAAACGAAGATTGGAGATTGCTCTGCCCCCTATGCTGACTGTGCCTTCGTGATCTGCAAGAGCATCTGACATGATGCGCTCTAGGAAGATGTTGAAGAGTGTTGGAGAGAGTAGGCATCCTTGACGCACACCGATTGTTGTTCTGAACCAGTTCCCGATGACGCTGTTATGGAGGACTGCACTGGTAGCCTTGTCATACAGGCTTTTGATGACTTCTATAATTTTAGGGCTGATGTTGTAAACTTTCATGGTTGCCCATAGAGCTGCATGCCAGACTCGGTCAAATGCCTTCTTGAAGTCTATGAACACATGATATAGATGTTGTTGGTGCTGTAGGTATTTCTCACAGATTATTCTGAGGTTGAAAATCTGCTCAGTGGTACTTCGCCCTGCCATGAATCCTGCTTGTTCTTCAGCTATGATTTGTTCAGCTTGTGGTTTCAACCTGTTGAGTATTATTTTCAGGAGGACCTTGCTGGGATGGCTGATGAGGCTGATGGTGCGGTAATTTTCACACTCCTGAAGGTTACCTTTTTTGGGAAGAGTGATGACAAGCGACTGGGTCCATGGTGTAGGCCATTCCCCACTCTGCCAGATCTTGTTACAGATAATGGTGAGAGCATCAGTCATCGCTTCTCCTCCTGCTTGTAGCAGTTCCGCTGGTATGTTGTCCACTCCCGCTGACTTCCCTTTCTTCAGCGATTGCACTGCTGCCTCAACTTCTTCCCGGAGAATTGGGAGGATTTCTTCTTCTTCTCTGCTCTCGGGACATGCTAGAACTGATGGGTCTCCATTTGGTGTATGGTTGTAAAGGTCAGAGCAGTACCAAACACGAATTTAATATTTAAATATGATTGATTTCCAGAAATTGTCTTCCCATATATCTTTTGTAAACAACGATAGTCACGAACATATTTTAGTTGTCGGGAGAGGGAAGAATTCAATACAGGACATTCTTCTCTGGGTCACTCTTGTGAAACAATGGTTATTGTACCTTTCCTTATGGCTTTAATCCCACCTCACCCTACCCCAACCCTCACATAGTCATTTCTTTCTTTCTTTCTTTCTTTCTTTCTTTCTTTCTTTCTTTCTTTCTTTCTTTCTTTCTTTCTTTCTTTCTTTCTTTCTTCTTTATTTTCTTTCTTTCCTTGTTCTTTTTGCTGTTGTAATGATAATGACTATATCGCATAAACAAACAAACAAAAAGAAAAAAAAAAGACCCGAACGAAAGTTATTTAAATAAACGAATAAAACGAGTAGACCCTTCATTCCAGGTGATTTTATCACTAGAATATTATGTTTTATTCGGACACGTTTGTCTCAGTATACAAGTTACAACAGGCGACATAGAAAGTTACTATTTAGACTATTGCTGACATATTACGTTTACCAAATTGGAAAAAGTGAAAATTATAATGTTAAGGTGTGGCTGCCGCAGAGCTACAACGGCTAGATCTGTGGCACAGGGGCCAGTATATACGAGGGCTCCCTGTAGGTAGCGTACCCCCCCCCCCTCCTCTCTCTCTCTCTCTCTCTCTCTCTCTCTCTCTCTGTGCTTACTAAAACACCCTTGTCCAGATACGCCTGTAATTTGTAGGGATTTTTGTGATGGTGGTAGTATGGTGGTAGTATTGAGAATCAGAGTATCAGAAACTGCTTAGGAATGCGCGTAAGCTTTCGTTTCAAGCCATGCATCTATGCCATGAAAGATCGCTAAACCATTAGTGTGTGTTGTTAGTACTTGTAACTGATATTCGTAACTAGTGAAAGAGATCTAGTCTTTAATACAAGTTTTCATTCTTTTGTCTGTTATGACGTTGCACGTCTATGTGAACAAAAACGAAAGAAAAATAATGGTTAAACAAAATTATAAATTCTTCCTGACCCAGCTAGATTCCTCCACCCCACCCCACCCTCAGTCTCTTGGAGTGAATAGCTCCCACGAACAATACAATGCTTCTCTTATTTGTTACTAACGAGGTTTTAGTATTCATACAACGGAGACATTTACGTTTAATACGGATAGAACGTTCTGTAAGCACTGTATCATTGTGCACCTAGAAATCACGTTGAATGTCTTCATATTGTTACCGTGTTACCCAAAGTCCTTATAGTCCTTGCTGGGTGTGTTTAGTGTAACTCTGGTTAGGGCTGACCAGCAGGCTGCCGAGCTTTCATTAAGATAGTGATCGAGTCATTTATATCAAAGATCACCTTAGCATCTCGATGGAGAAGACTTCAATAAAAGAACCAACGATATCTGAGATGCTCCATTCCACTTTCTTGAGGCGAGACAACACAGTACCTAAACTTTTTGTCTCCGATGAAGATTGAATCAGAATTTCAAAAGCGTGATGAAAGGTATACATGTTCCAAAAACAAAAACCCGCCCAACCCTATTTAACGCGCCCGTTATGCATTTCCATCCCCTGTCCACCACACAAACATACGCAATAAGAGAAACTTGATTTGCTTTCCCAAGGTAGCGCTATTCAGACATCGGGAGAGATAAGAAAAGTAGGCGTTCTCCGACCACCATCTTCACCCTCTCTCTTTTCTCTTGAAATATGCTTTTTGAGTGCTTCAGTTCATTATCTTTACTCATTTCTCACTCGCCCTATTTCTGTTAAAATAAAAGCGATTTTAAAACGTCTTAACTACTGTTTTGAAGTAAGCCCTTGTTCTCAAAATAGTCTATTTTTACGAACTACTTAAACCCCTACCCCCTCAATGTGATGATATCCTGGAAAAGATAAGATTATCTTACAAGGGGATTAAGATTTGTAGATAGATGAGGGGTTTTAGTCATTCTTTACGAAGATTCCTAAGCGATGTGAAAGACTGATCACGGTGCTTGGTCACATAAAAATTTATATTTGTTATCGGGTTTTAAAATATCATTGACTCACTTTAAGAATGGATTTTTGCTAGTCAAATGACTAGTTTAATTGATCTCAAGAGTAGAAAAGCTAGTGGACGTAAAACAATACAAATAGAATGACATCAGTCGTATGCTTGTGATTTCAACTTGTATATGTTCAACACAAATTCTAACATGACTTTAATCAAATGCAATTAATATTATAAACTGTTCGTTGTGCTGGGAACGTTCATTAGCAAGTTTTCTTCATCATGTGCTAAGTAGTTCTATGTATTGGATGGTCTAATAGTGTTCCAAGTAGTTTTGACACCAGTTGCAGTTGAGAGGGGACTTAGCTCTCAGTTTATGTGAGTGCTTGAGTCGGGTGGTCACTCTGAGGGAGTCAGGTCACTCTCAGGATGATCGGGCGAGTCTGGTAGCTACGGGGACGGATGTGGTGAGGTAGATTCTAGTTGCTCTCCTTCATTCCACTAGATCAAGCGTCAGGCGTTGACTCCACAAACCGTCCCAGAGCTGAGCTGGAAAATCCTGAACTCTGGCTACAATATTTTATTCAGATATATTGGTATGTGGTGCCCTCTGCAAGAAGTCTATAGCATCAGACACCTGCCGAGTTTCCCATAAGCACACTACGATTTCTGAATCTTAAGGCTAAGATTATGTGCAATATGCACAACATGTCAGAAACAATAATCGGTTTCCATAAATACATATAACCTGAACCTAATAATACATGGCAATCAATATAATATTTAAACATACATTACATTACACGGTTATTGCTTTAGGTCCAGCGGAAAACATACAAATACTAGAAAACTACTAGTGTTAACTTACTTGCAGTCTCTGGGAATCGTGAAACCGTCTCTAGTCTATCACTCTGTTGGTGATGGCTGAGGATTTTTCTTCACTTCAGTTCGCTCCTTTGACACTCGTGCTTCTACACTTCGTTTTCGAATGATCGGTTAATGACGTGGTTATTGTACGGGGGATATAAAGGAATCTACGTCATCTCCGACCAATCATCTCGTTCTCGCGAATACGTGAATCTTCTCGGAAGTCTTTGTTCTCTTGTCCTGCCTCTGAGACACTATCTGTTACGTCTCAACTTCGTGTCAAAGGAGAAATGCAGGGTAGATTTAAGAGTGATAAGACTCGCGTGGCTACTTAGCGGTCCTGTGACATCGGTCAGATGTCCAAGTGGGCTAAGTTACATTCCTGTTTGCTAGTTCTGCTTGATTGTATCCTGAGTGAAGGTCTCAAGGATGTTAATTTAATAACTGCCAACATTCCTTTAGAAAGCTGGTAAATTAACGTCAGGTTTTGTTCAATACTATCTGTTTATCTCTAGACTGAGTTACAACATCTTTGTCATCAACATTTCTGATATTAGCCCCCCTCCCCCCCTCCCCCCAAAAAAAAAAACAAACAAAAAAACTATTCTTATACAGGGATAAGAACTGTTACGGAAAAGTTGGCACAAATATGTATGTGCATTATTTACATAGAGTCCTGGGTATCAGGTCACTGGGGTACAAAGCTGGGTGCATCCACCCGCAACTGTGAGGGGTTGGACACGAGGTTAGTTTTGTCTTCAGTGGACACGTGCTTGTTCACAAAGTGGATGTGCTTTTTATAGTGCTTACCTCAGGAAACACATGACAAAGTGATGTGTGTTGTGACCTGATTGCGTGAATCGCATTGCTTCTCAAGGTTTTGCAGGCCACTTTGAAACGTTAAATAAATTAGCATGTCATGTGCTGCCCGTGTCCCGTTCTTGGAGCTTGACATAATAACCTAATTCCTGGTGGAGGGGGTGGGGAGAGTAGAAGGGAAGGGGGTGAGGGTGGGGAGTGAGTGGTGCTAAGTGGTGGAAATAAGGAGTAGTGGGTGTAGGGGTGGTGGTGGTAATAAGGAGTGTGCTGATGGGTGGTGTTGGGGGGCAGTGTGGGGTGGAGGGTAGCTTAATAATTGTAGAATAAAGTCACACCACGCTGGAGCATACTGGTCGCATTATTCTGAGAGAACCAGAAGGAAAAATTTGGTCAATCTGGGATTCAAACCATGGACTTTAACTAGTAAGACGCTCTACCAATTGTGCTACCCGACCCCATGGGGATAACGTGAGGAGTGGTGCCTAAATATGCAGACTAGGCTGGCGACACAATACAAATGACTGGACTCTTGCAAAGCTATGTTTAAAAGCGTGTTTATATAGGTTAGGTGATAATAGAACACTTAAGTATTGAAATGCTTTTATAAAATAAAAGATTGCGGGTGATGAAGTAGGGGTTTGAGTAGTTTGTGAAAACAGACTTTTTTTTTAAAGTACAAGGGCTTAATTAAAAACAGGATTTAAGACGTTTTAAAATAGCATATATTTTAACATAAATAGGGCGAGTAAGAAATGAGTAAAGATGGTGAACTGAAGTACTCAAAAAGCATATTTCAAGAGAAAAAGTAGAGGGTGAAGATGGTGGTCGGAGAACGCCCACTTTTCTTATCTCTTCGGGGAGGGAGCGAACCCTTCAGCCTACCAAAAATCCGAATTTATTCCCAGCACCATGTACTCACCATGCATGAGTTTGACTTTAATAGAGTAAGACTTAGTATAAAACCTACATTGCAGCATTATCCAGACATCGGGGAGCAAAAAAAAAAAAACACTTCAGCCAACCATCTGGACTTATTCCCAAATTCTATTGATTGAATTTTCTTTAGGTGTGAGACGACTGAAAATAGTTAGCTAGCCGTTTAATTTGACGATTTACGATGCGTAAAGTTAATGTTGGAATGAATGGTGACAAAAATATAAACCAGTGGCTGACAAGCGCCTCCCTGTTTTGGCTGTATCCTTTGAGATTTAATCCAGCGTTGTATTTTACAACACAAATACTTAGCCTAACTCTCAGGAAAGGTAACGCTCCGTCTATCCATTTACCGCACAATCATGGCTTCACTCAACGAGGACAATAATATCCTTGTAAAGATGTTTATTATTTAAATTGAGTTTAAACGAGACACTGAAGTGAAAAGGATATGAAACTTGCAAGCTATTGCACAAACACGCAGTCACTCACACACACATACACGCACACGCACGCACACACACAAACACCCACGCACCCCCCCCCCCCCCCTCCACACACACCTATTTTTCGAAGTTCTGAGATCCCGAACCTAGGTTCCCGAACCTCTTTTCTTTCTTTTTTGTTCAAACAGTTCAGGAACATAGGTTCGGGATCTGAGAACCTATCTTTGTGCGTTCTGAGAGAGAATACAATGATACCCAGGTAGTCTACAGAAACAGTTGCTTTCAAGTCCAATGTCTTTACAAATCGTGCTATTAGAAATTAGTTACATTCTTACCTTACCTAGGGAGTGGCCTGGCAGAGCAGTTGGTGTCTAGTCGCCGGTTTCCTATGCCAAAGGTCGCGGATTCGATTTCCACTAGGGACGAACTTATGGACTTAGGTACAAGACTATTCAGGTCAACGAGGGTTTTCTACGGAGTTCCTCGATTTCATCCATCCCTACTACTACAACAACAACAACAACTACTACTACTACAATTACAACAACAACAACAACAACAACAACAACAACAACAACAACAACAACTACTACTACTACTACTACTACTACTACTACTACTACTACTACTACTACTACTACTACTACTACTACTACTACTACTACTACTACAGGATTCAACCACGCGCTCTTTATTCAATCGAACTGAAAACGCGGCGATCTGAAGTAATCGGTATTACAGGAGGCGGAGAGAAATTGATTTTAAAGTTTGACATGTAAAATGATTGCATCCAGTACCAATTTTGAAGGTATTATTTAAGGATATTGGATGGTGTTGGATGCAGTCAATCTCAAATTTCGAACATTGCGTCTTCTGAAAGCGACCTCTCTGCATTTCTCTCCACATGTTTGAGTGATAAATTTGTGCTTGTTGTGTTTGTGATAGTTGATTTGGAGAAAAGTGATGATGATGATGATGATGATGATGATGATGATGATGATGATGATGATGATGATGATGAATATTATTATTATTATTATTATTATTATTATTATTATTATTATTATTATTATTATTATTATTATTAATGACTTGATTCAACGCTGAAAGTTTAGTTGGAAGAGTTCATTTTGTCGAAATAAAGTCCTCAAGAAAAGTAACTCGGCACATTACACAAATAACCCGATATCGCGGTTAATAGAAATGCTGAAGACCTTCAAAAACAAGTACTTGAAAGATCAGTGATTATTCAATCAACTGTTAGTCGCACTCGGTCAAAACGAAAACAGGGCAATTATATAAAGGCCTATTGGCGAGCAATAACTACCTACAATATTATATTATGTACAGAAGACAGAAAGACAGACAGACAGATGATAATCTCAGGTCCGAGGCTTATGTCAACAAGTCTTTTCCACAGTCTCGCCAGTCTAGTCTAGTGTTTCCTCACACAAAGCTCACACAAAGCAATTTCTGCTGACCAAGCATTAGCAGTTCATAGTATTCAGCCTTGAACTGTTCCTTGTCACTAATGCTTTAATGACACGACCACGAAAGAACTTAGTGGCGGGGTCTGCTTAGTGTGAAAGGCCAGATTCAAGATCACAACAATGTTAAAGAAACAGAGAAAATGGCACACAGAAGGCATGAATACACACACACACACACACACACACACACACACGCACGCGCGCGCGCGAACACGCACACACGTACTTTCTCACACACACATACACACATGCATATACTCACATGTATACAAATACATTATACACAAGCTCTAACACACTCCAGCCCCCAATCCTCTTCCTCTCCTCCCCTCGCCTCGCCTTACGTTCCACGCATACATACCAGAAACCCTTTGTGAGATTTAACCCGTTTTCCATTATTTCCTATATAGAAAATGATATCTTGAAATATACACGGTAGCCCTTCATTCGCCTTTCAAGCAGCCATGGCATTCAGGTAGTCAACTCTCTTTATTCCCCACATACTGAATAGTCCGCTCATCCAAAACATCTTTTATTCTACCAGGACTCATGCGTGAAAAGATCGTCTTGCTGTGAGCGTCAAATAATAATAATAATAATAATAATAATAATAATAATAATAATAATAATAATAATAATAATAATAATAATAATAATAATAATGGTATTTATATAGCGCTTTTCCTAGTGGTAGATCAGTTCACGGCACCAGATGAACGGAATTATGTTCTTATTATCAATTTATATTTAGTGCTCTCCCGCTATAGAAGTCGACCTGGAGCCAGTTATATGAACAGGTTATAGAGATCGAATAGTTAACTTAGGCTTCTAAATTATGTATAAATGTATAAATGTAAATCTTCTATTAGCTCCTTACACCAGTTGGCTTTAATTTGTTTGCAACAACTATATGGTGCTGAACATTATACCATTATGACTGAAGCGTTTTTTTGAAGACAATTTTTACTGCGTTTTATAGTTATGGGAATGCGCAATAGGTAATTTCTAGCTTCTGCATACAGCCACTGAAACGTCAGGACGTGGAATTGAGTTTTCACGTTAGCGTTCCTCGTAACTTCTTCCTCAGAACACCCTCTCCTGCTCTTTTCAGGTAGATATATTTTCGGAAATAGTAGTTAATGTGCATTAAGGAGAATACAGAGAATAGCAAAAAACGATAAGGGAAAATATGACTAGTGGGAAATGAGGAGGCGCTGGTGGAGGTGGGGTGGGATGGGGGTCAGCAACACACACACACACACAAATAAAACCCAGTGATGCTTAACAAAAACAGCATACATTCAATGAAGAAATATGTGTGTAGTTTTGTCTCTCCACTCCTCCCCCACCCCTCCCTATTCAACCAAGGCAGCAGAAATGTCAATTTTGTTTAGAGGTGTCGACTTGGGATTCCAGAGTATGCTACCATACGGATTTTTTTAACGCTGATCCTGTATTGAAACCCGCAAACAACAACCAAACCACGCTAGGTGAGTTTACTGCTAAACACCTTGAAGGAAAGGCATTAAACGATCATATGATCAATACCCAATAGCATGACGTGTGAACACGAGATCGCTCTTAAGCATGTCATTTTGTTTCTGCTTTCTGTTCCTCTGCTTCACACTTACACACACACGCGCGCGCGCACACACACACACGCACTAAAATGCATGCACGCACACACACGCACCCACCCACACACACACACACACTGCATGCTGAATAATTCAACCAACATTATAACATTAGGCTATGTGTACTCGAGCAAGAAAAGTCTGCTGAGACTAACTATATAAGTGAACCTGGGAAGGGATTACTAATTCTTATATAGCGCCAATGTCCAGCCCAAAGAGCTTCTCAAGGCCTTGGAACCAATTCCAACATGCACTACTCTGATCGTTTTCTGACATCAAAATGGGATGGGACCCCTGTCACCCAAGATACAGACTTGATGTAAACTTTTGCACCAGTGACCGCCGTTATCAGTGAAAACTACCTCAAGCGAATGAGTAAAAATCTTAAAACAGGCAGTTTTCCGCACGATCTGAATTGACCATGCACCACTAACAACAATTCAGCTTAATCACATCCACGGCAGGTACTGCAATTTAATGTCCTGCAGGTGAACCAGATAATATTTATAATTTAATTGTTGATACAATCGATTTATTTTTGTTTCTGCTTTGATTCACACCCTAATTGCAGGAAACTGTTTTAAGGCTCTCTGCTATTTCTATTACTTATATACAGTGTAATTACACACGTGTTTGTATGTCGTGTTTGAATGTAGGCCTATACTAAACCTACCAACCTACTTCCAACCGAGCTGATTTTCCTCCCCGTTGCGCTCAGCTTGGATACATTATATTTCTAAAGGCGCCTTTCACTGACTACAATAAACATCTTGTTACCAAAATGAAAGAAAGAAACAGAAAACGAAATATTCATTTTAAAAAAGAAGGAAAATAAGAAAGACTAGAAAAAGAAAGAAAAAGCAGAACACAGCATGTCAGTAAGAAAGACCTTTTTGTGGGGGGTGATTGTTATTATGTGGAGATTATCATCATTGATTGCTAGTGAGGTGTGCTGGATGATGTTTATAAGGTGCATGCGAAATTGATGTATATATATTATAATAAATATAATAAATATAATAATATTAGAAATAATAATAAATATAATGTATAATGCTATTATGTGGAGATTATCATCATTGCTAGTGAGGTGTGCTGGATGGTGTTTATAAGGTGCATGCAAAATATCTATCTATCTATCTATCTATCTATCTATCTATCTATCTATCTATCTATCCATCCATCCATCCATCCATCCATCCATCCATCCATCCAAGGTAGTCCCATAGCCTTGTGGCCGTAGGGGAGCGTGATGTTGGAGATCACACTTATCTTGGGCCAGCGTAATGAGGGTGATGCCCAACTCTCTCCCTCGCTGCTTTACCTTCCCCACCCTCAAGAGAGTAGGTACTCAATCACAGTTGAGTCAACTGGGGGCGTTGTTCTTTGTCGCTTCACACCTTAGCGGTCACCCATCCAAGTGCTAACCGCACCGGACGGTGCTTCACTTTCGACACAGTAGCGAGTGCTCCAACCACTGCACTATCCGACACCCCTCTATCTATCTATCTATCTATCTATCTATCTATCTATCTATCTATCTATCTATCTATCTATCTATCTATCTATCTATCTATCTATCTATATATATATATATATATATATATATATATATATATATATATATATATATATATATATATATATATATATATATATATATATATATATATATATATATATATATAATATATATATATATATATATATATATCACTTTGATTCGACAAAAGGGTAGTGTGGCCCAAGCATATCTATCTATCTATCTATCTATCTATCTATCTATCTATCTATCTATCTATCTATCTATCTATCTATCTATCTATCTATCTATCTATCTATCTATCTATCTATCTATCTATCTATCTATCTATCTATCTATCTATCTATCTATCTATCTATCTATCTATCTATCTATCTATCTATCTATCTATCTATCTATCTATCTATCTATCTATCTATCTATCTATCTATCTATCTATCTATCTATCTATCTATCTATCTATCTATCTATCTATCTATCTATCTATCTATCTATCTATCTATCTATCTATCTATCTATCTATCTATCTATCTATCTATCTATCTATCTATCTATCTATCTATCTATCTATCTATCTATCTATCTATCTATCTATCTATCTATCTATCTATCTATCTATCTATCTATCTATCTATCTATCTATCTTATCTATCTATCTATCTATCTATCTATCTATCTATCTATCTATCTATCTATCTATCTATCTATCTATCTATCTATCTATCTATCTATCTATCTATCTATCTATCTATCTATCTATCTATCTATCTATCTATCTATCTATCTATCTATCTATCTATCTATCTATCTATCTATCTATCTATCTATCTATCTATCTATCTATCTATCTATCTATCTATCTATCTATCTATCTATCTATCTATCTATCTATCTATCTATCTATCTATCTATCTATCTATCTATCTATCTATCTATCTATCTATCTATCTATCTATCTATCTATCTATCTATCTATCTATCTATCTATCTATCTATCTATCTATATTTCATTTGGTTTGGAAATTTGACAATTGTTGAAATTCGTTTTGAGATCATAATGATGTAGGCTTATTGTATTGTATTGTCGGAGATTTTTAAATAAAAGGAACTGAATAATGTGACGGTGCTTGGACGACATTTGCCTGGATGCAGGTCTTACATTTAACACATATAAGACAATATTACATTATAAGCGTCTTGTTTCGGGTGTTTTCAAAATTTAATTAACTTTCTCTGTTGAAAGATTAAGAAATTATTATTTAAATAGATAACACAAAAAATGTATAGGACAGAATGCCTGTTACAGTGTAAGAAAATAACAATTATTTACCTCCACCTTGACCTTTGACCCCCCATGTGTTGACCAGAAGGGTCAAAGCCAAGAGGATGGCCAGCTTCATGTGGCCGCCTGTATCAGGCAGCATCCTCTCTCCTCCTCCTGTCCTGGTACTGAAGTTGATCGTCCAAACTCACTAAACACTTCACCACAAAACAGAGAAAAAAAGGCACAAACCCCCAGTGTAACACGCTCTATACTTCCAAAACGAACCGTCGACTTTGTCACAAAATTCAGTTTCTTCCTCTTTCAAATTGTCCAAAATAAATGAAATGTCCAGTCCAGGTGTCTTTAGGGGAACGAGGGGCAGCGCCCTTTTCTCCAAAGTTACACACAAAATGCCAGTTGCTTTTCTATGTGATTTCTTCTTTTTAATTGAACACATTGGTTAGCAAATTTGAAATGGGTCAAATAAGGGTCCAGCTTATCAGAAGACAATCTTCAGCTGCAGCAGGTGCATCATCTGCACTTGTGCCGGCAAAAATGCAATATCTCAGGCTGATAACTGGCTTGAAAGCCAGAGGACCAGAGGCTTGGGAAACCTACCCGGCCTTATAAACCCCCCTGTACGAGCAGTCGTGCACGTGTACCCACGAGACCAAATCCGAAACCACACCCATTGAAAGAGAGAGAGAGAGAGAGATCCCCGTTCCAGGATATATCATTCACCCCGGGTATGCATTGTCGTGTAGCGGGACACGGGCGGGATGTGCTCACTTGCTCTCACCTGTAGTTTCACTCTCTCGCTCTCTCTACTTTTACCTATGGAATATTAATCGACAGGTAGGAGTTTAGAGGCATGGGGAGGGGTAAGGAAGGGGAAGGTGGATTTAGTGTGAAAGTAGAGAGGAGAGAAAATAGTATGAAAACATGGTCGATGCACGTGGTTAGGATTGAGGTGTGGGATTGGGAAGAATGGAAACAGGTGTACCCAAATGGTTTGTTATATAATACGCTTCCACATGTGAGATGTAGATGAATATGACATTTTCCTGTTGCTGTCATCTTCTTTCTTTGTATTGTGTGTGTATTTTTTTAGATACTATCTTGAAATACTTTAAAATGGTCGAGAATTAGTATGGGCAAAATTGTCCGTCCGTCCTTCGGTTTGTCTCAAAAACCACGGACAGATTTTCTTCAAACTTCACAGGGACATTATCTAGGTTAATCGCCAGCTTCCCCGTGCCATCAATTTTTTTTATTATATTAAAGCTCAAGGTCACTGGAGTCAATTCTTTGCTAAGAATTTATTGCTCAATACTTAAAAAAAAACCCGGAGGAACCGATTTGAATTGAATCTAATCGTCGTGCGCCAGCGTTTTAAAAATCGTCTGCTATATTCAACTCAATAAATCTTATTAGGGCCTACCATCAAAGGAATAATTATGTAAAACAGTACTGGCGGAGCACCCTTAGAATGGCTCTACAGGCACACACTCAAACTCAGCGTAGCTGACCGCTGTTGGATTAACCATGAGAGAGAACTGTGGGCTTGTGGAATCAAGTGACGCTCAATGACGCTAAATGGGATGTAATTGCCAGCGAGGCTTCCTCGAAATTCCTTTAATTTATACGGTTATCGGAAAGCCTTTTCCACAATAATATGGACTAATAGAAGCTTTTATGATCATTCTACGAATCTAGTGTAAAAGGTAAAAATATCCCCTTCATCTTTCGGTCTTGGGGAGGAAAGCGTTTGGGGCATCCATTTTCTCTAGGCCAGCGTATTGAGGACGGTGCCCCCCTCTCTCTCTTCCTCTCTCTCTCTCCCTCTCCCTCTCTTTCTCTCTCTCTCTCCCTCTCTCTCTTTCTCCTCTACCTCGTTGCTTTACTTCCTCGGTTCTAAACAGATCCAGGTACCCACCCACTCACAGCTGGCTGGAATGTGGTGTGTCGTACGCTTGTTTCATTCTTTTAGTGGTTGTGGTTTGGTGCATGGATGGTCACCTATACCTGTACTAATCCCTCACGACGTTGCCTACCATAAAACGTTGCTAGCGTGTGCCAGATCCACTACACTATACTGCGCTACCATGATCATACTATCTAATGTAAAAATCCGGGATAAAAATAACCTCATTCTCACTTTCAGGGATAGCCTATTCATCCTATTCATTGGGATATTGAGAGGGATTGGGTATAGAGAAAGTATTTAGACACAAGTAGCATTTATAGTAGAAAGAAAGAAGTCTGTGCCGGACTGTTGGGAGAGTGGGGATAGGTGGGGTGGGGTGGGGGTTTAGGAGTTATGGGGGAAGGGCTTATGGATGGAAGGAAGTGTAAAGGCGTCTTTAACTTGGAGACTTTGATAGATAGTTTTTTTTAAATTGCCTTAGCGGCTGTTTGCGGTTGGTCTGTGCGGGACCTTGGGGATAATAGGACCCGCCTGGTTACTGCATTGAACGATGACGCTAACGCCACTGTGGCAGAAGTTTGGTCCAGTGAGTATAATGCTTGCCTGGCGCCAAGGAGGAACTGGGTTCGATTCTCAATAGTGCCTAGGACATTTTCCTTCAAGGAGACGACCTTCCTCTTGCATTGGAGTCTTTGCACGCTCTCTCTCTCTCTCTCTCTCTCTCTCTCTCTCTCTCTCTCTCTCTCTCTCTCTCTCTCTCCAGACCCACATCCCGCACTACCTAAACAGCACGCTAAAGAATCCGATCAGTGTGTTATAAAGTACAGTGGCAGGCTCAAACAGTTTGACAGCGCCCTTAAGGCAAAGGGGCACTTGAAGCTCGATCTTGATTGGGTTGCGCAGTAGTGTAATTTAGCGGTTTTGTTTTGGCACACACTAACAACGTCTCATGTTAAGCAACGTCGGGAATGGGTAGTACTTGGATGGGTGACCATGGTGGGAAGGCCACCACTAAACGACACAAAAGAATGAAACAAGCGGCCGACACACCCGAGTCCACCCAGCTGTGTTCGGAAACCTGGATCTCTTTAGAACCGGGGAAGGTAAAGCAACGACCGAAAGGGAAAAAAAATTTAAGTCGTCCCCCTCCTCTCATCCCCTATTTTATTTCTTTGTTTGTTTGTAGATTATAGTCACACGACACTTTCGCATATAGGTGACTACTGGACCGATTTATACTGACACCAGCGGGCCAGTTGTTGGTAAAGGGGAAAATAATATGATCACACGTTGACCAATCCGGGGTTCGAACCAGCGACCTTTCGGTTACTAGCAAGACGCTCTTACCAACTGAGCTACCCGGCCCCTCTTTATTCCTTTGATGGATAATAGTAGATTTATTTGAATTGTCGAACGCGTTGAGAAAGAGAGTTGTGTACTGCGTGTGCATGTGTGTAAGAGAGGGCGGGAGAGAAAGACAGATTGTTTGCATGATGTGTAATCTTAGCTTTTCTTGTATGAAGTGTTCCAGTTTCGGTTTAAATTTTTACCCCAGCGCTGTGATCACGTTTATGCGCTTAATACATTTTCATTCATTCATTCATTCATTCACTTCTACCTTTACCTTGAATACGACCATCGTCTTGCGCAGCTCTCTGGGCCGGTGAATGCGCTACAAATGAATAACTCCTTTTAACTTTCTAGAAGTTTCCAACTTTTCACCGGAGCCGCCGGTACGTACGTACCTCACGCAAAGTTAGAAATGGGATCTCCGGTGGCAATAAACCAACAAAGCAGTATAATGGACCGCTACAAACACAGTCATGCACTCGACAGCTTGTCCAAATAGTTTAACATTCTTTGACGATGGCACTGCCATAATTATTGAATAAGGGTAAAATTACACAGTGAGTAAACTGATCACGCCCATCTTCATTTCAAACTGAGCTTAATGTAATTGTTCATTATTTAAAATTTCATTTTTTTAGTTTTAAAATTTACTGACTGCCTTATTTACATTTCAACCCATCATCAAGAGCTTGTCGAAAATGGTGAACCTGCATTGACAATACTGATTAAATTTGTCACGCCCTCTCCAATTAACAGTGAGCTAAATATTTGATTTTAAGAAGTTCTTGGTTTGAATGTTCAACCCATACGAATGCTTTATTAATGAAGGAGCAAAATTCTTGAAAAGTTCTCGAAAAAAGTTAAGCTCTTAGCGACCAGTATAGCTAGGTCTACCTGGAAATTCCCTCACGCCCTATCCAGTCAACAGTGCGCTCAAAAATTTCAAAATTGCTTCCTTTCAACACAGAAAATTACTTTATTACGGAACGGACTCAGTGCTGGTGAAATTGCGGAAAAGGTGGAGAAGCGAGTCATTGTTGATAATAATTAGTAAAATTGTCGAACGCCTAATTTTTTCTTTGCTATTGAGCTTAAAGTAAAAAGATTGTTTAGATTTCAGCTCTTAAAAATATTTTATCAGTGGAAAGGCACAGTGCTTTGTTCTTGAGTTAAAGCATGTCTTTATTTGAATTTTAAATCATAAGAGCACTTAAGCAATAAAACTGAACAGAATACTGCACATTGCTTTCTGTATCAGATTGATATCGCTGCATGGAGTGACTCGGACGATCTCTTAAAATCATGTGAGTTGTCCATACTGGTTTATAGGAATATGTAAGTCAAAATATAATTTTCCTGCCTTTAGAAATTACCGTAAACGCTACCAAAATAACTCGTGAAAGGAAGAAAATATTGCTATTGACAAAAACTGGTTGCTTCGCGAAAGGCTTTGCAATGGAACCCCTTGGTGACGGAATTGCAATAACAACGCCAATGTAAAATTTAATTCGTTATCATTATACGATCGGGTACCCTTACCCACTTGCAGTTGTGTGTGTGTGTGTGTGTGTGTGTGTGTGTAGGTGTGTGTGTGCGCGTGTGTGTGTGTGTTCTTGTATGATTGGTACTAATGTGAAATGCATTCAAAACTGGACGACTATTGCATTAGAGTGCGCTTATTTATTTTGCAGGGTGGAGCTGCTACGGACCGCGTTCTTTTCACTCTGAAAGTCTAAGACTTAGCACGTTACGTCTTTTCAATAAAACCCACGCGATCGTTTTTTTTGCACACAGGAAATCTTAAATGTATTCTTGTGCATTGTATTTCTCTTGGGAATACATTATCTAAATCTGATTTAAGGGCGTTTGGTACACAGGGCCATTATATAATTATTATACTACCATGTATTAATGCGTATATATGTATATATGACTGCATGATTTTTTAAGGAAAATGGGCACATCTGACTAAATCATGTTATAACGTATTATAGCCTCTAAGAACTTCCCTATTCACCAATGTCAATTAAAATAACAGGAATGCCAGATAGCCTTCCATTCACACAGATACCGTAGAATAAGACAGCGTTTGCAA
Organism: Oncomelania hupensis; assembly: GCA_036898135.1. Lineage (NCBI taxonomy): Eukaryota > Metazoa > Mollusca > Gastropoda > Littorinimorpha > Pomatiopsidae > Oncomelania > Oncomelania hupensis. Next base: position 96,106,440 of record CM072511.1, on the reverse strand, counting down.
AAGACCGCGAGTAATGAATCGTCTCTGATACACTGATTTGTATGGCCTAGTGCATAGTATTAAAGGCGTGTATGCATAAATGCTATATTCATTGCCTGAAATTAATATTCTGAATAGGCAGTAAGCAACAAACGCGTCATAAAAATGACCTAAAACACGTGGGTTAATTTTAATACTTACAAGAGAAGTTACATTACATTACATGGTTATTGCTTTAGGTTCAGCGGACTCTTCCGAGCCAAATCAGGACCAAAAAGAGAAGTGGGAACTATAAAAATCATAATAGTTTTAATCTGAACTGACATGGCACCGTCATAACTTTATTTTATAGATAGTACGCAGTAGGAATGTTCATACCAAACACTCAAAATTACAAAACAAAATCTTTACAATTTTTTGTTTTGTTTTTGTGGTTCACCTTTGTCTTAGTTGTCTCTGTGTGAGGGTGTGAATATGCTGGCACGGGAGATAATAATACATTATTGTCCACCTTACTTAAGACATTCCCGTTCGATCCAAACCCTTCCCGATCCCTTTCAAGGCCCACCAATCCTTGAAGAAAGACATCGATGAGATTCTGACGATGGACATCAACAGGGAATCCAGTTCCCCTGTACGCGTCCCCTGTCGTGGTCGTGAAGGAAGACGGGAGCTATAGAGTATGCATCGGCTAAAGACAACTCCGCTCTTCTTCTGATACCAGACTGCTTTCTATCCCCCGTGTTCACTCAAAGACCTATGGTGAACGATCTTTCTCTTTCTCTGCTGCAACTGCTTGGAACTCACTACCGATGCAACTCCGACATGCTCCATCACTTTCTTCCTTCAAGCGCCAATTAAAGACCCACCTTTTTAACATGCAAACTCAATAATTTTCACTCCCCCTCCCTTCCATCCCCATATGTAATCTTTTACCAAGTCACGTCATCTGTTCATGGATGGTGGCGGCACCGGCTCGGTTCTTGATATTCATATTATCTGTTGTTTTGCATGGCCATGTACTGTAATTATTTAACCATTTGATAAGTGTATACGTGTTCTGTGTGCGTGTGTGTGTGTGTGTGTGTGTGGGAACGCACAAAAGCGCACAAATGGGTAGCAGACCTTGTCTTTTCTAGTAACAAATGGGTTTATTTGCTTGGAACCCACTTTTTTTTCCAGGAACCCACTTTTTTCTAAGTGCGCGGGAGTGCTCTTTTAGTGCATGGGAGTGCAGTTGTAGTGCATAAGAGTGTTTTAAGTACATAGGAGTGCACTATCCGGGACGGAGAAAATACAGTGAATTTTTGGAAAAGTTTGAAGCAAAATTCGACCTATTTCGTCGCCTATAGGAGACGAAATAGGTCAACTTTCTAGAGAAGGGTTAGGGTAAGGGCTAGTTGCAACTAACCCTTGCCCTAACCCTTTTCCATCAGAAAATGACTTTCCGATTCCTACATTCTTAAATGAACCCATTTCTGATGTATTGCAAGTATGCGGGTGTGTGTGTGATTGCACGTGTGTTGTCAAGCGCGGCGAGCTCGCTTTACTTACCGTTTGCGAGGTACCGCGCGATATAAATGTACTGTATTATTATTATTATTATTATTATTATTATTATTATTATTATTATTATTATTATTATTATTATTATTATTATTATTATTATTAAAGGAAGGTTAGCAAGATCACCGTCTTCGAACCTGAGCCGATGCCTAGGCAGCAGATCTCTTCCGACAATTATCGGGGAGGAAATTCTTCTCAAAGATTGACCTCAGCAGAGGGTTATTGGCAAGTCCTCGTGCGTCAAGATGACATACCAAAGAATGCTTTTATAACTCCTCATGGGACGTACGAGTGCCTGAAATGCCTTTTGGCATGGTCAACAGCGGTGCTACCCTGAAGAGATGAATGAGGAAGATGCTCAAAGGGATGGACAACGTCGTGTGTTACTGCGACGACCTGCTAGTCCACACCCAGACCTGCAAGGAGCATCTTAAGACCTTGAGGGAGCTGTTTTACAGTCTAACAGAAGCCGACCTGGCCGTGAGACCCAGCAAGTGCATTCTGGGAACTGACAACGTCGACTTCATCGGACATTGGATGAAAGAATGAAGTAATAGAGGGTGCACTGACTCCATGAAAGTCTATGAGATCAAAGTCCAAGTATCAGACAATGGATCCCGACAGGAAGTCCTCTCCAAGATCGCACAAACAACTGCGGCCCTGAAAAGGTTGAAGCCCATTTGGAAAGACAAGACCATAAGCCTATATTCCAAGGTAAGGCTGCTGCGCTCCATTGTCATCTCCATCTTCCCATACGCTTGCAAAACATGGACCTTCACAGCAGATCTACAACGAAGAATACAAAGCATGGAGATGAGGTGCTACAGAAGACTTCTGGGTATTTCCTATATCCAGCACATCACCAACGACGAAGTCCGACCATCGCACCAGCCATCGGACAACACGATTACATGCTCACAATGGTGAAGAAACTAAAACTCCGATGGTATGACCACATCACCAGATCATCAGGCCTCGCAAAGACCATCCTGCAAGGAACGGTGCAATGATATAGAAGAAGAGGGAGACAGAAAAAGATGTGGGAGAATAACATTCGAGAATGGATTGGCTTGACACTGAGCGAAGACATAAGGGTTGCTGAGGACAGAGAAAGATGGAGTACGCTGGTTAAACGATTATATGTGGTGCCCCAACGACCTTCGAGTTACGTGATAGGATAGGATTGGATAGGATAGCAATGATAGCGTATATTTACCTTTGATTGATTTTGCGCTGTTGCTAGAAGCTTTGTGAATTGTTGATAAATTTCGTCGGTAGATTTTTTGGAGAATTTTTTGGAATTACTTGTTTATTATCGATCGAAGTTTCCAGATATATCTCGTAATAGCTAAACAATTCTTCTAACCTAAAGAGTGTTCTATGGAGTAAGACAGTGCGTAGTTCTGGTGACGAGTTTTATTTTGATTGGTTGTTATTGCGTAACGCTGGAATGTTCGAATTTTTTTCGATTGCAGAGAAGCTATATACGTAATGCACTGTCTGCATAAAAAAAAAGATCTTCTAGTGATTTTCGGAAAGCGATTTTGTATGCAGTTGTTGACGTTTGCTGAATAAAGTTGAAAAACTTTATACGACGATTCCTTCCTTGTTGCTGGGTGAACAGTGTGCGTGGATAAACAAATTCGAGTAACAAATATCCAGATTCAAGCACCGGGGCTGAATCTATTATTGATAAATACCGTGTTATATTTGGGGACTAGGCAATTAAAAGAAAAAAGATCACCTGAAACGCCCCAGTACTCTCAGTCCTCCGCCTGACTGCTATTGAATACATTTAGCACTAAGAAGTGGTCTACAATATTTACGAGTTAAGGGCGTAGGAAAGCAGTTTAGGTCACAGTTTTGTGTTCGCAGATTCTTGATAAACGAGGCTGACCTGGATTTTGTTGTTTCAGGAAAAGATATTTTAAGATATGATAATCGCATAGATAAATCTCTTTCCGTGTCTGCCTATGTCTCTGTCTATGTCTGTCTTTCTGTCTGTCTGTCTCTCTCTCTCTCTTTCTCTCTCTCTCTCTGATCTTTTTATGTTAATCTTACATACAACTTACGTACAACTTATGTTAATCTGATGAATAAAAATTGATGCAAAAACAAATCTTTTTAAATGACAGAGAATTAGTGAGAGATCGTTTAAAATGACAGAAAATTAGTGAGTGAAAGAGAGAGAGAGGGAGAGAGAGAGAGAGAGAGAGAGAGAGAGAGAGAGAGACGAACGGAATTTTAATTCCTGAAGGCACTGGCCCTTTAAAAAATGGTCGCAATACAATACATGGAAAACAATGAAAGCAAAACCGAACGCAAACCGAACAATTATCAAACGTTCAAGGTCATGTCGACGATGAAACCCATCCGCGTCTTCTGTTCCTGAAAATGAGTGTCATAAATACGGTAACTTAATGTTTACAAAGCTCTACAAAATATGGTCGATATGCGTTTGCCTTTGACGCAATGCGTAGAAAACATAAAAAGCCATAAATACGGCCGTGTAATGTTCGCTAATGCCGAGTAAGTACTGTATTTCATTCTAATATCTGTGTACAAACGACTATCCTATCCTATACTATAACTCGGAGATCGTAGAGGCACCACAAATGATCGTTTAACCAACGTACTCCATCTTTCTCTGTCCTCAGCAACCCTCATGGCTTCGCGCAGTGTCAAACGAGTCCATTCTTGAATGTTGTCCTCCCACCTCTATTTCGGTCTCCCTCTTCTTCTACCTCCTTGCACTGCGCCTTGCAGGATGGTCTTTGCAAGGCCCGATGATCTGGTGATGTGGCCATACCATCAGAGTTTCCGTTTCTTCACCACTGTGAGCAGGTCATCGTGTTGTCCAATGGCTTGTGGGATGGTCCGTCGGACCTCATCGTTGGTGATGTGCTGGGTATAGGCAGTCTTCTGTAGCACCTCATCTCCATGCTTTGTATTCTTCCTTATACTGTGCTGTGCAGAATCCTTTGGTGAGCCATTGGGTTAAGCAGGAGAAGGCAACACGGCATATATTCTTCCCGCCTGACCATTCGTCTTCTGCTTTTAGTGGTGAGCTTTGATTGATTGATTTATTGTTGCTTTAGGTCCAGCGGACTCTTCCGAGCCAAATCAGGACCGGAGTGGTGAGCAGGACTACATTGTAGGCAGGCATTTTATGCAAGTCAGTGGCAATGACTTGTAGAGAGTGTCGTGGCACTAGTAGCCGTAATCCTTTTTACTATCAACACGCTTCACCGCCTTGCGGGGCAAATATATTTGTATCTCCATTTCGAGGGATAAATGGAAAAAATAGTTACGGTCGGGCCGTGTTCTCAAGGGCGTGGCCGAGAGGCAGGAGTCAAGTATCCGCTCGGCTACAAATGGTGCAAACGACCGGGAACAGGATGATGCTGGACCTGGTAACTATTGAAGGCAATTATTCATTGTTAAATAAGTGAATGGAGACTGACTGGACGAAGTCAGTGGCTGTTCCAGACATACCTGTTTCGAACTGGGAAACCACGAGGACCTGTTTCTATTTGAGCTGTGGAATTTGTGACGAAATGGGAGGTGACTGTTCATGCTATACATTGTCTACCTTCCATTTGTTGGTTAGTCTAACCTTGGGTGGCTCCTGCTGTGCAGAATCCTTTAGTGTGGCCATTGGGTTAAGCACGACAAGGCGACACGACATATGCCTGATCATTCGTCTTCAGCTTTTGGTGGTGAGCAGGGCTATATTGTCGTCTGGTATTTTATGCAGGCTAGTGGCAGTGACCTGCAGAGAGTGTCGTGGCACTAGTAGCCGGCAATCCGGTTTACTTCCAACACGCTTCACCGCCTTGCAGGGCAAATATTTTTATGTCTCTCTTACGAGGAATAAATGGGCCGTGCCGTGTTCTCAAGGCGGTGGCCGAGAGGCTGGAGTAAAAAAAAACTCCGCTCGATTTTTTTTAAAATTTATGTATTTATTTATTTTTTACATTCTGACTGTGAGTTCTGAGTCTGAGTTTTACAAACTACAGGCAGACACAAAATTAATATTTAAAAAACAACAAACAAACTTAACAGTCGCGGGATATTGTAACCTGACATATTTATAGGGACGATTCGTGTTTGCATGAACGACGATCACGTTGCACGGCTTTAAAACATCTACAATTTATGAAGTTATTACATTGTATAAAGAACGCTTTACTGTCGATAATATTCTCAGTTACATAACTGAGTCTTACCTCCTTTGTCATTTTGTTGCATGACTTTCGTCAAGCATAATTGCATGCACCAGCCGGTAACGCCTGACTCATTATTCCTCCAAGCGTAGCCCTGGTAGATAGATCTCTGAAATTCTGTATTTGAATTGCATATAGGTTTGGTATTTTTACTTGAAAGGAAGCGTAACGGAGTTTCACGAAGAAAGGTGGATCGGAGGTTATGTCCACATTCAGAACATCTGTACTCCAAGAAAACATTTGGTAATACCAATAACATAGATCGAGAGCATTTGTTCTCTGAGCTGTCGATATTTTGGGAATACAAATAGTCTAATTAAAGAGACATTTTCACATTCGTCCGTACTGCATTTAAAACCTTATATCTTAGTTCAATCGTCAACTAAGACAATGTGCTAGTCACTACATATGTGCGCTTCATTGTTTTTTCCAGGCAACAAGACAGCGGACATATCTTTTGAGTTTGGAAATTGCAGATTGTTCGAATTTCTTTCGATCTTTAGTTCTGTTTTTAGGTACCGAGTCAGTTTGATAGCTCAGAGGAAGTAACTTCCTATTTCGAACACAATGGTTCTGTAAATTTTACGGATAAAAGAAAGCGTACATGGATTAATAAAGAAAATGGACATAAATAGGCCTAACTTCAGAATGCGGATTGATTTTGTGGATACTTGGGAGGACAACATTAAAGAATGGACTGGCTTGACACTGAGCAAAGCCATGACAGTGGCGTAGCTAGGGGAAGGGAAGAAGGGGTCCAAATTTGAAAGTCCCCCCAGGCCTCCACTTGAAAGGCGGCCCCCAAAGGAGTGTCCGAAATTTTTTTTACATTAAATATTAATATTACACCACTGCCATATAATCTTGCTATTCACGTTGTTATACAAGTTTAGACTTATATATTTATTAAATTGGTCCTGATTTGGCTCGGAAGAGTCCGCTGGACCTAAAGCAATAATCATGTAATGTAATTTATTAAATACATTATCTCATGTCATGATGTCGAATGTCAAAATGCAGTGGCCCCCAAAGAGGCCAAGCCCCGGGACCCCCAAATCCCTAGCTACGCCACTGAGCCATGAGGGTTGCTGAGCACAGAGAAAGATGGAGTACGCTGGTTAAACGATCATCTGTGGTGCCCCAACGACCTCCGAGTTATGGGATAGGATTGGATAGGATAGTGGATACTTGGATCTAAATTAATTGTGACCTTAATAGACAATACTTTGCATCGATCATACATTTGTCAGATTGAAAAAAAACCCCAACTTTTGTCGTCTTGTTCCTTTCTTTGCTGTTTGTAGAACATGATTGAAATTCTTTAATTTCGTAATTTAAATAATATAGGAAGAGAGACTATTTTTTCACTCTGTAGGTCGTTCGATGAGTTGTTTTACAACCAATTGGCACAGTCACTAGTCATATGACTGTCCTATTTATACCGACATAATAAAACATCAGAATATCATATCAGATGATTGACTGAAATATACAATGTGAACATGCATCTTGTACTGCATGTTCGTTGCACATGTTTATTTTTTAATATCACGAGCAAAAGAAATTTAAAAAGTTACGAGTTCACGATATAGGCTACTTAGAATTATATTTACATTATAGTGTGCTTATAATTGTATAATGCACTCTTATAATGTGCGTTTCCTCAGAAAATGTATAATTAAAAAGTGATTACACGTTCTTCACGTCATTTCGAGGGTAAATGAATTTTTTTTCCAGTAATGCAAGATCAATGGAACCCATGCACGTGTTCTATTCACATACAACAATTCGATTGGCTGTATGACTTCAATGTTTAACAAATACGGACTGCATTTTCATCATTTTGTATTGTGGACTATGGACTTCCCCGCGGATGAATAAATCTTTTCTTGCTATTCTTCATTAGGGTACACTTGCACGGGAACTTTAAAGAACCAAGATATAACGCAGTAAAATTTAAAATTATTAAACTAAATTGAAAATAAATTATATTATATTACATTACTAACAAAATAGTCCTAATTTTGAAAAAGAAGAAAGAGGATATAAAAAATAAAATTTTATTTTTTAATTGTATAATTTTTGTTGTCAACTATGTAGCCACTTCACAGATTTATTTGTTTTGCCCACCATAAGCAGAACAGAAGAGAATCGATAAGAACGTCAACATCGTATGTCTGGCATGTTACTCCACCCTGGCGTCAATCGCTCGATATAAGTCATCGGGACAAGTGCTTTGGTGATCGGTAAGTCTTGTGATAGGTTTGTTTTCTGGTGACATGAGAGCGCTTTTTAATTGGTTTTTGGTAACAAAATAGTGGGAAAGTTGACCTGCTCTCTCCTAATCTCCACGCTCCTCCCCCCTCCTACGCACACAATTTCCTCTTAAAAGATGCACAGGAGGGACAAAGTTTGTGATATAATGATTTTGCGAACAGAACTTACAGACCCTTTCATTTTGTTTTCTGGTAACGAGACAGAGATTAAGACTCCCGTTTTTTTGGTACAATCAAAAGAATGTACAAGGAAAAAAAACAAAACAAAACAGTAGCGAAATCAAGAAAATAAACGGGATTATTAATGAAGAAGAGAAGAAGAAGAAGAAGAAGAAGAAGAAGAAGAAGAAGAAGAAGAAGAAGAAGAAGAAGAAGAAGACCAATCAAGCGAGCAACTAAACGTAAAAGCTTAATCCTGGTCCAAGTGAATATCATTATTTTATTGTCACAAGGATCACAACAACAACAGAGCAACAAACAACAACAACGACGACAACAACAACACTCCTCCACTTTGTCCTCCGCCTCCTCCCTACCCCCCATACCCCCCCCCCCCCCCCCCTATAAAAAAAACAACAATACACACACAACTAAATAGTACGGTACCGTTGTCTAAGAGCATTCAGAATATCTTGAGATATAAACGGTTGACGCATTGTCTATCCCAACCACCCTTCTCCCAAGACCCCCAATTTCAGAACTAAGTGACACTGTGCTGTACCGTTGTCAACAGGCATTCGGAGTATCTGAAAACACAAGATGAAGAACCACCTTCCCCGATCCCCATTTTCAGATGAACTGCAGGTAACGCTTTAGGCCTCTAGTCTTTTAAAAGTTCCAGTGTAACTCTCCATATCGGTATGCAATACGACCAACATAATATTCTGGCGTGCGAAACAGACCGCAATTTTAAAGAAAAGTCACTATGGCTATTAAATGTAGCTTTAACCCTCATCCTAATTACAAACCTAACACAAAACTCTAACCCTAGCATCTTCTGTCGAAAACGGTGGCTTTTTTTTAAAATTAACTTTTGGGGGGAAGCCAAGGTTCGCTGTATTGATTACAAGCTGTCCAAAATTTATCACAATTTTTTAAAATAAACTAAATGTTGTGCGCTTCTGGATCACTGAGCGGTCGACGTGTAGACAGCCCTTTTTATCACGCTAAGTTCTGACAGGCAGTGTGTCGCGTTATCGGGTGGCATTAACCACTTTGACCTTCTTTCAATGTTGGAAATGGTCCACACGCAGTTTCTCTACACAGCTCACTCATCGGAGACTTTCCATTTTACCTACCGGCAATCGCTCTCAGACATTGCAATGTCTTACACAAATATTGAAGCATCAATGTACACTTTTTACCAAGGACTTTTCTTAAACCACCAGAAAACAAACAAACATGTGTTATAAATGTTTACTTGTCATCTTAGTCATTTATTCCTGTTAGGTATCAATTTCATGTCGACGGAATAGCGCTGTTGCAAAACTAGTGCAGATAGAGTTATCCGTCCCTGCCTTCACCTATGCCAAGGACACCCGCTAGTTCCGGATGGCCGCACGTAGACGTAAGACTTGTGGCGGAGAAAAACAGTATTGCGTTTGCTGCCCTAATTTCGCAGGAAAAGTAATTGAAGGGCGCATTGTCAAGTTACACACATTACCAGCTAACAAAACACTGAAACGACTGTGGGAACAACGTTTGCGACTGATTCGGAAAGATTACAACAATGTAAAATAAGATTCAAGATTCAAGATTCTTTATTGTCCAAACACAAGGCATGGATATTTGTTTAGCAGTGCAATAAGGAAGGAGATAACAACATCAAAATTATTACAAACATGAACATACAATATTTATACATTTGATATACTATCAAAAACAACTTCCATACCAAAATACAAATTTATAAACACTAACACACATGCATAAACAGATAACCAGCCACATACCCATGCGTACACATTTAACACACAGATAATTATTCAATCAGGTTATGTGTAGAGTCTCCTCTCTGAAAATCCTTATCGGGAAGAGAGGGGACTATAAACTAATTAAAAAAAAAATCAGGTTATAACTTATATAACTTAGTAAGTCTCCTCTCTGAAAATCCTTATCGGGAAGAGAGGGGACTATAAACTGATACACACACACACAGTATATGTATACACAATTACAACACTCACCCATTCTTCCATGCCTTAGATCCATCCTAGATAATAATAATAATAATAATAATAATAATAATCATTATAATAATAAGAGTAATAATACAAAATAATCATCATATTAATAATAATCGTAATCATTAGAGTAATTAATAATTATAAAAATAATAATAATAACAATGCAACTACAACTAATAATAATAATAATAATAATAATAATAATAATAATAATAATAATAATAATAATAATAATAATACAGCAGCACCAACAGACAACTAATAATTAATATTATGGTAATAATGATAATAATAATAACAATACTACTACAACTAATAATAATAACAACGGAAAGACTGAAAATAATAAGACATAATTGCAGTTGCTTCACTGAATTAAAAACAAAAATTATTCTACTGTATAATAATGTTATCTTCTAGATAAACTGCAAAATTAAAATTTCTCAATTAAAAAATTAAAGCAAAGAAAAAGAAAGATACTTCGAATTTCTCGTGAATGTAGGTCACTGACAAACGAATTAGGCCTACTGAACAAACAAATCAGCAATCAATGTTTAGGCAAGCAGCCATCCTGAGTAAAATTTGAACGATTGTACAAGAGAAATATAATTTATATAACCCTCCATCTTTCTTGCTTCAACCGGAACTAGCCGAACCCAAGGGCCGCAACCGATCCGCCACTTTCGCTTTCATTATGAAACAGCGCTATAAATCTTAGTCATGCATTCAGAAGGCAAACATCACTCTGTTTAGCCATATACATGCACGGATCTTTCAGCATTGACATTGAATTAATTTCAACACAGGAATAGTACTATAGGGTTATAATTGATTTACTTGTCATCTTCGTCATGCAGTCACTGTAAGTATGATATTCATATGGAGAACTCTGACTCTGCTCCCTTACACTAATTTAAAGCTTTACTCTCGATCCACGTTGTGTGGTCTAGTGCGGAGTGATTTCGTACCAAAGACATGTCCAATAGGCTACTTCTTCGAGATTCCTAGACACTCTGAATGCCCCTTCCTAACCTACCTAACCTACAATGCATCTTTAAATACCTGACTCGGAAGACGTCTTGCCAAAATTTTTCTTTCCTTCTTTGTTTTCACGCCTTTGATTCTTGAGCATGTTGTTCCGGGATCAAAGTTTCTTTTACTTTGCTTACTACGTTTTACCTTATACCTGTTTCATAATAATAATAATAATAATAATAATAATAATAATAATAATAATAATAATAATAATAATAATAATAATTATTATTATTATTATTATTATTAATGTATTAATTTATTTATTATAATATTATTTATTATTAGTCTCGGAAACTATTCTATTTGGGAAATATTCAAACATTTTTTTTAATTATTCTTCAACTATTTAGAATTCTGCTAGTAGCAACGTCATAAAGCCTTTATTAAGATTCGTATACGTGCAATTAAAAGTAGTATTTAAAATTTAAAAATAAAATTTAAAATTAGTATTTAAAAATTAAAATTTATAATTGGTTTACCAAGGGCAAAATGTAAAATAGCACACCCAGAGCTTACTCTTTTACCCTTGTTAAATAAAATTCTCTCTCTCTCTCTCTCTCTCTCTCTCTCTCTCTCTCTACATATATATATATATATATATTGATTGATTGATTTATTATTGCTTTAGGTCCAGCGGACTCTTCCGAGCCAAATCAGGACCGGACAACCCCCGATCCGCATAAAAGATCTGTTGAAACAACCCCAGTGGGAAAATTGAATGCCCTCCACCGGCCAGTCACTTTACAATAAAGACATCCCACGCGAGGGACGGCTGAGGGTTGACCTCAACTACGCGAACTCCCCGATTACAAAAACAAAATAGAATACAAACATCATTATAAATCATCAACAAAAAACATACATATAAAATGCCTATAGTGCTAAATAGTACATTCATAGGAAGCCCTAGTGACCACCCGGCAGAAAGCGTCCAACATTCCCAAGCTGATCCAACAGACCTCATACACAAACAAGGAGTCTTGTCCAGGAAGAGTTTTCAAGAAAAAAAGGTAGGTCATTGATCTAGCGAAGAAGAAGATAGTATAGCAGAGTGGTAGGACAGATCGGGAATGGGAAAGAGCAAATGAGGAAGACAGCGACAGTGGGAATTTAAAGCACTAAATTTCCAGAAAGTGGGGATACTATTTATACTGAAACCCCCGGCACTCCAACGGGGGGAACTGTTGCCGCAGTTAATTTGTCATGCCTACAAAGGCAAGACAGGTTTTCAACTGGGGCTTTCACTGTACCCTTTATAGGTTAGAACAATCTACAGTGGCAAGATTGCTCATGACCCCAAGGGGTATATATATATATATATATATATATATATATATATATATATATATATATATATATATATATATATATATATATATATATATATATATATATCGAGAGAGAGAGAGAGAGAGAGAGAGAGAGAGAGAGAGAGAGAGAGAGAGAGAGAGAGAGAGAGAGAGAACTCCTTGTTTCTGAGAACATGCAAAAACTGTTTAAAATTGACGGATATATCGGAAATATGCTGCAAGGGTTAGGGAAAGGGTTAGTTGTAGATCTAGCCCTAGCCCTTGCCCTAACCCGGCCCTTTTCTCTAGTAAAATGCACTTTTTCAGTCCCCAAAACCCATTTGCCTTCTTGGATTCTTAAATTGTATGAAACCAAGTGAGGACACTATCCGGCGACAATAAACTGTTCGAAAACATTCTCAAACGGTTCGTAAAAGACAGTTGACCTAGAAACAAATACAGCTTGACCTAATTCGTCGCCTATAGGAGACGAAACTTACTTTTTCTTGCGTTTTCAAAGTTACCTTGTGTCTCGAGACATTCGCATTTTCCCAGATAGCAAAACTGTGTTCCCAGATGACCGTACAAAGACATATATATATATATATATATATATATATATATATATATATATATATATATATATATATATATATATATATATATATATATATATATATATATATATATATATATATATATATATATATATATATATATATATATATATATATATATATATATATATATATATATATAAAGAGAGACAGACAGACAGCGAAACAGATACAGACAGAGAACAGAGACAGAAAGAGAACTTAGTCCATCTTAATCCTATAATTTTGATTTCAATTGCAAAAAAAAAAATTCAACTTTACTTTCAAAGTGGCCCTTTTCGCATTCAATGAAATCTTCACTAAATATTTCTGATTCTCACTGGAATGCCTAACCGTGCACAGTGCTGTTACATATAATACATTATTATATCATACATTATTACATGAAATTGCATGACACGATCATTGCATTTAGATTCGGAAGAATTACACATAAGCTTAATCAGTACATTCAGATCAGGTTCAGAAGTATTGCACATAATCATTACATTCAGATTCGGAAGTATACACATAATCATTACTTTACAAGCATTTCACGCAGAAAATTATTATCTCCTCTATTATTATGACCGTCGCGGACTGCAAAGAACGTTGGAAAGTAAGATCCATTGTTTCCATGCATCTAGACAGCTAAGGTGATGGCCTTGAATCTGAAACCGAACGGTGTGTTTGGATACCCAAAAATGATACCAATTTCACGCCTCTTCGCCGGCTTTCAACCAGGTTTTGAGCTGTCAGACAGATTTGTTGTATTGCTCCTGAGAGTTCAACAATAGTCTCCACTCTAGGGTGCCATCCACACGGCTTTAGTTGTCCCCGGGTTCGACACATAAATAGTGAATATTGCAACATACATCACCTACATATTCCGAGAGTATTTACACAAGAGACGACGTTGTGCTACGAAGTTATTGTTTAGTGAAGCTCAGTCGTTATGTTAGAATATCGCAACATACATCACCGACACATTCCAAAAGTATATAGACAAGATAGGCTACTAACAGGCAGGTTGTTATCATTGCCAACCTACAAATATGTACGCGGCGAAGTTATTGTTTAGTGAACAACACTCGTTTATGTACCGTATAAAGAGAACCTAACCTAATTTTTTTTTCATACGTTTACACGTACATTACATAGTGTGATCATAGAAGAGGTTATAAATCCATCTTATTGAGGTGGAAGCTCTTCGATAGACCTGTAAGAGGCTTTTAAACAAATTCGCTGTGGCTTCAGATTACGTCAGTGGGCTTTGCAAGCAGAGGGGATTCTAATGCAATCATTTAGCGCCATTTAAGACTAAAGATGCAGAACTTTTACCCTTGGCAAATTAACAACTTATTTGAGATTGTTGGTCAGCTGCGCTGAGTGGTTTGTTTGCGCCTGCGCCTGCATTCTAAGGGAGATAAGCCATTTGGCGTTTCTAACAAGACGATCTTTCGTTTAAGGATCGGAAGGGGGGGTGGGGGGGGGGGGGGTGGGGTGGAGGGGGAATTTGGAGAGAAGGAGAAAAGGGCCCTTACATTGAACTCTAACGCTTTGGAGCTTTAAAGGTAAATACTTCTGATGCCACCCCGAAGACAAAATTTTTAAAGGTGTTTGCGCCCTAACCCTTCTTATCTGTGTTTGACAGGATTGGACTGATCAGGACACTTCCATGATGGGGCGCGAACCATACAACAACAACGAAACAGAGAGAGAGAGAGAGAGAGAGAGAGAGAGAGAGAGAGAGAGAGAGAGAGAGAGAGAGAGAGAGAGAGAGAGAGAGAGAGAGAAAGAGAGAGAGAGAGAGAGATTAGCTGGAAAGGATTATTTTCCCTTTCCGGAAGCGAAGATGACTTACCAAAAATACGTTTAGAAAGAGCTTATGTTTTGACTAAGAGCAAGTAACTATCCTATCCTATTTCGTAACTTCAAAGTTGTTGGGAGACACCACGGATGGTCGTTTAATCAGCGTACTTCATTTTTCTCTGTCCTCAGAAGCAGCCATCATGGCTCTACTGAGTGTCAAGCCAGTCCATTCTCGAATGTTGTCTTCCCATCTCTCTTTCTGTCTCCCTCTTCTTCTGTCTCCTAGCATCGTGCCTTGCAGGATGGTCTTTGCAAGGCCTGGTGACGTGGCCATACCATCGGAGTTTTCGTTTCTTCACCTCTGAGCATTTCATCGAATGGTCAAATGGCTTGTGTGATGGTCTTTATGCGACGACCTCTGCCTTGTCGCTGAGTGGACAATCTGTGTGGATAAACGAATTCAAATATCAAGATTCAAGCTTCGACTATTGATAATTGTGTAACATTAAATCTAATGAACGACAGCAGAACAGGTCCATACAAAAATGGATACCTGTTCACATGCTGGAAATTTCACCTTTGCGACAAATAGAAGATTAGGTTTAATGCCGTTCAAAGAGTGGAGTAGAGGCAAGGGCGGGGGCTGGTGTGTGGTGGGTGGTGGATTTGGTAGGGGTGGGGGTGTATATTGCTCTGCACTGAAATCTTGGAAACTCAAGATAACATTGGATATTCTTATATTCGGCCTCAGCAAAATGACTCCATTGCTACAGCTATCCATGAATTTTACGTTAATTTGGTGTCTCCTTTATTGAGCCTCCGCACCGCGCCCCAACACACTAACGCAGTAGGAATGGGTACTCGTGACACAGCAGTAGCGATGACATATGATCCAACTTTATTCACTCTCAAAGTATGTTGAAAAGAAATGAAAAAGCTGAAAAAGCGTTTTGAACAACGACAAAATAACCTACGTGTAACCCATCTACGTGGACGTTTCTATAAGGGGCGTTGAGATTCCCGAGTCATATTACATGAAATAATGTGAAAATTACGGAATAGTATAAAAGCAACCTTCAGAATAAGCAGGGGGGGGGGGGTACAGGGTGGGGGTCCAGGGACTAAGACCTTGTCGGGGAAGGAGTGGAGGGGGGTGGTCAAATCCCCCTTTTCCCCTCCTGAAGTTAATGTAACTTAATGAGATGCATTGTAGGTCTCTCCTGGAAGATACTATGGTTAAGCACTATACGCTCGTATATTTGAGACTGCTTGTGCGGCTCTAATATATGAGTATGACACTGCCATTATTTCAAAAAGCACACGCACAACCATAATGCAACATTGCTGAGGAGCAAACGAAAAAGAAACACCATAAAAACTACTTCCAGAGAAAGAGAGAGAGAGAGAGAGAGAGAGAGAGAGAGAGAGAGAGAGAGAGAGAGAGAATTATGAGCATTTTTGCGAGAGTAATGCACAGTACCAATGTAACACAAACACGCATTGCGTGTTTATTTTACTCTTCTTATTACAAATATAGTCTGATTTATTTCACCTCTCAGAAATAGCATCCCTGCTTACAGTGCAATGTTACAGTTGGCTAAATGTGCAATTTCAAATGAACAATTTGCATACAGTTTTCGTTTGCAAATATATATGCTTCTAATAACAATTCAGAAATGGATTTAGTATCATTTGGAATCAGCCAAAACAGATCTCATGAAATACATGTATTGCATTATCATTTTGCGTAAAAAGTATTGTCAGTTCATTTATCTATTATTTTATTTTCTACATAAAGCCTAGGTCTGAGGACGAACGTGTTTTCATTGCAATCACAATGACAGTGAATGTATCGAGTCATTATATTAATGGGAAGATTATCGCTTTAATTCGTCAGTAGTCACACTAAAACGTTTGATTTTGGTAAACATGCGCACAGTCACTGCGCATAAACAAAAGCACAAGAGTTGTTACCATTGCTGCGCCAAAAGTCAAAATGTGTGAAAAGCAGCGACGAAGAATGTTTGCATTACACGGTAGCATATGGGTTGTCAAGTTCAAAGAAAAAGACAATATCCTATAAACATTCCATTGTTTGTACCATCTCTATTACTTCACAGGTAACTTTCACACTCAAAGTTCCTATCAGGCCGGTCTTAGAATTATTTGCCATTTTCTCAAGATCACTTGAACAAAGAAGCGCGTTTCATTTGTTTATTAATTCAGACCTAGGCTAGGCAGAAACATATAGTTATGTACACAACACAACATTTATCTACATTTCTTTATATGCTAGTTCGACGGATTTATTAATTTACCTCTCTTTGTTATTCACCATATTTTCAATTGTAATAGCGTACAGGGGCGGATCAGTTAGTTTTTTTTTTGTTTTTTTTTTTTGGGGGGGGGGGGTTTCCAAAATTTTATTAACCCCTTACCTGCCGTAATAAAAAAGCGCACCTGTACTCCTGTATGCCGGAGCAAAAATGTGACTTTTGAGGGGGTGTTCACTAAAACGTGAATAATTCAGGCATTTGAAGAGATATCTCTTAGATATTTGGCAAGTTTTTTTTGTAACATCCCTGGCTTCAATTTCAAGTAAAAATAGTTTCATTTGACAAGACATATTTTTTTAAGTAATTAAGGACTTACTCGGTAAATGTTAATGATGGTCAAGAAACGCTTCATCAACATTGGCAGGACACGCATTTTTCCAGGAGCAGACATCGGAAGTGACCACAATCTTGTGATGATGTCTTTCCGGCTTCACTTGAAGAGAGTAAACGCAGCAAAGTGCACTAGACTGAAGTTCGACCTGGACAAATTGCAAGACCCGGAGGTGACAGAAATATTTCAGGCCACAAATGGAGGGAAATTTGCACCACTGCTTATTTTGGGAGCTGGTGAAGTAGATGTCAACACTATGACCACCACCTTCAACTTAGCTGTGACAGATGCCGCCACGGAGACCCTTAGAAAGCACCGGTCAAAGAAGAAGCTGTGGATCACACCTGAACTTTTGGACCTGTGTGATAAACGAAGAAAGATGAAAAAGAAAAAAGAACACCTGACAGGGAGCAGATGCCTACCGAAAAATCAACAATGACATCCAAAAAGGCATGCGCACAGCAAAGGAGAACTGGATAGAAGCTCAATGCCAGGAAATAGAGAACAGTCTGAACAAGAACAACAGCAAGAAGGCCTACCAGACTGTGAAGCCGCTGACAAGTGTTAAACAGCCCAAGGTCTCCACGATCCAAAGCAAGTGGCTTATGCCTTACAGAAGAACAAGAAGTCTTGGACAGATGGACAGAGTACTGCTCTGACTTTTACAACCACTAACCAAACGGAGACCCATCAGTTCTAGCATGTCCAGAGAATAGAGAAGAAGAAGAAGTCCTCCCAATTCTCAGAGAAGAAGTTGAGGCAGCAGTGCAATCGCTGAAAAAGGGGAAGTCAGCGGGAGTGGACAACATACCCGCGGAACTGCTTCAAGCAGGAGGAGAAGCGATGATCGACGCACTCACCATTATGTGTAACAAGATGTGGCAGAGTGGGGAGTTGCCTACACCATGGACCCAGTCGCTTGTCATCACTCTTCCCAAAAAAGGTAACCTTCAGGAATGTGAAAACTACCGCACCATCAGCCTCATCAGCCATCCCAGCAAGGTCCTCCTGAAAATAATCTTCAACAGGTTGAAATCCCAGCTGAACAAATCATAGCCGAAGAGCAAGCAGGATTTAGGGCAGGACGAAGTACCACTGAACAGATTCTCAACCTCAGAATAATCGGTGAGAAGTACCTACAGCACCAACAACATCTATATCATGTGTTCGTAGACATCAAAAAGGCGTTTGACCGAGTCTGGCATGCAGCTCTGTGGGCAACCATGAGAGTGTACAACATCAGCCCTAAAATTGTTGAAGTCATCAAAAGCCTGTATGACAAGGCTACCAGTGCAATCCTTCACAACAGCGCCATCGGAAACTGGTTCAGAACAACAATCGGTGTGCGTCAGGGATGCCTACTCTCTCCAACACTCTTCAACATCTTCCTAGAGCGCATCATGTCAGATGCCCTTGCAGACCACGAAGGCACAGTCAGCATACGGGGAAAGAGCAATCTCCAACCTTCGTTTTGCAGATGACATTGATGGATTGGCTGGAGAGGAACAAGAACTTGTATACAGAGTCTTGACACCACCTCCAGAGCCTATTGAATGGAAATAAGTGCAGAGAAGACCAACATGATGACCAACAACACCCATGGCATCAACACGGACATCAAAGTCCAAGGCCAATCCCTCAACACAGTGCATAGCTTCAAATATTTAGGAGCCATTGTATCAGACAATGGGTCCCGACAGGAAGTCCTCTCCAGGATCGCACAAACAACTGCTGCCCTGGCGAGGTTGAAGCCAATTTGGAAAGACATGACCATCAGTCTACATTCCAAGGTAAGGCTTCTGCGCTCCCTTGTCATCTCCATCTTCCTATATGCTTGCGAAACATGGACCCTCACAGCAGATCTCCAACGAAGAATACAAAGCATGGAGATGAGGTGCTACAGAAGACTTCTGGGCATTTGCTATGGCCAGAACATCACCAACTACGAAGTCCGACAGACCATCACACAAGCCATTGGACAACACGATGACCTGCTCACAGTGGTGAAAAAACGGAAACTCCGATGGTATGGCCACGTCACCAGATCATCAGGTCTTGCAAAGACCATCCTGCAAGGCACAGTGCAAGGAGGTAGAAGAAAAGGGTGACCGAAAAAGAGGTGGAATGACAACATTCGAGACTGGACTGGTTTGACACTGAGCAAAACAATCAGGGTTGCTGAGACAGGGAAAGACGGAGTACGTTGGTTAAACGATCATCTATGGTGCCGCTACGACCTCCGAGTTATGGGATAGGATAGGATATGTTATTTACTTGTAAGATTAAATTATCAAAATAATAATTACCTCCTTTGCTCCCAAAATATGTACTGAGCTTTGCCACACCTTTAGAATCGGAGGGCTTCAACGACGGCGTTCGCGGCATTTTGAAGCGCTGGCGCGAGTCGGAATAAGCAAGCAAAGGGACGGAACTTTGACTATTTGTCTTTTTGCTAAAACGTCAACGTAAGCCACGGTTGCTCACACTATGACTTTTTCAGCATGTGAGGTACTTTTAAAATGACCAAGCCAAAATGATCTACCTACCACCAAAATGCAAAACATATATAATATAGTCTATAATAGGCTGACGTCAATATTTTTTACTGCTACGTGATCTACTCAACTGGTCACACTGCCTTCGCGATGGACCGGTCCATCGTGATCGACGTATTGGGCACTCCTGTCGTAATCCATTATATTATCCATTAGGAATATCGTTTTCTTTCTTTTCATATCTTCCGCTCGTGGCGCACTTCCCCCCCCCCCCCCCCCCTTAAAAATAAAAATAAAAATAAAATAAATAAATAAATAAATAAATAACTAGAATGTCGCCGAAGATGGGAAATATCAGCTTTGCTCTTTGTGGAGCACGAAAGACGGTGTTCGTCTGGAGATTGTTTAGAATAATTGCAATGATTGAAGTTTTTTAGGGAGAAGATTGCGAGGGCTTCCATATTGTGGGAGAGGTCAAATACTCGTACCAAAAAAAAAATAAAAAATTAAAAAGGAATATATATATATAGATATAGATATATATATATTTATATATATATATATTTATTTATTTATTTTATTTAATCGTTCTTATATAGCGCTTTTCCAGCTCAAGAGCTGCTCAAGGCGCTGGCCGATATAGGATCTAACTCAAGCCGCCCAAGACGCCCACCCGCAGCCTTTGGGCGCATGGTCTGACGCCCGGACAACTGAGCACAATCCTGGGCAGTCAGGGATGGGGGAGAAGGACCTATGTGCATGCTGGGTGTGTTCTTGTCACCGGCACTCACCCGTCTAGGACATGAGCGTCAGGATCTTTAAAGTCCGAAAGATGGAATGTATGCGACACAGACTAGACCTCGGTTTATACTCTCATCCGAAGATACTTTGCACCGGAACACCTTTTTCTATGCCGGTGATCTTCTTTTTTCTTGGTGTAAGTCTTCAAATCTAATACCAAAAGTAGGCCAAATTTTTTTTAAACAATTGTGAAGCATTGAGTTTAAAGCGGATCAACTGAGGTAATTCTATAATGCTTTACGTAAGGTGACGTCATAAAAATAAGTACTTGTCGAGAGGACTGAACTAGGACGGCCTACTAGCGCCAAAACCGAGAGTACCATTATCACTATGTACAATGCCCACAATTTAAAAAAAAATGATACAGGATTATTTTAGTGTCTGTGTGTGTAGGTGTGTGTGTGTGTGTGCGCGTGCGCGCGTATGTCTCTGTGTGTGTGTCTTTACGCAAGTGTGTGTAGGAAATAATTAATTTCTTTATAATTGTCTCTTCTGTTAAAGAAAAATAAACCCAAATTTGGTGTATAACTGAGTTAAAACTGCTGACTGATCCTGCTCTAAGAGGGTTCTGATGCTGAATTGTGTCTTCTTTGTGGAGAACTTTAAAGCTCCTTGCTGCCTGAATATCCTGCCACAGCATTGCATGAGCGGCAGTTATCAGGTTACATGTACCTGTTTCAAAAGGACTTTGCGCCGTCGTTCCCGCCTCACCGCAAGGTTGGGGTGACCTTCAACATATCGACCATAGGCTGAGACTATTTGATAATAATAATAATAATAATAGTACAGGATGCTATGTACGCGCCTTTCCCCAAGGCTCAAAGCGCGGCGATCTATACCAACATACACGCTCACCTGTCTCATTTACCCTCACACACACCAAATACATATACATCACTCAAACAGGTGGTGTAAAGGCAGGGAGATCGCTATTAGAAGACGGAAGAAAATCGAATTTTTATTTTGGAAATTTTTATATTGACTGCATCCTGTACCATTATTGAAGGGAGGGAGGAAACCGTTGATGCATGTTTTATTTATTTATTTATTTGGATTTGGGATTATATGTAACATCCAGTGCGGGAGAATTTTGGTTGCGTTATCTTCTCAGCCAAAGCACGGAAGCGGCAGAGCAGTCCCACCCAAGACGCAGGGGCATAGGACGCAGTGCATGCAGGGTATTTGTATCTGACACTCCACGGTCAATGACACGAATGTCAGGATCTTTAAAGTCCATGCTATGGAATGCATGCGTGCACCGATTAGACCTCGGTTTATACTCTCATAGTGGGTCCCATTGGGATAAGACGTCCCATTGGGCTAAGACCTTAAAACAGCAAGGAGTACAGAAGCAGTGATGTCGTTTGGGTCGGATCTTCGGCTTTTAGCCGAAATTTTTATAAAAAAGCCGATAAACTGTCCGTCATGTAGGCTCGCCGAGCCGAAGTTTTCACGGGTGAATCGGCTCAATTTTGTCAATTTTTGCGATATTCCTGTGCTGTACGCTTGCAGTTTAGGTGAGGATTCGATAATTACTAAGGTTAAACCCAGAAACTCTGACAGTATTGTGGTCTGTCAAGGGACAGTGTAAACTTTGTATTGTTTTTGTGTGTCTAAAATGTAAGAAAATAGCATTTCTTTTCAATGTTCTTATTCTACTCTTAAAATCATGTTTTATTACAAAGATATGCATCCACAGAACACCTTTAATATATGGAGGTGGAGGATGCACGTTAACGTAGTGAATCTAGTAAAAAAAAAAACAAGTGAGACTGCTTTGGAAGAGAGAGCCGAAACTTTCTGTAAAAAGCCGAAAGTTTCACGGCTGTTTCGGCCAAATCGCCGAAGAAAAAATGTCCTAGCAACATCCCTGCAGAAGGTCGTCGCCCTCATGAAGCCGACCTGACAAAAGGGATGTGCCTAACGGATGGCCTTTGCCATGTGCAAAGGACCGAAACTCACTCACTCACTAATTCCCTCGACTTCCGCAGTCGTCGGGGTTCAGGGTAGAGGAAGCTGACATCCTTATCCAGTGTTTCTAACTGTTGGCTGCTGTCGATAGGTCTGGAATGATCCATTCTTTGATGTTGTCAGACCAGCTGTTTCTCTGCCGCTCCAGTCTGCGTGACCACCTTCGACGACGCCCTGCAGGATGGTCTTAGAAAGGCTGTCAAGGAATGAAAGAGCTTGATGCAAACCAAACACCTTCAGATGTGGATGTGTACCAGGGGAAAAGAAATCAGCGATGGTGCCAAGATGGACGCCGCCATCAAGAAACTGGCCCAGGTTTTAAAAAAAAAAACCCACAAAAAACCCACCACCAACAACAAAAACAAACAAAGAGGCCTCTAACGCTCAAGCCAATACGACCCAGCTTCTTCTGAGAAAACGGAGGTCCCAAAGTTCTTTATTAATTTTTCTTTCTTTTACGTGAAAATATTGCCCATAGTAAACTTAACCCTCTACGTCGGTTAAAAAACAACAACCAAATAACCCATATCTATTGTCATCTCTTAGCAACTGGGATGCTGTCCCTCTCGCTGTTAGCATTAAGTAAGTACGCATTATTTCTGTTTGTGATGGCATGCACCGGACATACTGGATACTCTTGTGTTTACTCGTTGCCAACAGAGGAACATAGCCTGGAAGGAAGAGAGGCGGTGAGGGAGGATGATAGGGAGGGAGGAGGAAGGGGAGAGAGGGGATGCCATAATAGAATCTCACCATTAAAACAGGCTGTGATGAAGATTTATGAACAAAAAATAACTGCAGAGCCATAGTGGTTATTTAGGCAAAAAGCATGTTGATATGGTGGGCGAGAGAAAGAGTGTAGAAACATATGGTTGGTTTTTGACGACGGGAGGCTTGCCCACAAATCATGCTGTTCTCTCTAGGCAAAATGCAGGACCGGAGTATTTTTTTCTTCCTCTTCCTGCTTTGACGTCTGTTGTTGTTTTGTTGTTCTTCCTTCTTCTCCTTCTTTCCCCGCCCCCTCTCCCCTCCCCCTCTGTGTGTGTTCTTCTTGTTCTTGTTCGTCTTGTTGTTGTTGTTTTTGTTGGTGTTGTTGTTCTTCTAAATATAATTTAGACACCCTTGTCTTTGTTTTCGTCCTTTGTTTTTAGCAACTAAAAATACGCATTAAAAATGAAATTCTAATATCTACTGATGTATTTACGCACCCATATTTGTCATTCAGTTGAAGATGTAGTGGACAAACACTATACTCATATCAACCTTAAGAGCAATACATATTTTTTTCCACTTTTAAGGCGGTGAGAGATGCAATAAATCAAATATCCTAAGAAAATGTGAAGAATCATTATTAAAAACCTGATGTTTTATCTCTTCATGGAGTGCTGTAGTTGCGTATAGACAGACTAAACAAACATCGGTTCTTTTGATTGGCAGCATGACTTATGACTACGTTGCGTACAAAACAAACAATGTTAGTTCCAAGGAAATCTGTGTGCAGGCGGGATACATGCGCCATTTATTGTAGATCATAGTCAGACGACACCGGAGCGTATAGGCGACTACTGGTCACATTATTCTGACACCAGCGAACCACTTGATGGTAAGGGGAAAATAATATAGTCACACGTTGGCCAATCCGGGATTCGAACCAAGGATTACCAGTAAGCCGCTCTACCAACTGAGCTATCCGGCCAGTAAGCCGCCCTACCAACTGAGCTACCAGGCCCCCTCACACAAGGGCGTATTCTAAAATTCGATCGTCTTTTGCAAGTGACATTGCTTTGACTGGACGAATACTGCAGAGTAAATAGTATCGGATAACTGAAAGGATTTGCTAAGACCTTTTAAAACATGGCTTTGAATTAAAACTAATATCATGCACAGTTAATATTAATGGCCCTTTTGATTTCCATGTGTACTATGAAGCTATCGTGTTGGAGTTTCGCCTTTTGACACAACGACGGGAGTCGTATGATTAGTTCAGCTCAAAACAACAAACTCGGCTTATGGCTAAAGGCACCGGGACTGCGATACCTAGACTAAGATTAACAGGAAGTCTTTCACGGATGGTGGTATAAACCAATATTTGACTGAATAATATTATAGAATACAGAATAAGACAGTAAGAAATACATTTAGGAATGAATGCTCTCCATTCAACTCATTCGCATTCACAAAGTCCATTTTTGACAGATTATGATTTAGACTTTATAGACAACAAATACCACTCATCACGCAATCAGAACCAATACACATTCATTATCATAAACACATGAAAGATATTTGTTCGACTGATTATAAAGTTTTACTTTCAGAATACAGTAAAATGAATACAGTCGATGATGCAATTACTATGTGATCCCACGATGATATTGCATAGTAATTTATTAGTTGACAATCTTTCTCACACAAAAATGACTTGATGGTCCTTCAGAATTTAAAACACAGTCAATATAATAATTCACAGATCACAGAAACGACGATTATCCTCTTTGAGAAAAACACTGATAAAAAAAATACGATAACAATCCTCATGGGGATTATGGCCACGTCACCAGATCATCAGGCCTTGCAAAGACCATCCTGCAAGACACAGTGCAAGGAGGTAGAAGAAGAGGGAGACGAAAAATAGGTGGGAGGACAACATTCGAGAATAGACTGGTTTGACACTGAGCGAAGCCATGAGGGTTGCTGAGGCCAGAGAAACATGGAGTACGTTGGTTAAACGATCATCTGTGGTGCCCCTACAACCTCCGAGTTATGGGATAGGATAGGATAGGATAGGATAGGATAGGATAGGATAGGATAGGATAGGATAGGAATGTAATCAAACAAATCAATGACTCAGAATATTTACTTTTATATTTCACTGAGGAAATATAATCATATACAAACTAACGACGCAGACTATCCTCGACTTCGTTGATAGAATAAACTTCTGGAATCCTCTCGGGGAAAGACCCAGGTTGACTTAGCACTAGATCTACTGCGTAAACAACAACGTGTAGATCTCGTAGTCCGCTCTGAAAATATTATTCACTTTGCCAAGTCCCACATAATAAAAAACGACAGACTATTATCGGACTAAATAAATCAAAGATCGATTCAAACAACTATCATTTCATAAACAAAAGGAATCGTGCAAAACTATTAACAACGGTATCTCGGTGCGACCGTAGGGTAGAGAGTCAGAAATAAACAAAGTATAGTTATCAAAATTTACTAGCTTACTGAAAAAAAATAATTGAAGTTGACTATTGGTTAGATATACAATCCAAACCAATAAGAAATAATTGTAAATACCAGTTGGCTTCACCAAACAGAGCGAAGAAAAACTACCATGCTTACAAAGATGGTGGATGCTAGTACAGTAAAACCTCCGTTTTACGACCTTTAAATTGCCATTAAAACGAGATCTTAAATTGGAGGGGTCTTAAAAAGAAGGTAGGACATTTTCGAAAAAGACATTTAGAAAATTAATTAAGTAAAATAAATACATGTACAAAAAGTACATATACCATTAAGTATAGGGAACATCTACCATCTTTCAGAAATATAGATTAAACTCTATCTCACAACCAATACAGTCAATATCTTCCTGTTCCTCATCATTTACAAAATAAAAAAAATCAATGTTGGTATGATAGTTGTTTAAAAGTGTATGCAAGTGCTGAGTGCATGTTTGGAGTTAGAACTATTTATAAGATAACCTTATTAATATTGTAATTATTTTTATTCAGTCACTGAATAGTTTGTTTTTGTTTTTAAAGAAAGCGGTTATTTCTGTTTGTTTGCATGATCCCCCCACCCGTGCATGTTCTCTTAGTATGTCACTTTGAATACCAGACATGGTGTCGGCAAGATCTGACAGGCCCCTGCTCAGGGCAAATCTGGTCAGCTCCTATTATTTCAAGCTGCTTTAATGCATCGTCTGCTGTTAAAAGTTGTAAACGAAACTGTTTTCTTCAAGCGCACAAATATAGTATTGCTTTGGAATCTAAATTTTTCAGCAGTACAATCACTCGCTGAACAGCGGGCAGGCAAGGACGGTCCTGTCAGTCAAGGACAAGGTAGCGCGAGCTCCTGGGAGATTGGCCGGATCGGAGTCTGTCCTTTCGAGCTACAACGTTTTCCACTCGCTGAAGTGTTGGGCAATTCATTCCTCTGTACCATCTGCCAACCTGCATTTTACACTGCGGCGGTTCCTGTTCAGCGCGCCTAGCCAACCTACATTTTCTACAGCGGCGGTTGCCGACCAGCATTTTCCATTGCGGCGGTCTATAGGCTTCTTTGCGCCCACACCTGCTCACGGAGGCGTTCTGTCCCACAGCCACACAGCCTGCCTAGATGAGGAGGACGCACCGTCGGCGCGGTTACTGGGACCCGCCCGGCGGTGGCAGTACAGAAATCGAAGCTACTGTTGCGGACTGTGGGAGATCCCGATACGCTACTCCATCTCAACTTTCACCCTTCATCTTCTTACCAGTAGGGCTCCGTTGGCCATGGCGCCGGTCGTGTTGCGTCGCAGGCGCCGCTTAGCTCGACTTCCGCCCGCCTGGCCACCGGTTGTCCTTCATCTTTCACTACGACAGGGCAACGTGGAGTTCCCTGTGGAGCCTGGCAAACTCCGGACAACAGGTGTCTACACCGCCAGTGGTTTCCCACTGTTTGCTCTCCCACCCTCCACGCGGCTTGCTTGGCCACCTTCACGTGGCTTCATCGACACCTTCCTTATGCGCCCTATCGGCACACTTCCTCACGAACGGACTTACGGCAACTTGGCACGCACCCATGCGTCTCTTCTCTCATCGGTCTTCTTACCACAGCGGCTCTTTTGATTCATCTTGACTTTTATTCCGATTGTTGCAGCCGCCTTGCGCGCTCCATTTTCAAGCGATTCTTTCTTCAGCAACATGATCTCTTCCTTCACCGTGCTTCATCTTCTTCAACACGTCTTCTTATTCATCGGCTATCATCTATCCAAGTCCCCTATACGCTAATGTGTCCTGGGACGGTAATCTACCCAACGAAACGAACGTAAATTTTTCAGATGCTAGGTCGTAAAATTTAATTATTTGCAAGTCGCGTTTTAGAGGTAGTCATTTAAGAGACGTCGTTTATATAGTACAAAGCATCGGTAATTTTTTTTCCGGTCGTATGTTGGAGGAAGTCGTTTAAGAGAGGGTCTCAAACGGAGGTTTTACTATACTAGTGAACGAACACAAAAATTATTTCAAAACCCCTCACAATTTTCATCACCAAAAAGCAATATGATACAATCTATTACAGGCACATGAAACATCAGAATATGAAATTATAAAAAGATGACATTTTTAAAATTATGTAATTCGTGACAAAATCTGGGACTAAAACATAGAACAAACATATCTCCTTTGGGGCAACTTTGATTGACTAGGACAATTTGCTTAATTAAGACCTCAGAATTATTATGGTGTTACGTTGAAACGCGAATGGTAGTATGTCTGAAACGCGCACGATAGATCTAATCGTTTCGTTTTGCAAAGTATTCAATAATAGAGTGTATTTACCTTTGATTTGAGTTTGCATGGTTGTTAGAAGAAGCTTTGTATAACGTTGGTAATTTTTGTTAATCGATATTATTAGAGAATTTTCTAGATTCGCGTGTTTACTGTCGATAGAAACTCCCTGATAAATGTCGAAGTTTGAGAACGTTCCTGGAATGTTTAGAAAGATGTATGACGTAAGTCAGTGATGACGAAGTTAGAAGCGATTGGTTAAGTTGCGTCATACTCGACTGATCCAGGGTGTTCGGGAGAAGAGAGAGGCTATATAATTATGTGCCGCACTGTTTAGAAGTGAAGTGTGTTGTTGCTGTTGATAGTGAGTTGGAAAGTAAAAGTTGAGAGTGGAAAAGCGATTGAGCGATTGTATGCAGTTGTTGATGTGTGCTGAATAAAAGTGGAAAACTTCATACGTCGACTCCTGACTTGTTGATGAGTGAGCAGGCTGCGTGGATAAACGAATCTGAGTTACACACCTATCAGGAATTCAAGCATCGGGGCTGAATCAAATACTGATAGAAAAACACCATCATCGAATGAGTGTAACATATGGCCTGTCATAATTAGAAGGTTCGTGCAGGTTCAAAAACATTTTCGAGGTTCTCAGATCCCGAACCTAACTTGCTGAACTTTTTGGACCGGGAAACAAAAAAAAAGGTAAGGAACATAGATTCGGGATCCGAGAACCTCGAAAAAAAAGTTTTTGAACCTCCACGAGCTTTCCAACTAAGACTGGCTTACACCGAGACATTTTCCTTAAAAAGCGACATAATTGTGCATGGCTAAATATTATTTTAATTAATTAAATTAATTAATTAACTGATTTAGTTAATCGTTCTTACTTAGCGCTTTTCCAGATCAAGAGCTGCTCAAGGCGCTGACCGACACAGGATCTATAACTCAAGCCGCCCGAGGCGCCTACTTGCAACCTCTGGGTCATCGTCTGACGACCAGACAACTAAGCACAATCCGGATATGGGGGAGAAGGGATCGATCTAGTGCTTGCTGGATTTATTTGTGCAGCAGGTCTAGGACATACACGTCAAGATCGTGTATGTTGGTACAGATCGCCGCGCTTTGAGCGTGATTGGTTTGGGGAAAGGCGTATATATAGCATCCATTTTTATTATTATTATTATTATTATTATTATTATTATTATTATTATTATTATTATTATTATTATTATTATTATTATCAAGATCTTGAAAGTTCGTGCGACGAGAATATTCAATTGCATAAGAAGAGATAATGAAAATACTTTCTAAACGGTGTCAGTACAAGGTATCTAGGCAATCCTATATAGACTACCGCTGTTGCTGTCTATTATGTTAGTTTTTGTCTAATTTACGTACGCCCACTTGATTCTCTGGGCGATATGTCTGTATAAGGATTCCTTTTTACAAAAAAATAGCCACCAAACCCTCGCGTCGCAGCAAAACAACCTCTCAGCCATAATTAGTTTATTTACCCCTAAATTTAAAATAAACGAAACGAAATCACACACACACACACACACACGTACGCACACACACACACACCCACAAACACACACAAATACGAACACAAAATCGGCAGGTAGTGTAGGTGTGTGAGTGATTTCAATTTTAAAAAAAAAGTTAAAAAAAAAAAAAAAAAATATATATATATATATATATATATATATATATATATATATATATATATATATATATATATATATATATATATATATATATATATATATATATATATATATATATATATATATATATAAATATATATATATATATATATATATATATATATATATATATATATATATATATATATATATATATATATATATATATATATATATATATATATATATATACACCAATCACCATTATGTATGTGAGTGAATGATTTCAATTTGAAAATATATACCAATTATGTAAGTATAAATATGAGTGATTTTAATTTAAATCTATACAAGTGACAAGTGTGTACCTGTGTGAGTGATTTCAATTTAAATATATATCAATTACCAGTGTGCACATGTGTGAGTGATTTCAATTTAGATATATACCAATTACCAGTGTATTTGTGTGTGAATGATTTCAATGTAATTATGTACCAAGTACTTTTTTTTCTCTTTTTATAAAGGGCCAATGTCACACATCAGCGTAACTGCTCATATTCAGTCACAGTGAGTGTTGCACCACCGGAAAAAAGACGAAGCCAAACACTTACCTCTTTGAAAAATACGGTTTGTTTATGTGCCTCTTAGCCTAATAGCATTAAGGTTGATTCTAAAATTAGCATCGCAGCAAAAATGTGAACCAAAGGCACAGTGGTTTGTTTATATAAAAAGGAAGGAACAAACCTAAAAATTCAGAGGGTAGCTGACGGTTTGAGCTATGATATATTAGAGAGCATTAGGAAGCAAAGAAACTTGGTTCGTAGTTCTTTTGCGTAGAGAATCCCCCCCCCCCCCTTTCCCTCTTCTCCCTTCTGTCTACGTCATTACTTTTGCGCGTCCGGAAGGTCACGACCTCCTCATTTGCATTACGAAGAAAACTTCGCTGAGTGAAAATGCGGATGACGAAGAAGAAGATCACGAAGAAGAATACGATCACGTTTCCGGTTGTGCAATCGAAAAATCCTTATGAACTTTTCTTCGTGCTTGCGGTTCTGAAGCTGCAGCGCCTTTAGTTGCAGACGAAATTTTGTTCCCTCTTATCCAGGGGAGGTAAATGCCATCGTAACTCTCTAATTTGCGGAGGTTGTTTTCGTCGAAAACACACGAGTCTTTAGATTTGAATCATCACGAGTTAAAGCAGACACTTTCCCCAACGAAAGTTTAGTTGAAATTAAGAACAAAGCATTGGTAAATTTTCTTCTCATTTACCCCCCCCCCACCACCAAATTAGAGGTATTTTAGAGCCCAAACATGTGTTCATTGCCCGTTTAGGCTTAGAAACCAAGTAGTATAGGGCTCATCTAAACCAAGGGCTGTTCGTGCAGATTTATAAGAATACACCAGAAATGTTATTTGTACATCTTTACCATGCCCATAGGAGATACTTGAAACATAGACATAGTGCAAAACTTATGTTGAAAATCTCAATCGGAACGAAACTTAAATTAGAATTACGATTCGTCAAATTGATAAAAATTCCGCATTTTCACTCAGCGAAGTTTTCTGCGTAATGCATATGAGGAAGTAGTGGCCTTCCGAAAGCGCAAAAGTTATGACGTAGACTGGGGGGTTTCCTAAGAAAAAGAACTATCGAACCAAGTTCCTTGGCTTCCTAAAGCTCTCTAATGACTGCCCAAAAGTGAGTCGTGGTTTTTCAAATGTTCAAAATTCAGAATTTTTTAATTTATTTGCCATGACCTATAGGACTTTTAATATTTGCAGTGGTCTAGAAATGTGCTCAAAGAGCGTATAGTTATACAAACCGAAATAAGGTTACATAAATAAACAAAACTGTAAAAATGTGTACAAAGCTACCTCGAACTTCACTCCTTTAAATATAGAATAAATCAAAATCTTAACCCTTAATTAAAAAAAGATTTATATGTAATACTGAGTAATAACCGTCTTCCGTCGAAGCTTTCATGTGGGCCTGTTTTGTGAAGATGGTACTTTTCAAATTTTCCTGTAGTTAGGGCCCTATTAAAAACGCTTACTACACATAACACAAGAATATCAATTTTAACGAAAGTGATTCTTGATCTAGCTTACCACTGAAACACTATTTAAATATATTGGAGAAACTGTATGCCACCCTAACCCTTGCGCCATGTTTAAAAAGTCTCAGATATCGCGACAAAAGACGAGGAAGAAAAAGCAAGGCACGAAACAACTACGAAGATCTGATCAGATAACAGGTCATCAAAGCCACTTAATCCATGGAAACAACGCACGCTTGCAACCTGAATCAACGGAACGCAAAACTATAGGCACAGTCGCAGGTGCTTCAATGTTTGTTTTTCTTTATTTTTTTTGTTTTTAATTTATTGTGTTACCCGTTATTATCCTTATTTATTGTGAGATACATTAGTCTACATTACATTACATTACATTACATAATTGTTGCTTTAGGTCCAGCGGACTCTTCCGAGCCAAATCAGGACCGGACAACCCCCAATCCGCATAAAAGATCTGCTGAAACAAACCTAGTGGGAAAACTGAATGCCCTCCACCAGCCAGTCACTTTACAATAAAGACATCCCACGCAGGGGACGGCTGAGGCTTCACCCCAACTTATTGAAGCCCTGTTTACAAAAACAAAATAGAATACAAACATCATTATAAATTATCAACAAAACATATACATATAAAATGCCTACATTGCTAAATAATAACATCATAGGAAGCCCTAGTGACCACCTGGCAGAAAGCGTCCAATATTCCCAAGCTGATCCAACAGACCTCATACACAAACAAGGAGTCTTGTCCCGGAAGAGTTTTCAAGAAAAAAGGTAGGTGACTGGTCTAGCGAAGAAGAAGAGTATAGCAGATTGATAGAACAGAGCAGGACTGAGAAAGAGCAAATGAGAAGGACAGCGACAGTGGGAATTTCAAGCACTACATTTCCAGAAAGTGGGGATACTATTTATACTGAAACCCCCGGCACCCCAACGGGGAAATTTTGTGAGATAACTTGAATTCCTTTCTCACGGTCTTGGGGCAGGTCACGCCAGTTGAGGTCTTTGGGGAGCTCGAGTAACAAAATTAGGTTCAACCAACACCGCCTGCCCCCCCCCCCCCCCCCCGCCCCTCTTCAACTCCCCCTCTCTTCTCTCCCTCCATGTTACTGTTATAAAAGAATGCGGTATTAACCAGCATTATTTGCGGTTGATTTGTATGTGCATTTTTTTTCACCCCATTTTCTATCTGCGCAAAATGTATTCTTCTACTGAAGTAAATAAAACTTGAATCTTGAGCTTCAAGTCAAGTCCGGTCAAGTCAAGAAATAGTTCATTCAGTGTTGCAAAAGAAAATGTTACCATCGAAAAGGACAATATCACACTGTCTTACACCTCCATTTTAAGGCGATTTATCTGTCTGGAATACTTTCCTCCACTCAGTACTTTTCTCTAATCTAAATATAGGAGGACCACTTTGCATACAACGTAAAATGCCGTCTCCATCTTCCTATATGCTTGCGAAACATGGACCCTCACAGCAGATCTTCAACGAAGAATACAAAGCATGGAGATGAGGTGCTACAGAAGACTTCTCGGCATTTCCTATACCCAGCACATCACAAACGACGAAGTCCGACAGACAATCACACAAGCCATTGGACAACACGATGACCTGCTCACAGTGGTGAAAGAATGTAAACTCCGATGGTATGGCCACGTCACCAGATCATCAGGTCTTGCAAAACCATCCTGCAAGGCACAGTGCAAGGAGGTAGAAGAAGGAGACCGAAAAAGAGTTGGGAGGACAACATTCGAGAATGGACTGGTTTGACACTGAGCGCAACAATCAGGGTTGCTGAGGACAGGGAAATATGGAGTACGCTGGTTAAACGATCGTCTGTGGTGCCCCTACGACCTCCGTGTTATGGGATAGGATAGGATAGGATAGGATAGGTAAAATACCGTTCCCATTGAGAAAAAAATGACAAACAACAAGAGCTATAACATTAGCATATTAATTTAAAAAAAATAATAATATCCCACTACATCAGCAACTGTCCACACATTCATAAAATAGTCCTCACCTCCCTTCTCCATCATCTCCCCTCCAAACATGCCTCCCCACCACCCCACAAATCTACCAAATAAATTTGATTTAAGCCTTCTTCCATCTCTGAAAATGAAAATGCCGCGCCTGTGGAGCTACTTTTTTGTATATTGCTGCAATACCATGTTTGTGTGTAAGAATACGTTTCAATAATAAATGTTCACAATACCATTTTGGAGTCCTACAGTACTAGCACGTTTGCTTAAACGTTGGTGCCATGCCACATTGCACACTGCATGTCCAGGGCCAGTACCACATCAAGCACGCAAATATTCATATTGTCGGCCCAATATCACTAGGGATCATTATTTATTTCTCAATAAACCACATACCTAGTGAAAAGCTGAAGGGCGTCTTTTTGGACGTTAGGGGTTCCTTGCAATAAATCCTATCGACGTTATGAAGTGAAAATAGGCGTTTTCTCTATGGTTCTAACAGTTTTAAGAGAGAGAGAGAGAGAGAGAGAGAGAGAGAGAGAGAGAGAGAGAGAGAGAGAGAGAGAGAGAAAGAGAGAGAGAGAGAGAGAGAGAGAGAGAAAGAGCGAGAGAGAGGAAGGGATGGGTTGGTGGGTTGGTAGATAGGTGGCGGAGTGGTGTGAGAGAGGGGGAAGGAGTAAGAAAGAAGAAGGTGGAGTTGGAAGTGAAGGGGAACACCCGCCCACGCTGAAACACTACCCTATATAGCCTCAAGTAATGCTTGATATGCCCAACAAGTCATTAAACCAGTTTCCTGCATATTTACCGATGGTGGAGTAATGCACCATAATTTAACTCTGTAAATTTTTCTTCCCTTTCTGTAGGGCAATCCAAACTGTCTGTAATGATAACACGTTGCTTGCAGGTGGCACCGTCAATTATAATTTCCATAAAACATGAAATGCTTTCTGAAAATTAATAGCTAACCGTGTATGCCCAACAGCAAAACCGTTCCTCTAAAAAATGACTGTCTGATAAGGGCTCTTCCCCTCCTCCCCCCCCCCTCTTCTGAAAAAAAAGTATGTTTACGGTATCTCGACCGACTCGAATTTTTTGGCTCGACACAGACAATTTTTTGGAATCGTCTAGAAAAAAAAAGAAGAAAAAATCCACCCAAAAAATCGCACCCAACGTGAAAAAAGGTGAGGAAAAAAAAGAAGCCGACCTACCGACCATATTTTCCCCCTATGTTACCGTAAAAAGACATTTGTTTTGGAGGCCCTGATCTCCAAATGTCAATCCAACAGTAAAACCGTTCAAACAAATACTAGAAAACAGCAGATGTTCACAACTCAAAATGAATAATGCGTCCGATTATAAATATAATGACCTAGAAAGGGATGCCACTGCAAAGACATCCAATAAACTACCACGTTCATGACATAGCTGCGAAACCTCATTTTATTTCTTTTAAAAAGACAATATGTTGTTGTCGTTGAGGACG
Source organism: Oncomelania hupensis (assembly GCA_036898135.1). Taxonomy (NCBI): domain Eukaryota; kingdom Metazoa; phylum Mollusca; class Gastropoda; order Littorinimorpha; family Pomatiopsidae; genus Oncomelania; species Oncomelania hupensis. The sequence continues at coordinate 96,070,847 of CM072511.1, read as the reverse complement.
ATGAAGATGATGACGACGACGACGAAGACTGTGATGATGATGATAGCAATGCCGACGCCGCACGTAGCGCGCGCAGACACTATCGGATAGATGAAAGCAATAATGTAAAACAGGTTTCAACACAAGATGTTTACAAGAAGTAGATGAGTAGGCTTATATGTTTTACGATTGAGACGCACTTCCCCAGGGGATACCGGAGTTTCTGTATAAATAGTATCCCCACTTTCTGAAAATTTAGTGCTTTAAATTCCCACTGTCGCTGTCTGTCTCCTTTGTTCTTTCTCATTCCTACTGTGTTCTATCAATCTACGATACTATCTTCTTCTTCGATAGACAAGTCACCTACCTTTTTTCTGGAAAGCTCTTACAAAACTCATTTGTGCATGAGGTCTGTTGGGTCAGCTTGGGAATATTAGACGCTTTCTGCCAAATGGGCCTTCCTATGATATTATTATTTAGCAATGTAGGCATTTTCTAGGTATGTGTTTTGTTGATATTTTATAATGATGTTTATATTTTATTTTGTTTTTGTAAACGGGGGTTCAATAAATTAGAGTATAGTTTCAGCGTCCTCTGCGTGGGATGCCTTTATTGTAAAGTGACCGGCTGGTGGAGTGCCTTCAGTGTTATCACTAGGGTTGTTTCAGCAGACCTTTTATACGGATTAGGTGTGAGTCCTCTTTCAACCAAGTGGTGGTCCTGATTTTGTGGTCCTGATTCGGCTCTTTGCAGTCCACTGGACCCCGTACGCAATGAACTAACTAATTGAGACGCACACGATAGGTCCTATCATTTGGTTTTGCAAGGCATGCAATAGTAGTGTGTATTTACCTTTGATTTGATTTTACGCTGTTGCTAGGAGAAGCTTTGTATAATGTTGATAATTTTTGTCGGTCGATATTGTTGAGATTATCTGGAATTACTTGTTTATTATCAATCGAAGCTTCCAGATATTTCGAGTTAAAGTTGGTCGAATCATGCAGATTCGTAAACATTATGTGATGTAAGACAGTGCATAGTTCCGATGACGAGTTTTATTTTGATTGGGGGTTATGGCGTCATTCTGGAATGTTCGAATTTTGTTCTCGATTGCAGATAGGCTATATAAATAAGGCATTGTCTGCTTGTAGGGATGAATTCTGTAGTGATTTTCGGAAAGCGATCTTGTATACAGTTGTTAATGTTTGCTGAATAATGTTGGAAAACTTTATACGACGACTCATGCCTTGTTGCTGAGTAAACAGGCTGCGTGGATAAACGAATTGGAGTTACACATATCAAGATTCAAGCATCGGGGCTGAATAACGTGTAACAGTATGGTCAGAAGAAAGCAGGTGTGTGATTTTGACTCCAAACAAGAACAAAATGTATATTTAAAAAAAAGGTCCCCCCCCCCCAAAAAAAAAAAAAAAAAAAAAAATCAAAGTCACATCGTTGTATATGTTAAGTGTGGATAAAGACCCAAAAAGGCGCTAAAAAGTATCTATGGTAGGTTTACGCAACCAAGCGATGTCTAATCTTCTTCTTGATAGTTTTACTATAACCCTAAATCACGCCCACCTACCTTTAGACAAACACCATTGACAACAGTTACGTACGCATGATGCTTTTGTGAGGAGTGCCACAGTTTGGGTTAAAAACCATTGGCCGATTTTTTTGCACTTGACTCATCGTAATTTATGTGGACAGTAAATCATGAAGGAATTAAAACTGTCATTCGTAACTTATAGACCGTTATATTTCGTCAAAACCTTTGAATTGCTGACAGTTAATAATGAAGAGATGAAAACTGTAATTCGCCGCTTCTAGACCGTAATATTTAGCCATAATGTTTGCTGAAAGTTAATTATGAAAGAATATAAACTGTAATTCGTAGTGTATAGGCCGATTATGGGTGATTATATATATATATCATAAAAGCCCATCCGATGTTATATTCTAAATTTAGATTTAAACAAAATCCTCCCCACATCAACACCCTCCCTCCAGGAGTCCCTGATTTTAAACCTTCACTCCTTGTTCTACTGTGCACACGCCCACGCCTCAGTGTGTACGCCATGCATTCTTGTACTGGAGAAATTGTATTATGTTTCAATTGCGGGGCTGAACCTGAAGGCGTAGGTAAACAAAATCTCTCGTATCGCTATTATAACGCCGCGTGATTTACAATTTTGCTTTTACAGCAAATACTTCACATTCAAGCGCCTGTGCTTTACATTTTGCTTTTTTTTTCTTCCGGATATGCCAAGAAAAAATCTGCCGTGATTTGACAAAACCGAGTAAGTCCACCTAAGGTCGAAAATGAGTTTTTTGCGCCATCAAACTTGCAAGAGAATGACGCATCTTACCTGTAAAAATCAAATCCGAACTATGTTTAGATTTGGAGATATCATAGAGTAAGTCCTTGTTAAAAAACATTTAAGTGGGGGAATAAACTAATAAAACCAAGCAAGTCCACTGCGATTTTGTTTCGGCGATCCTCTGGCTGATGCTCGAGTTGGCATGATGACGTCATCTTCTACAATAACCTGACAAAAAAAAGTAAGTCCTCCCGACCAATGAGAAAGTGCCTTAAGATGAAGTGGACCAGTGAGAATCCATGTTATTGCTGCTGTGCAATATTATTTTCCTGTGAAAAAGATGACGAAATTTCAGTCAGCAAATGACGTGTTCGGCTTTTTGAAAAAGAGTTTTCTTCATGTACTTTCCTGCCTACCACGAAGGATCCTGTGGATCTTACGCCTATGCGGCAACTTCCACGAGGTGTGGAAACATACAAACAAACTATCCTATCCTGTCCCGTAACCCTGAGGTCGTAGGGGCACCACAGATGATCGTTTAACCAGCATACTCCATCTTTCTCTGTCCTCAGCAGCTCTGATGGCTTCGCTCAGTGTCAAACCAGTCCATTCTCGAATGTTGTCCTCCCACCTCTTTTTCGGTCTCCCTCTTCTTCTACCTCCTTGCACTGTGCCTTGCAGAATAGTCTTTGCAAGGCCTGATGATCTGGTGACGTAACCATACCATCGGAGTTTCAGTTTCTTCACCACTGTGAGCAGGTCATCGTGTTGTCCAATGGCTTGTGTGATGGTCTGTCGGACTTCGTCGTTGGTGATGTGTTGGGTATAGGAAATGCCCAGAAGTCTTCGGTAGCACCTCATCTCCATGCTTTGTATTCTTTGTTGTAGATCTACTGTGAGGGTCCATGCTTCGCAAGCATATAGGAAGATGGAGATGACAAGGGAGCGCAGCAGTCTTACTTTGAAATGTAGAATGATGGTCCTGTCTTTCCAAATGGCTTCAACCTTGTCAGGGCAGCAGTTGTTTGTGCGATCCTGGAGAGGACTTCCTGTCGGGACCCATTGTCTGATACAATGGCTCCTAAATATTTGAAGCTATGCACTGTGTTGAGGGATTGGCCTTGGACTTTGATGTCCGTGTTGATGCCATTGGTGTTGTTGGTCATCATTTTGGTCTTCTCTGCACTTATTTCCATTCCATAAGCTTTGGAGGTGGTGTCAAGCCTCTGTACCAGCTGTTCAAGTTCTTGTTCCTCTCCAGCCAATCCATCAATGTCATCCGCAAAACGAAGATTGGAGATTGCTCTACCCCCTATGCTGACTGTGCCTTCGTGATCTGCAAGAGCATCTGACATAATGCGCTCTAGGAAGATGTTGAAGGGTGTTGGAGAGAGTAGGCATCCTTGACGCACACCGATTGTTGTTCTGAACCAGTTCCCGATGGCGATGTTATGGAAGACTGCACTGGTAGCCTTGTCATACAGGCTTTTGATGACTTCAATAATTTTAGGGCTGATGTTGTACACTTTCATTGTTGCCCATAGAGCTGCATGCCAGACTCGGTCAAACGTTTTCTTGAAGTCTATGAACACATGATATAGATGTTGTTGGTGCTGTAGGTATTTCTCACAGATTATTCTGAGGTTGAAAATCTGTTCAGTGGTACTTCGCCCTGCCCTGAATCCTGCTTGTTCTTCAGCTATGATTTGTTCAGCTTGGGGTTTCAACCTGTTGAGTATTATTTTCAGGAGGACCTTGCTGGGATGGATGATGAGGCTGACGGTGCGGTAATTTTCACACTCCTGAAGGTTACCTTTTTTGGGAAGAGTGATGACAAGCGACTGGGCCCATGGTATAGACCACTCTCCACTCTGCCAGATCTTGTTACAGATAATGGTGAGGGCATCAATCATCGCTTCTCCTCCTGCTTGTAGCAGTTCCGCGGGTATGTTGTCCACTCCCGCTGACTTCCCTTTCTTTAGCGATTGCACTGCTGCCTCAACTTCTTCCCGGAGAATTGAGAGGATTTCTTCTCTGTTCTCCGGACATGCTAGAACTGATGGGTCTCCATTTGGTGTATGGTTGTAAAGGTCAGAGCAGCACTCTGTCCATCTGTCCAAGACTCCTTGTTCTTCTGTAAGGCATATGCCAGACTTGCTTTGGATCGTGGAGACTTTGGGCTGTTTGACACTTGTCAGCCGCTTTACAGTCTGATAGGCCTTCTTGGTGTTGTTCTTTTTCAGACTGTTCTCTATTTCCTGGCATTGATCTTCTATCCAGTTCTCCTTTGCTGAGCGCATGCCTTTTCGGATGTCATTGTTGATTTTTCGGTAGACATCAGCTCCATGTGAGGTGTTCTTTTTCTTTTTTTTTATATCTCTTAGTTTATCACACAGATCCAAAAGTTCAGGTGTGGTCCACGTCTTTCTTTTTCTTTTGTCGGTGCTTGCCAAGGATCTCAGTGGCGGCATATGTCACAGCTGAATTGAAGGTGGTGGTCATGGTGCTGACATCTACTTCACCAGTCCCCAAAATGAGCAGTGGTGCAAATTTCTCTCCAATTGTGGCCTGAAATAGTTCTGTCACCTCCGGGTCTGCAGTTTGTCCAGGTCGAACTGCAGTCTAGTGCACTTTGCTGTATTTACTATCTTCAAGTGGAGCCGGAAAGACATCATCAAGAGATCGTGGTCACTTCCGATGTCTGCTCCTGGAAAAGTGCGTGTCCTGCCAATGTTGATGCTTGATCTGAAGCGTTTCTTGACCATGATGTAGTCTATTTGGTTGTGATGCTCCCCCCCCCCCCCCTCCCGGGACTGTGCCATGTCCATCGTCTGGTTTTTTTGTGGAGACCAAGCGTGTTTGCCAGTACCAGATTGTTGTATCTAGCAAACTCCAAAATCTCAGACCCCTGTCATTTGTCTCGTTTTTGCGGTGGGGTCCACATGTGTCTCCCCAGTTGTGGTGCGCATCTTGGCCAAACTTGGCATTCCAGTCGCCTTGCACTATGACTATGTCCTTCTTCGGCACTTGGTCAAGGACCGCCTGTTGATTTTCATAAAAATCCTCCACTTCGCTGTCGTCATAGTCTGATGTTGGGGCATAGGCCTGGATGATGGTGATGTTGAAAGGGGCTGCTCTCAGGCGGATGGTAATGAGTCTACTGGAGACTGGGCGGCAACCCATGACAGTGGCAAGAATGTTCTTGTGGACCAAGAATCCAACGCCGTGTTCGTGCCTGTCATCTCTACCGCTGAAATAGAGCTTGTGGCCTTTGTCGATCGTTGTTTCACCTAGGCCTTTCCAGCGCAGTTCGCTGATGTCTAGAACGTTCCATCGATAGTGGTCCAACTCGTGGGCCAGTACTTCTAATTTTCCTTCCGCAGTTAGGATCCTGACATTCCAGGTTCCTATGACGATGTTGTTTCTCGTGCGGATCTTGCTAAATTGTCCATCAGTAGCATACTTAACACATCCGTCCTGGTGGCCAACGGAAGGCGCGGCCCTTGAGCCGGGCGACGACCGATCCGGTATAGAATTAGTGGATAGTGTCATCATGCATGCAGTGTGTCTTGGGCAAAAAAAGACCTGGCGGTGCCCAATCCTCTCCAGGCTGTTGGCCACAGCCGAAATCCACGAATACAGTGTGGCTCGCCTTGACCCTGAGCACGTGGTCGTTTAACCTGTAGTAACGTGAGGTTCCTCGCCCTGGCCGGTGACTTCTGTGTAGAAGACTTTCGCCCAGTGATGCCGTGTTAACATTACCCCTGTTAGTCGCCTCTTACGACACGCTGGGAAACGTTGGGTCTATTCTATTCAGTGCCCGAACCCACAAACAAACAGCAACAAATATATTACAGACACACAACAAGGGCAACAAAATACAAGACATACACGTGGTGTAAAGGCAGGAAGATCGCTACAATAGGAAACTGAAAGTAAAATAGTTTTGTATTTTTAAAATTAAATTGGCTGCATCTAATATTATTTTGAAGGGAGGGAGTAAGCCGGAGTACCCGGAGAGAACCCTCGGTGACCCGTAAAGTCTCATAAGAATCACACATTTTTGCCCCGTGCGGAGCTCGAACCCGCGACCATCGGCATTGGATACCGGCGCCTACCCACTGCGCTACGGGCTACCCCATAACCATGACTCCTGCATACCAACCCAGGAATAGTAAGTGAAGAATGGCTAAAAACAATAATAAACAGGCACACATATACACCCACTGTAACTGCCGCACCCACATCTTACAATATCCAACTTATGTGACTCATCTCGTCAGACTATTTAACAAAGAAACGGCCTATGGGACTTACTTGGTTTGGTGAATTTTGAAAACAAGGATTTACTTAATAATAAACTGACAAAACCAAGCGGATTTGACTTACTTGGTTTTGTGAATTTTTTTAACAAGGATTTAATTCAATAATAAACTGACAAAACCAAGTGGGTGACTTGCTTGGTTTTGTCATGTTCTCAACAAAGATCTATCTCAGGAATAATCTGACAAAACAAAGCAAGTCCACAAATAGTCTTAAAACATCAAATCTATCAAACATTTCTTTAGCATTCAAGGTATGCACTCTTAAATCGAGGAATTGCATTATAATATACCCTTAAACTTCCAGAAACGATCGCGTAATATAGCGCAACACAAAACGTCGATTTTCTCGAAAGTAGGTTTTGTGGACTTGCTCGGTTTTCTCAGTTCACGGCAGAAATGCCAGGAAATTTCCCTGTTGCTGTTGTTATTGTTGATGTTGCTGTTGTGTTAATGTATTATTATTATTATTATTATTATTATTATTATTATTATTATTATTATTATTATTATTATTATCATCATCATCATCATCATCATCATCATCATCATCATCATCATCATCATCATCATCATCATCATCATCATCATCATCATCATCATCATCATCATCATTATCATTATTTATTTATTTATTTATTTTATAAATAGATTTGTAAAGATTGATTGGAACAACATCCAAACTGGGTAGTTTCCTAGTTATGAGAAAGAAGAAAAAAACTAAATAGTTTCTATCCAAATGAATAGTTCTATCCAAATGAACATTGAAGTTTAAGGTCAACACCCACCATTGGCGATATGGCAGACGAGGATAACCGTCCCAGGGAGGAGGGGATAGGGACCTAACATCAACACTGAACCATCAGAGCAATCACTAAAATGGACTGTTGTTTGTAGATTATAGTCACACGACACTTTCGCATATAGGTGACTACTGGACCGATTTATACTGACACCAGCGGGCCAGTAGTTGGTAAAGGGGAAAATAATATGATCACACGTTGACCAATCCGGGATTCGAACCAGCGACCTTTCGGTTACTAGCAAGACGCTCTTACCAACTGAGCTACCCGGCCCCGTAAAATGGACTATGAAACTGTCCACGTTTTATCTTTCCCACCACGGGATTCGAACCTGGGTTCACCGGTGTGCCAGGTGAACGCTCTACCACTGAGCTATGGCGGTGAGACCGTTTATATCCACCATAATAATCCGTATAGGATGTATTCACTTTCTTCTGAGGAGACAGTATTACTTTATCACTGTTCTCTGGGAGTTAAGACTGACATGGCCGATATTAGGTACTGTACAGGACCAGTAGTACTACTGACCATGTACGTGTATAGTACCTAGTACTGCCCATTGTACAATCTTGACTATCTTCTGTCGTTCAGTCCAGGACGCAAATTCTTTTTAAATGTACAGTGGTATCAACTTTTTTTCCTTGTACATGAATGCATGACTTTGATATCAATACATAGTCTATATTTTTGTTTAAATTAACCTTTTTTCCCCATCCGGAACAAAGCAGCTCATGTTTACTTATATTTGCCTTCATGCCGAGTGTCAACTACCTATAATGTCTGAATTTAAAGATATGACTATCTCAGGCGCTCGCCTCAGCAGTCTATAATACTCTGTGTCATGTGCCGTATGCCACGGGTATTTAAAATCCGGAATGGCTGGTCGCCTATTTAAACTTTTTTTTTTACTTTTTTTTTTTTTAGTTTGTTAAGTCGTTTACTTTTTTTTTCTGCGCCTTTCTCGTTTGTCAATGTCGATCAGTCACGAGCAAGAGCCGCGCCCTTCAATGCAAACAGTGCAAGGAGATCTAGCTATTTGTCTGATTGGACTGCT
>CM072511.1:96022368-96057368 GCA_036898135.1 Oncomelania hupensis | reverse complement strand
ACAACCCCAACATGTTACATTCTTGCCTTTTCAAAATGATAGATTTCTCTTTCTTTTTTTTTTCTTCCTTTACTTTTTTCATAAAACACCTCTCTCTCTCTCTCTCTCTCTCTCTCTCTCTCTCTCTCTCTCTCTCTCTCTCTCTCTCTCTCTCTCTCTCTCTGTTACACGGTTATTTATCAATAGCTGATTCAGCCCCGATGCTCGAATCTTGATATATGTAACTCGAATTCGTTTATCCACGCAGCCTGTTCACTCAGCAGGAGTTATCGTATAAAGTTTTCCAACTTTATTCAGCAAACGTCAACAACTGCATACAAGACCGCTTTCCGAAAATCACTACATAGGTCATCCAAAATCACCCCTACAAGCAGACAGTGCATTACTTATATAGACTTTCTGCAATCGAGAACAAATTCTAACATTTCAAGCATGACGCAATAACACCCAATCAAAATAAATCTCGTCACCAGAACTATGCACTGTCTTACGTCACATAATGTTAACGATTCTACATGGATCGACCAGCTTTTACTCGAAATATTGGAAGCTTCGATCGACATTAAACAAGCAATTCCAGCAAATCCTTTACAATACATGAAAATTTTCAACATTATACAAAGTTTAATCTAGCAACAGTGCAAAATCAAATCAAATGTTAATGCACGCCACCATTGCATGCCCTGTTGTCCGGATCTATCGTGCGAATCTTAACCGTAACAATCTCTCTCTCTCTCTCTCTCTCTCTCTCTCTCTCTCTCTCTCTCTCTCTCTCTCTCTCTCTCTCTCTTGTAAACCAAGGTTGAGGCTAGACACGATCTCAAACAACATACTGTGAAATCATTCGGTATTACAATATTAGATCTATTTATTTTGTCAAATAGGCCTAACGCAGTAGCGGAACTCTCAGATCACCAAGCTATACTTGAGGAAAATAATACTACCTTGACAAATATTAACATGTAGTGGAGGAGCATGCGTGCACGAATTAGAGAGAGAGAGAGAAAGAGAGAGAGAGAGAGAGAGAGAGAGAGAGAGAGAGAGAGAGAGAGAGAGAGAGAGAGAGAGAGAGATGAAAATATTATAAGGGATACGATCGCTTCATTCTACAGCACAGACCGTTTACTTCCCTTAGAGTTTGGAATCGGTCTGGGAGGGTTGGAAGGTGCTGTTTGCACCTTTGCAAAACGGGTGCCGTACTTTCTTTTGAGAAAAAGATCCGATTTTATGTGCATGAGTACAAGATTTTAATGGTCCATATAAAAGCATTACAGCATTACACATTTATCCATTGATTGCAACAGCACTATCTTCAAACATGATGCTTGCAAAAATTTCAGTATTCCTGTATCACTACATTCATTCATCATTCATTCTGGTTTTATCAGTCGTACTAATAGACCGTATTCACATTTCAACCAATACATACGTCTCCCACTTACACAATTATGCACATCCTCCTACTACATAAATGCCAGACAATAAAATAAAATAGCATAGTAAAAGCCGTCCAATAAATGGGGGAAAAAACAACAACAACAACAACAACAACAAAACAACAACCTTCTCTGGACAGGAGAGGTTGTATGCAATTTAGGGGACATTGAATCTTAAAGTGTGTTCCTAGACTGAAGAATTGTTAGTGTGGCCACGAGGGGTGTGAAAGAAAGTTTGTGTGCTTCGCTGTTGAGATTACCACACAAAATTGTATGAATTTACGCTTGTCACTTGTGTTCATGCAGGTAGTAGACCCGATTTTGATTGTTCTCAGGGTACACAATATGCGCTTTCAGTAGGTTTAATAATTCACACAAAAGCACACAAATACAACACCGAAAACGACAACAATCAAACAACGTCAAGACTGTTACATAATCATCGTACTTTCATACAATATAGAAGAGACGTAAAAACGTGATATACGTTTACATTAAAAAAAAAATTACAGATTTGCTGAGGCATTTACAATTAACATCAGAACATTTTCGTTACGTCAAGGCCATACTCAACATGGTCAACAGAATAATAACATGTCAAAATTAGCAGATTCACCGACTAAAATATTAGTATAAACGTGTTTTAAAATGTCACCATGGTCATCACCCTTTTAAAATCACAACTGTAGTCAAAACTAGTGGAATCGCATATTGACCATTCACTAATTTGTAAATTTTGCACAACATAAAATTACAAAAATAAAAATTATGTGCCCCCTTTCCCCTCTCACCAAATTTCCCCAAAATTACTGTGTTGACTTTAATGTAGTATCATTTTTTTATTTGTTGTATTTTTATTGTATATTTTATTTCTTCTTTTGATTTTAATGGACATTTATTATGAAAACAAACAACAGGTTTCAGCTATGCTTTTACAACAGATAGGATTGTGCGTGTTCTGAAAGTTCTAGGATTTATTCATTGTGTCTTAGTGGCCTCGTGATCTAATGGGGGACAAACTTGCCTTGTCCACAGCCTAGAAACCAATGGCGCCTGACAGGTGTGTGATCGATCCTGCCTCTGGGCATTGTGTTTCTCTGAATGTTATTTAATTTCGACTCGGGCAACGCCTCGGGGTTTTTCCCCCGATGTTACACTGTTGTTGTTTTTATCAAGGGTTGATTCATTCCCGATTCTTGAATCTTGATAAGTGTAACTCAGATTTGTTTATCCACGCAACTTGTTCACTCAGAAACAAGGCAGGAGTCGTCGTATAAAATTTTCCAACTTTATTCAGCATCTTATACTACTTGCATACAAGATCGTTCAATAGCTTTTTTCTTTTACTTTTTCACTCTCTAAGCAGCCATTGTGTCAGACAATGGGTCTCGACAGGAAGTCCTCTCCAGGATCGCACAAACAACTGCTGCCCTGACAAGGTTGAAGCCCATTTGGAAAGACAGAACCATCAGTCTACATTCCAAAGTAAGACTGCTGCGCTCTCTGGTCATCTCCATCTTCCTATATGCTTGCGAAGCATGGACCCTCACAGCAGATCTCCAACGAAGAATACAAAGCATGGAGATGAGGTGCTACAGAAGACTTCTGTGCATTTCCTATACCCAACACATCACCAACGTTGAAGTCCGACAGACCATCACACAAGCCATTGGACAACACGATGACCTCTCACAGTGGTGAAGAAACGGAAACTCCGATGGTATGGCCACGTCACCAGATCATCAGGCCTTGCAAAGACCATTCTGCAAGGCACAGTGCAAGGAGGTAGAAGAAGGGGGAGACCGAAAAAGAGGTGGGAGGACAACATTCGAGAATGGACTGGTTTGACACTGAGCGAAGCCATGAGGGCTGCTGAGGACAGAGAAAGATGGAGTATGCTGGTTAAGCGATCATCTGTGGTGCCCCTACGACCTCCGGGTTATGGGACAGGATAGGATAGGATAAGCAGACACATTGCACCACCTATATAGTCTCTCTACAATCGAGAGAAAGTTCGAACATTCCAGCATGACGCAATAACGCCCAATCAAAATAAAACTCGTCACCGGAACTATGCACTGTTTTACGTCATATAGCTTTATTTAGGTTAGAAGAATCTCTTAGCTATTACTAGATTTACCTACATGCTTCGATCGACAGTAAACAAGTAATTCTAGAACATTCTCCAATAATATCGATCAACGAAAACCATCAACATTATACAAAGCTTCTTCTAACAATAACGCAAAATCAAATCAAAGGTAAATACACTCTGTTATTGCATGCTTTGCAAAACAAAACGATCGGATCTATCGTGCGCGTCTCAAACGTAACACCGGGGTACTCCCGTTTGCTCCCCCAACAAAATTTCAACAGCAAAAAACAAACAAACCAACAAGCAACAACAACAAACCCCTAATATTAGTTAGGGCTTATATGTTGGGTTTGGGCGCGCCACAGGCTGCGACTTTGCCTTTTCCAGGGGAATTTCCCGTTAAAAAGGGACAAGATGTCCCCCCCCCCCCAAAAAAAAAAAAATCAATAATAATAATAATTAAGGATTCTATGCGCGCCTTATTCCTAAATCGAACAAAGCGCGGCGATCTGTAGTACTAATCAACATACACGCTTACATGTTACGGACACTCCTACACACAAAACACCCAACACATTCATCACTCAAACATGTGGTGTAAAGGAAAGTCGCCAAAGAAAGTCGGAAATGAAATAGATTTTTAAGGTTAAATTATTATTAGAAAGACTGCCTCCAATACCATTATTGAAGGCAGGGAGGGAACCGGAGTACGCGGAGAATACCCTCGGTGACCTGAAAGTCTCGAATCTTAGTCACATAATTTCGTCCCCTGCGGGGTTTGACCCCGCGACCTTCGGCATAGGAAACCAGCTCACACTATCAACTGATCTACTGGGCCACGAGCATCCATGAATAAAGTGGCTGGAAATGTGTGACGATCTTTACGGGAAGGTATTCTGCGTAGTGCATGGTTTAGATTGCTGTTATTCCGGTTTGATTTCTGTGTAAGTCTGTTGTTATTCCTGATGTGTTTTGTTGCTGTCTTGCTGCAGTGTTATAACTAAGATGCCTATCTATAGGCCTGCGCATTCTAATCGCTGCAAGTTGTAGGAGGTGAAATGCTGTGTGCGGTGAGGAAGGAGGAGGGGCTGAGGATGAGGGTGGGGGTGGGTGGGTGGGGTGGGGTGGTGTGGCGAGGGAGTAAAATAATACTCAGGCACTCATTGAATCTATGGCAATCATTTATCAACAAATCTAAGATTTACATTTGAGTAACAATTAACAAGTCAGTAGAGAAGATGAAAGATTAACATACATTTTTTTGAAAATAAGAGCACAGTTCAAAAAATAGTTATAAAATAAATATATTCTTTTTAATAAATACACTGTGGGAACTTAAAATATTCTAATATACTTGTATGAGCCAAATAACGGACCAAATGGCTTTGCTACTGCACACACACACAAATAACAGGCAAAAACCAATAAGAATGTTCAGCTTGTAAGAAGAAGAAGAAGAAGAAGAAGAAGAAGAAGAAGAAGAAGAAGAAGAAGAAGAAGAGAAATAAAGAAAGAAAGAAGAAGTGGAAGAAGAAGAAAAAGAGAAATAAAAAAAGAAAGAAAGAAAGAAAGAAAGAAGAAGAAGAAGAAGAAGAAGAAGAAAGAAGAAGAAGAAGAAGAAGAAGAAGAAGAAGAAAGAAGAAGAAGAAGAAGAAGAAGAAGAAGAAAGAAGAAGAAGAAGAAGAAGAAGAAGAAGAAGAAGAAGAAGAAGAAGAAGAAGAAGAAGAAGAAGACCATGAACAAGACCAAGAACAAGAAGAAAAAGTAAAAAAGAAATAAAGAGGAGGAAGAAGAAGAAGAAGAAATTGACGGTCGTGTGGGAGAAGGAAGCCTACAATATGACTTGTTTACGGCTCGTGTCTATGTTGATGATTTAAGTGCATCTGAGGTAAAGAATAAAATTGAGCAAAAGCGTATTATAAGTCTAATTCACGGTAAGAGATGACCATTTTGCTTATATAATTTAGCATATTTTGGATGCGTGTCTAATAGTTTCCAAATATTGAAACTAAACTTGGTGTCCGAGTTTCCTAACCGTTTGCTATAACAGTAATAACAGTAAATGGCTTATATCCCTTGATGAGACGAACAGGCAAAAGCCTCGCGGATAACGAACATGCTCCAAGGGGTTGTTGTGGATTAACCCCGAGGAAGTATTGTGTGTCTGTGGTAGTGACCAATGACGCGTAATGACTGAATCGAATATTATCACTGGTCTTCTGAACGCCCAGTCATCAGTTAAGAACCTAGATATCCATGCTCTCATTGTGGAAAAGGATTTTGACAATTTTCATAACTGAAAGTTGGCTCCATGAGCATGGTGATGAGGCTGAAGTGTTAATATACTACTGACAGGAATTTATTTTGCTCCCGAGTGACGCAGTGCTCGAAATGAAAATTTCCGGAAAAACACTATATTATTCTCCCATAGAGATCGGCTTTGTTTAATATTTGATTTGAAAAGTGCGGCACATGCGCTATACGTTTTGGCGCACAGTGTCACGTCCCCTGGAGACTGCAGTATTGAAACCGTATTGAACAGTATTGAAAGAAGAAAGGTTTGGATCCCAATGAACGTAAGAACTTCCGTACAAAAAAGACCTCAGGCTCCCTTTTAAGATTTCACGAGGAGGCTATCCCTATATGTCGTATAATTCAGACACCGGTTATAATGCAGAAAGCGTGCATGCGCAAATCATAAGATGTGGTAGGTTTAGGCTTTGGATATTATATCTAGAAAGCTTGCATCCGCGCAACGTGAGATGTGTAAAAGGCTTGATCACGTGTTCCTTGCCTCTATCTCACTGCATTAATGCTCTGCCAAGCCTAGAATAATCCAGAAACTGAGTCACGCTATTCGCGCATCCCCCTTGGTTCATGAATATGGAAATGTATTCCAGAATGTCTTCCTCCATATTATACTGCGTGCATTTCATCTTCATCTTCTTCCTTCATTTCTCCTTCACCTCCTTCTCTTCCTCTTCCTGAGGTTGTTCCTGTTCTGCTCATTCTCATTGTCTTTCTCCTTCAGCGTCGGTTGTTGTTGTTGTTGTTGTTGTTGTTGTTGTTGTTGTTGTTGTTGTTGTTGTTGTTGTTCTTCTTCTTCTTCTTCTTCTTCTTCTTCTTCTTCTTCTTCTCTAGTTGTTTTCTCCTTTTTGCTTTCTTCTTTTCCTTTGGTTGATCTTGTTGTTGTTCGTCTTCTTCTCTTGTTGTGGATCTTTTTTTTCTTTCTGTTCTTGTTGTTTTTCACGTTCTTCTCTTGTTGTTTTTGTTCTTCTTCTTTGGTTGTTGTTATTCTTATTTTCTGGTTGTTGTTATTCTTTTTCCTGGTTGTTGTTAATATTATTTTTTTCTGCTTGTTGTTGTTGTTCTTCTTCTTCTCTGTTGGTTGTTGTTCTTCTTCTCTGTTAACTGTTGTTATTCTTCTTTTCTGAGTATTGTTATTATTTTTTCATGGTTGTTGTTGTTATTCTTCTTCTCTTGATGTTGTTATTATTCTACTTCTATGGTTTTTGTTGTTGTTGTTGTTGTTGTTGTTATTCTCCTTATCTTCTTCTTCTTCTTCTTCTTCTTCTTCTTCTTCTTCTTCTTCTTCTTCTTCTTCTTCTTCTTCTTCTTCTTCGTTGTTTTTGTTGCTGCCGCATTTTGTCCACTTTTACCCCTCGTCTTTTTTTTTTCGTTCTCTCACACCGATTAATATTTTTGTACGCACTTGTTTTGTTGCCCAAGTGCAGCAGCTGGCATCAATGTCACTTAATACGAGGTTTACTGTTTTGCGCTGAGTTGCAACAGTGCATAAGATTTCACGAGCGTCCGTGACGAGGATGCGCGAAGTCCAAAATTATTGCTCGGGTTTAGGGGCTCGGGGAGGGGAAAGAGAAGTGTGAGAGCCTAGGGAAGAATGGGGGTTGTGGAGTAACGGAATCACAGATTAATGAGTTTATGCTAGGTTGCGAAGGGCGCATAACTTTCAACATCTCTTCTTAGGAGTGATGGGAACGGCGTTGTGCACAGAATTTCATCGTCTGCTGGGCGTTGGGGGATGAGTATGGTGAGCTGGTGTGCTCAGAGAGGCTTCATGGCCATTGACATGTTGTGTATTTCTACCACATTCATTTTAACAAATGTCAATTTTGATTTTCGAAATTCGAACTGAAGAGATATTTGTTCGTTTCTTTGCGTTCATTTATTTATTTTTAATTTTATCTTTACGTACGTGTGATTGTGTGTGTGTGTGTGTGTGTATAGGTGGGTGTGTTTGTGTGTGTATGTATGTGTGTGTGACTGTTGTTGTTGTTGTTGTTGTTGTCGTTTTTGTACATTTTAATTTAACTTACGAGAAGACGCGAAATAAAAACTTAATTGTTTTTATTTTTAAGATTATTTTTTTTAAAATCAACTTTCACAAATCACTTTAAAATATTTGTTTAAGAGGGAAACAAAAAAGACACTCTTGCATTGTTTGCGATATTCAACTCGAGCATTTGATGATATTAAGAAGAAGAAGAAATTTTAATTAGGATTTTTGTTAGGAAGAGAAAATTATGTGATGTGAGATTTTATTATTGATTTCATTTTAAAACAAGCATCACAAACATAGTTTGAACTAAACGCAATGCACAACAAACAATAAATTGATCTGTGCAGAAAGATGATTGACCAACTGACCGACCGACTGATTAGTAACACTCTACCTTTACAATTGCCTTGCTGACCGACCGACTGACTTGGTCACTGAGAATAGGTGTTACAACAACCCTTGCAGGCCAGCGCTGTTGTTCACTTAACGATATCAATCAATTGGTCAATAATGAGAAGACTTAATCGATAATGTTATTGTTGTTGTTGGTGATGGTGGAGGTGATGGAGGTAGTGGTAGTGGTGGTGATAATCATCATCATCATCATCATCATCATCATCATCATCATCATCATCATCATCATCATCATCATCATCATCATCATCATCATCATCATCATCATCATCATCAGCAGCAGCAGCAGCAGCAGCAGCATCAGCATTTTCATGATAATCATATTAATCACAATAATCACCATCAGCTTCTTTCTTGTTGTTGTTTTTGTTGTTGTTATTGTTGTTGTTGTTGTTGTTTTTGTTGTTGTTGTTGTTGTTGTTCTTCTTCTTCTTCTTCTTCTTCTTCTTCTTTCTATCGACTAAGTCACGCTGCGGTGTTTCAACTGGGAATTCTTTAACAAGGGTAATTCGAATGTTTAACAAATTGCGGGAGAGAAACATATAGTGATGATGGCATTTCAGTGATTTCAACCTTTAATGCGTTTCGTAAGGTCGGACTCACATGCAATCTAATTCTTTCTTCTTATGTCAAAGAAAGAGTGTATAGGCTAAACTCACTTGTACGCGAACAGATATTAAAAAAAAATTGAACTGAAATTAATATTTTTCCTTCTCAATACACCCGTTAATAATTGGAGGCATATGATCCATTGCCTGTCAGCGCCGCATTTGAACAGGGTTGGCGAGAGTGCTTATCAGAGTTCCTCCGTTACAAACCCGGCACAGCCTGGTCGGAGAAACGTGTATAGCGCGAGTCTAGGCAACGAGTGATCAGAACGTATTTTATTTGTTTTACGTCAACGTGCTGAAAATAAATAGTTTTGAGAAAACTTACGACTTGGAATTATTAGAACACAATGGAAAACCTGACCTATGATAATACTATACGAATATTATAGAGTGAAATTATATAACTAAAGGAACTCACTTTAGCCACCATCCCTCGACAAATTCTTTTAACATTCACAGTGAGTGTTCTCCCCACGGAAAACAAAATAAGCTTACCACTCTTTCTTTCTTTTTTAATGAATAAATTCCTTAGTTTTTGTGCCTATTAATTGCAATGGCTAGACACCATTCTTGAGTTAAAAATAGCTTCCACCCAAGCCTGTAAGAGACAGAACCCGTAAAAAAAAAAGTGTCATTGACAAGGAGTAATTTCCCCTGTTTTAACGGTACATCAATATTATAACCGTGTAATCTTCGACCCTATTTTTTGAGTAAACCACACGGCTTGGACGTCTTTGGTGTTTGAGCAACGAAAGCCCTCGTTAACATATGCATCTCAGTATAAGAAAATTTTAAATTATAAAAAAGAAGATATATTTTTAATTATGCCAATGACGTCTAAGCATGGACCGTGACGTTAAGACGATGAGGCTATTTGACATGTATCTCACTCGTTTACGTCCTTTCTGATACTGGAAGAAGAAGAAGAAGAAGAAGAAGAAGAAGAAGAAGAAGAAGAAGAAGAAGAAGAAGAAGAAGAAGAAGAAGAAGAGGATGATGATGATGATGATGATGATGAACAGCAACAACAACAACAACAAGATGAAGATAATGTAAATGATAATGATAATTGATGAATGATGATGCTGATGGCCACCAGGACGGATGTGATAAGTGTGTTACTGATGGACAACTTAGCAAGATCCGCACCAGAGACAGCACCATCATAGGAACCTGGAATTTCAGGACCCTAACTGCGGAGGGAAAATGAGAAGAACTGGCCCACGAGCTGGACCATTATCGATGGAACATTTTAGGTATCAGCGAAAGGTCTAGGTGATAAAACGACTGGCAAAGGCTACAAGTTTTATTTGAGCGGGAAAGATGACAGGCACGAACACGGCGTTGGATTATTGGTCCACAAAGACATTCTATTCACTGTCATGTGTTGCCGCCCAGTCTCCAGTAGACTCATTACCATCCATCTGAGAGCAGCCCCTTTCAACATCGCCATCATCAAAGTCTATGCCCCAACATCTGACTATGACGACAGCGAAGTCGAAGATTTCTAGGAACACCTTCAGGCTGTATTTGACGAACTGCCGAGTAAAGACATAGTCATAGTGCAAGGCGACTGGAATGCCAAGGTTGGCCAAGATGTGCGCCACAACTGGGGAGACACATGTGGACCCCACTGCAACAAAGATACACATGACAAAAGTCTGAGACCTGGAGTTTGCTAGATACAACAATCTGATACTGGCAAACACGCTTGGTCTCCATAAAAATCCACACGATGGACCTGGCACAGTCCCAATGGGGAGCATCACAACAAAGATTGACTACATCATGGTCAAGAAACGCTTCAGATCAAGTGTTAACATTGGTAGGACACGCACCTTTCAAGAAGCAGACATCGGAAGTGACCATGATCTCGTGATGATGTCTTTCCGGGTACACTTGAAGAGAGTAAACACAGCAAAGTGCACCAGACTGAAGTTCAACCTGGACAAACTGCAAGACCCCGAGATGGCAGAAATATTCCAAGCCACAATTGGAGGGAAATTTGCACTACTGCTCATTTTGGGAGCAGGTGAAGTAGATGTCAACACCATGACCACCATCTTCAGCTCAGCTGTGACAGATACCGGGACTGAAATCCTTGGCAAACATCGCCCAAAGAAGAAACCGTGGATCACACCTGAACATTTTGGACATGTGTGACAAACGAAGATATATGAAAAAGAAAAATAACACCTTATAGGGAGCTGATGCCTACCTAAAAATCAACAATGGCATCCGAAAAGGCCTTCGCACAGCAAAGGACAACTGGATAGAAGATCAGTGCCAGGAAATAGAGAACAATCTGCATAAGAACAACATAAAGAAGGCCTACCAGACTGTGAAGCGGCTGACAAATGTTCAACAGCCGAAGGTCTCCACGACCAAAAGCTAGTGTAGCACATGCCTTACAGAAGAACAAGAAGTCTTGGATATTTGGACAGAGTAATACTATGACTTTTACAACCACACACCAAACGGAAACCCATCAGTTCTAGCATGTCCCGGGAACAGAGAAGAAGAAGATGAAATCATCCCAATTGTTCAATAAAAAGTTGAGGCAGCAGTGCAATCGCTGAAAAAAAGGAAGTCAGCGGGAGTGGACAGCATACCCGCAGAATTGCTTCAAACGGGAGGAGAAGCGATACTTGACATCCTCACCATTATCTGTTACAAGATCTGGCAGAGTGGCCAACATCAATTGACCCAGTCGCTTGTCATCATTCTTCCCCAAAAGGGTAATCTTCGGGAGTGTGAAAATTACCCCACCATCAGCCTCAACAGCCATCCTAGCAAAGTCCTCTTTTAAATAATACTCAACAGGTTGAAACCCAAGCTGAACAACTCATAGCTGAAGAACAAGCAGGATTCAGGGCAGGGCGAAGTACATTCAGAACCTCAGAATAATCTGCGATAAATACCTTCAGCACCAACAACATCTATATTATGTGTTTTTAGACTTCAAGAAAGCGTTTGACCGATTCTGGCTTGCAGCTCTATGGACAACCTCAGCCCTAACATTATTTTAGTCATCAAAAGCCTGTATGACAAGGCTACCAGGGCTGTCCTCCACAACAGCGCCATCGGGAACTGGTTCAGAACAACAATTGGCGTGCGTCAAGGATGCCTACTCTCTCCAACACTCTTCAGCATCTTGCTTGAACGCATCATGTCAGATGCCCTTGCAGATCACGAAGGCACAGTCAGCATAGGAGGTACAGCAACCTTCGTTTTGAAGATGACATTGATGGATTGGCTGGAGAATAACAAGAACTTAAAAAGCTGGTACGGAGGCTTCACACCACCTCCAGAGCCCTTGGAATGGAAATAAATGCAGAGAAGACCAAAGTGATGACCAACAACACCAATGGCATCAACATGGACATCAGCGTCCAAGGCCAATCCCTCAACGCGGTGTAATGCTTCAAATATTTAGGAGCCATTGTATCAGAAAATTGGTCACGACAGAAAGTCCTCTCCAGGATTGCACAAACAACTGCAATCCTGACAAGGTTGAAGCCCATTTGGAAAGACAGGACCACCAGTCTACACTTCAAAGTAAGACTGCTGCGCTCCCGTGTCATCTCCATCTTCATACTCGCTTGCGAAACATGGACCCTCACAGCTGACCTACAACGAAGAATACAAAGTATGAAGGTGAGGTGCTACAGAAGACTTCTGGGCATTTCCTATACCCAGCACATCACCAACGACGAAGTCCGAAGACCATCACATAAACCTTTGGACAACACGATGACTAGCTCACAGTGGTGAAGAAACGGAAACTCCGATGGTATGGCCACGTCACCAGAGCATCGGGCCTTGCAAAGACCATCATACAAAGCATGGTGCAAGGAGAAGAAGAGGGAGACAGAAAATGATTTGAGAATAGACTGACTTGACACTGAGCTGAGCTATGTGGGTTGCTGAGGACAGAGAAAGATAGAGTAGCTGGTTAAACGATCATCTGTGGTGCCTCAAGACTTTCGAGTTACGGGATAGGATAGAATAGGATAGGATGATGATGATGATGATGATGATGGTGATGAAGAAGAAGAAGATGGAGGAGAAGAAGAAGAATGAGAAGAGGAAGAAAAAGAAGAAGACGACGACGACGACGACGAAGAAGAAGAAGAAGAAGAAGAAGAAGAAGAATGAGGAGGAGGAGGAGGTGTAGGAGAAGCAGTAGAAGAAGATGATGATGATGAAGCAAGTGTTTTGTTTTGGCGATGTTCGTATTTCAGCTGCAACGGCTTTAACGGGCAGATTTGTGGTGTTGTGTCGGTTGATGGAGGTAGCGGCATCGATCCGTACCTCTAAACAGCACCCCATCCCACGGCAGCAACCACTGGCCGTTAGTCGCATTGTGTGAGAGAGCTGCTGAGATGGCCGAGACCTGTGTCGGCCGCAAACGCCTGTCCCTCCACGCAGAAACTTGTATTGCCTAGCATCAAGGCAGGTCTGTCAGGCTTTTCCCATCCCTGTCGTGTGTTTGCTTCCAGTTTCTGTGGCGGATGTCGTCGCTTTTCGTTTTCTTGTCATTTCTCGCTGATGACAACTTCACCTTCATCGTAAACCCTTCTTTTTTTCCCCTTCAGCCGTCGACTGGCCATTCTGGCAAAGTCAGTCAGTCAATCAGCCGCTATATTGCCTCTCGTAGCTGAAGCTTGCAACAACATAGGCCACTTGGCGCACACTCGAGTGATCGTCAGAAGTGCGTGTATATATGTGTGTGTGTGCCACCAGCTTTCTCAGTCAGGCTCTTTAACTGGTTCTTCAACAGTTTGCTTCAAACAAAGGTGTGCGCTTAACTCCTTTGCTAGGAATCTTTGACCCTGTTTGCCTGGAGACAATTAAGCGCCCTAGAGGCCCTGACATCTCCTTATAAACTATTTTCACAGTTTGCTTCAGGACAACATGTGGTTTCCCTAAACTAAACCCACCCCCTTTCTCTCTCTCCCTCCATCACCCTCTTTTTTACCCTTTAGTCCCAAACTCCATTTTTTTCTCCAACTTACATTGCAAAACCTTTATCATTTTATTAGCTCCAAACTCTTCCCACCGCCCCCTACGTCTCCAACCGTGTTCCATCTCTCAGTGTCATTTCTAGTCACGTTTTTACGCTGGACCACCTCTGCCTTAAAACTGGACTATGCAGTGAACTGGTATTGGTTTAACTACTAGTGTGCATCCTTGCGGAGTTGACAGGGAAACTTCTCTGTAGTAAAAGCGTCTGGAATATTTAAGGTGAGTTACTTATTGTTAATCATTATTTCCGTATTAAATCATCAAACGAATGATTAGGTTTTCTTCGTGTGTGTGTGTGTGTGTGTTTGTGTGGGTAAATTTTTGTGTGTGTGTGTGCGTGCGTTTTTTTTAGGTGCGCGCGCGTGTGTGAGTGTTTGTGAGTCTTTTTATATGTGTGTGGGAGTGCAAGCCATCTGTATGCACCACAGGCGCTTGTATCTAGACACGCGAGCGCCTGTGGTATGCGCGTGTGAGTGCGTGTGTGTGTGTGTGTCTGCGTGAGTGTCGGATAGTGTTATTCCTTTCTACTTTTTTTTAAATGATGGAAAACAACTTTATCTGGGATGTT
This sequence comes from Oncomelania hupensis, assembly GCA_036898135.1. Taxonomy (NCBI): domain Eukaryota; kingdom Metazoa; phylum Mollusca; class Gastropoda; order Littorinimorpha; family Pomatiopsidae; genus Oncomelania; species Oncomelania hupensis. Next base: position 96,042,916 of record CM072511.1, on the reverse strand, counting down.
TATTCTGTACTCTCTGTCTAAAATCACAGTGTGAATAGACTTTAATATAACTAACTAAATTAATTACTAAATAAAATTAACTTATTAAAGACCTCTATGCATTATCGTTGGACTGCATTTCTTGTTTGGTTAGTTCTATCTTAAAATAGAAGCTGTCAACGACCACAGCAACCTTGAAAATAATATCCATTACGTCCAAGCAGGACATTACATAAGTCATAACACGTCTGAAGCCTTAGGGTGGGTAAAATATCTGACAGCTCGACACGATTAAAGTAAACACTGCATGATTTTTGCGATATTCTGTAGGCTAGCTATACAACATTTAATAGACAATTAAATCTTGCGAGACAAATGAAAGCGTATGGAGAGGTTTGAATCTCTCTCTCTCTCTCTCTCTCTCTCTCTCTCTCTCTCTCTTTCTCTCTCTCTCTCTCTCTCTCTCTCTCTCTCTCTCTCTCTCTCTCTCTCTCTCTCTCTCTCTCTCTCTCTCTCTCTCTCTCTCTCTCAACATCTGTTTTATTTGTCTACAGCTTTGAGTTGCTGCAGTCAATTTTTGTTTGATAATTATTTTTTATCCATTTCTTTCTTTTAATTATTCCTTCTTCTTCTTTTCTTTCTTTCTTTCTTTCTTTCTTTCTTTCTTTCTTTCTTTCTTTCATTCAGTCTTTGTTTCTTAGGTGCGCTGTACAAGTCACCACCATCACCACCACCATCGTCATCGACACCTATCTGTGTCTGCCTCTCCCTCTTTTTATTTATTTAAATTTTTATTTTTGACACTTTATTGTCCCTTTTTATCGGGAAATTCTGGCCCGCCTCTAATGGAGAAAACGTAGTCGCAACCTGTGTCGCGACCAAACCCAACCTACCTAATATTGGTTATAATTTGAAAGTTTGCTGGGGGAGCAAACCGGAGTACCCGGAGAAAACCCCCGAGAATTTGCCCGAGTCGAAAGTAAACAATATTCGGAGAAACATAACGGCCAGGAGGTGGGATCGATACCACAGCTGTCAGACGCCATTGCTTTCTAGTCTGTGGGCAAGTCAAGTTAGTCCCGCCTTAGACCACGCGGCCACAACGCTCGATAGAGATAGATTATTGATTGAGAATTTTTTTAACACTTTATTGTCTTTTTGCATTGGGAAATTCTGGACCGCCTCCCTTGGGGAAGGCGTAGTCGCAGCTTGTGGAGCGCCCAAACCCAACCTGTTATGTTACTAAAATTTTGCTGGGGGAGCAAACCGAAATATCCGGAGAAAACCCCCGAGACATTGCCCGAGTCGAAAGTAACTAATATTGGGAGAAACATAACGCCCAGATGCTGGATTGATCCCACACCTGTCAGGCGCCATTGGTTTCTAGCCTGTGGACAAAGTATGTTAGTCTCGCCTTAGACCACTCGGTCACATTGCTCGAGATAGAGAGATGACCTTGTGTATGTGTGGGGTGGTTTGTGTGTGTGTGTGTGTGTGTGTGTGTGTGTGAGTGAGTCTGTCTGTCTGTCTGTCTGTCTGTCTCTCCGTGATGAAGCTCCAGGCACCAGAAACGTTGCCTAGCAATGGTCCTATTATAGTTGGCATACGCACTGTCACAGATTACTAAGAAATACAAGGATGCAACTAAGTTGCCATTGTCGAAGTACTTGATGGGATAGTATTGGGGCAAAAGGAGAGGGGTGGTACAGGAGTGGGGTGGGGGTGGGGGTGGGAGAGGGGAACGGCGAAGGATATAGTTTGTGTGCGTGCGTGCATGCGTGTGTGTGTGTGTGTTTGTTTATCTTTCTCTCTCTCTTCCACTGCCTCGCCCTCTCTCTCTCTCTCTCTCTCTCTCTCTCTCTCTCTCTCTCTCTCTCTCTCTCTCTCTCTCTGTTAGTTATAACAAAATATATATGAATTAAAAAAAAATATTGGCTAAGGAAGATTGTGACGGTGGGTCTATTGTTGCTGGGCTCTGCACAATGGAATGCTATTACACACTCGTCTTTCGTCTGTGGGGATCTGCTAGGTAGATCGCCCGATGACTAATCTTAATACATTTATTTATTTGGTCCAGTCTGTGTGAGGATATGGTTACAGAGATAGGCAGAAACATGTAAAGATTCACTGACTCACTAGCTCTCGCACTGCTATGAAACATAGGTAGTCCAGCCACTTGTTAACAGTAAATATCACACATTTATTTCCTCTACTCTATATCTAATTCTAAACACTATATTAACTTAAATGTTCAAAACGCAATGCAGCTCTGATTAACTTAACAGTCCAAAGTTCACTGCGAGAGGTTCGTAGAACTGGTAGATCTTTAATGGATCTATTCTGCTATGTTCTCGATATTTGCTACTGTCTCATCATTGGGTAATTTGTTCTGGTTGGTCTAATGTTCGTTTTCAGTAGAGAGGGCTACGCACAGTCCTTATAGATCAGTGTGTGCGCACGTTTTCTTGAGCACTTAACTGTAAGGTGCGTTGCTGTTGTCGCCTGATCTCGTTTGTTGACTGCTGAGCTATCGTAGCGCAGTGCTCGAGGCTCAAATGCAGGCTAAATGTCAGGGTTGACTCTCAGTGGTCTATCTCCTGCATCGGACCAAGCCTGCTCGTCTGCAAAACATAAGACGAGTTTCTGCGACGCCTTGTTTAAAAATGGTGTGCAGAACGTCTCACTTTTGGCAGAAATAGCCCTCAGTGATCACTCCACTTATATAGGTAAGCGACAAACAATCTTCTATGTCCGTGGTCCATTGGAATCTCCAACATAATTCCTATAAATATACATCATGGCTAAAATAAACACATGGAGAAATAAATAATAATATACACTTTCTCTGGTACAGCCACTGGTCTGCAAGAATACGAATGGGAAAAACAACAGTGGGTCCATGGGGCTACCTCATGGTGTCAAAACCGGTCGCGTTTGTCAGGGTCAAGCAAAATTTTACTAATATTCACAATCATAAAACATGGCAAGACTTCACAAACATAATCCAATAATCATATCAATAATGACGATGAAACAAAAGATTGATCATTTACCTTTTCGACAATGTCAGGCTCTGGCTATACTGCGATGAATTGATTTCACCCGTCACCTGCGTAGTCTACTGAGAGAGGCTTCAGCGTGGGCTTCCTTCTCGTGTGAGAGTTAGACAAAGAATGACTACCTTAACTCTTTGGTCAGCTTAAGCCCGCGAAATCTCGTGAGCCCGAGGGCGCTCTTGCGGGGGGTTCTGGGTAAAGGTCAGGATGATGAGGTCATTGCCTACCCTAGCGAGAGTTCCTTACCTTTGCTTAGAAGAGTACTGACTTGTGTCGTCTGCTAGGCAGCGACCTTAAGATACAAAGGCCAAAGCAGGATGAACTATTTGAGGCGTGAAGCCTTAGTGCAGGGTCTATTGTGACAAAGATCTATTATTTATTTTAGCTGTTTACTCGTACTCCGAACGTCAGGCAGTGCTGTTAAGTTTCTGACTCAGTCACCAATAGCCAATAATTTCCATTGCTATAACTCAATGTAACCGGAAGCCCTATTCTATCCTATCCCGTAACTTGGAGGTCATAGGCGCACCACAGATGATCGTTTAACCAGCGTACTCCATCTTTCCCTGTCATCAGCAACCCTGATTGTTTCGCTCAGTGTCAAACCAGTCCATTCTCGAATGTTGTCCTCCCATCTCTTTTTCGGTCTCCCTTTTTTTCTACCTCCTTGCAATGTGCCTTGCAGGATGGTCTTTGCAAGACCTGATGCTCTAGAGACGTGGCAATACCATCGGAGTTTCCGTTTTTTCACCGCTGTGAGGAGGTCAACCGGAAGCCAGCTTCACAAATAATGGACACGCAGATTTATTTGATGTTAGATCCGAGCTCTTTTTTACCTCGCCGCTTTAGTGAAAGTACAAACCGGCTCATAATCGATGAAGCACGAATCGGAAATGACTGTCATGCTCGCATTCGTGTTCAGCAATAGTGCAGTCGGTTTTGGATGTTGGACAACACAATGTCGGCATGGGTTTGGCAGGAACTCTGGAAATACAAAAAAAAAAAGAATCCAGACAAATGGCTTGTCTAAGCACTATACTACTGCCACATTATCGATACGGAACACATTCCTGGCGCTTGCAATAAGGGTTCAAATGTAAGGTTGTTGCCTGCAGACTTCTGAGTATCTATAGTACAATTACATGTATACACTTAAAACTGTAAGCGCAGAATTCAGATGCACCTAAAACATATAGCGTAGCTGAGCTTAGACGAGGTTAATTCTCCGCCTATCAAGTTAAAGAGAGGAAGAAGGCTTTGTCTAGTCTTAACCACGCTGTATTAAAGTTGTTGAGTGTGTGTATTTATAGCGGGCACTTTGTTTACCTGTGTAGTTATTTAATCGATTTTTATTTTTTGTAAATATAGCGCACTTTTCGCTCAAGAGCTGCTCAAGGGGCTGGCCGTTACAGGATCTAACTCAAGCCGCCCGAAGCGTCCACTTGCAACCTTTGGGCGCATAGACCGACGTCCAGACGACGGAGCATAACCTTGGGGGACCGGGGATGAGGAGAAAGAACCTAGTGCACACAAGGTGTAGTACTATTTGTTTAGCTAGCCGGCACTGACCCGTTCAGGTCGTGAGCGTCAGGATCTTTAAAGTTGATGGGATGGAATGCGAGCGTGCACAGACAAGACCTCTGTTTATACTCTCATCCGTAGGGTTATATCGTATTCTATAAGTGGCAATAAGATAATGCCATGCATTAGAATATTATAAACGTTTTTTACATTGGTTCAGAAGGAGTGTGAATGAATTAACGAATGGATGAAGGAATGAATAAATAAAACCCTGCAACAAGAGAAACAAATCAACAACAAAAAAATAAATCTGTCAAGTCACGAAATCGTTGTTTCCACAAGGTAATTACTCCGTCACATTATTCTGACACCAGCGAACCAGTTGATGGTAAGGGGAAAATAATGTGGTCACACGTTGACCAATCCGGGATTCGAACCAGGTATCTTTCGTTTACTAGTAAGCCGCTCTACCGACTGAGCTACCCGGTCCCACCCAGTACTCGGGGCTTGAACATTTAAATAAAAAATTGTTTTAACATAAATTTATTCAACAAACAAACCAGATATTAATACAAGGGTTGAACATTGAGGTTTAACGTCTACACCCACCATTGGCGATATGGCAGATGGGGACAACCCTCCCAGGAACAAGGAGTAGGGATCTAAATCAACACTGAACCACCAGAGCAATCATACTGCTAAAATGGACAGTGAAAAATGGCCACTTTTTTTTTTAACCCACCACGGGATTTCCATTCTCTAGCATAACGTTGATTGGTAAAATGATCTCAGGTGTTGACGGCAAGAAAATTACAAATGTCAGCGTTTGTATTTCCACACATAGACTACTTTCTATGGCCGCCGCCATGTTGTTTACATTTTTGATAGAATGTGTCACCTGCCTGATTGTGCACGAGCGTAGCGCTGTCTTGAAGGCACGTTGGAGTCCAACATTGGCGTCCTTGGTAACCTGGTGATTTGTCCTAGTGTACTCTGCAAAAACGTCGGCAGCCACGACAACAAACAAACAAACAAACACACACACACACACACTCACACCCACACACCCACACGCACGCACGCACGCACGCGGAGTGGGGGTGGGAAGGGGAAATGCTATTTGGTTCTTTCACTTCAATCTCTCTCTCTCTCTCTCTCTCTCTCTCTCTCTCTCTCTCTCTCTCTCTCTCTCTCTCTCTCTCTCTCTCTCTCTCTCTCTCTCTCTCTCTCTCTCTCTCTCTCTCTCTCTCTCCTTTGTGTTATTATAATTTGTTTGGCCGTAGTATGTTTCAAAATAATTGCTACGTTCACAGTGCAGGAATAAATCATACTTTTTAAAGGGGCTTCGCTAAAGGTTATTCGCGAATATTTGTCGTAGCAACAGAAAATCGTAAAGATCACGGTTGAGATGGTGACAGTGGAGGGTGGATGGTAGGGTGGGTGGGTGTTAGGGTGGTAAACAAGAAGTAGAGAGAAATATTCCACGTCGACGTTCTTGTTAAGGGAGGGGGGGGGGAACACCACCACAACAAAACAAAACAACAAACAAACACACACACACACACACACACACACACACACACACACAAACTATAATTTAAAAAAAGACTTTACAGAAAACAACACCACTATTGATCAGGACATTCTTCCTTTCCCATCACCCTTCTCTCTCTTTCTCTCTCTCTCTCTCTCACTCCCTCTCTTCCCCCCTCTCCCACCCCCAAATTTGGACGTACTAAGACTTTAGGTATGCCTCCAATATAAAACCAAACTTATGCAAATCGAGTGACGTAATCATGGTGACATTATTATTTTAGTTCTTTTCTGTAAACGTCGTATGTAATTAGGGTGTACAGATGATTTATTTAGCCCTTGTTTACAGGGTCCAGCGGACTGAGTGTACAGAGGCCTTGTTCAGTATATTGTTCATTTGTGGTATGTTTAAAACAAGGACAAATTCCAAAGTTCAAAGTCATTTACATCCTATGTGGTGGCACCAAACTGTATCGTGTGCAAGCTCAGCAGACATCTGGGTACAATAGGTTCGGCAGGCAGTTCAGAAGGAACGTCACGGAAAGTATCGGGTGCTGAGTTTGCAAAGTACCAACTAAAGACATCACTATGGAAGTAGGTCTATCTACTAAAGACGTCACTCAAGGTTTAAGTCTTGTACAAGGGTAAATGTTATTGTACAATATGAAAGTGAAAAATGCCGAAAACCTGCTGGTGAAAATAGGTATAGTCTAGGCTTAGGGTAACAGTTTACCATAACCCCTAATCTAAATTCTAACTAACTTTAATCCTAACGCTAATAAAAATAATAGTTACTATATAACTATGAATGCGCAAAACGATGCGCTAACGACGAACATGCTCTTAGTATCACTGCCAGATTTTGGACTTTTCCCTGTTGCATACCTGTATTGTATTGTATTGTATTGTATTGTATTGTATTGTATTGTATTGTATTGTATTGTATTGTATGTCTAAGTTTGCCTTGCATTTATGGAACGCCAGTGATGCTCGACACAGTGTTTTATTAAGAAGAGGCCTAAGTTGGAGATACTTATTGAGTCAAGCGCGGTATTACTCATCAATTAAATAAAATTTAAATTCTAGTGAAATTAAGACTAACTACATTTACCATGTTTACCGACAATTCTCATACTACAGAACTCGCAATAAATAACACAGTCATTGTAGGAAATGCGGCTCCTTTCTCATTTAAATTACGGGAAAATACTTCAGTTAACTACTCTTGCCCTGGTCCTGATTTGGCTTGGAAGAGTCCGCTGGACCTAAAGCAATAATCATGTAATGTAATGTAACTACTTGCCCAGAGACGGCGAACAATGAAACAATTGCTCATAGCACGCTATTAATGAAATGAGATAGTGGGGGGTGGGGGACGGGGGTAGTTGGGTGTGGATGGGGAGGAGGAGGGAAAGGGGAGGCAAGCAATCGTTATGTCTTATCATTGTCATTGTCGGAATCACCACCATCTTTCTTGTCGTCGTCATCGTTTATTTTTATTTTTGTTTTGCATGGCCGGAAACAACTTGTTCAATGTGAACTCTTAGACGAATACATTTCTTATGTCTTCTTACTTTTCAATATTGCAATAACAGCGCTACTTTACAGAAACTGTGTAATCGATGCTTTCAGGTTTTTAGTTAAGTTGTCGACATCAGCTTCTACATTTTTGTTTGATCCTGCTGACATTTTGGTTATTAGAAGCGCGATCGCCTCAGGAGCATGGGCAGAGGGGGCCGCCCGGGGGCCGAAACGTGTTTTTTAGGAGATGAAGCGCTAACTTGATCAGAAGGCCACTTTCCTCTGGCACTCGGCTCAGGCTCGCAAAGTGCAAGATAGCACAAAGGCCAAAGGCTTTGGAGCACAAAATTCGTCGGGCACAACTTTATTTCAAAATCCCAATGTTGTCGTACTGAAAATAGAATAATGTTTTTAGCCTTTGCCGCCAGCAACTCTCCCTGTCTGTCTATCTGTCTGTCTTTCATTCTGTCTGTCTGTCTGTCTTCGTCTGTCAATCAGTCTCTATGTCTCTCTCTCTCTCTCTCTCTCTCTCTCTCTCTTTGTCTCTGTCCCTCTCTCTGTGGCCTCTGTCTCTCTCTCTCTCTCTGAATGTTTCTCTCTCCCCGCTAACCGTACATAGACGCCTGCCACGGAAGTTTTTGGCATATCCTTAATAATTCAGGAACAATTCTAGCACAGAAAGTAGTTGATATTGAAAACTACAAAAAGAAGTAAATGTATCTTTGTGAATACAATTTTTTTTAAATCTTAATTTAGTTTAAGAATACATAGAATCTTATGTTTATGCCTCGGCAACTAAATAAAATAAAAATTAAATTAAATTAAGAACATATTATCTTGAATATAAAAATATGGTTAACCTTCTGTTGAGAAGATGGTATCAGACTAAAGTCGAAATTGGGAAGAAACACTGTGCGTGACATCTTGGAATTCCAGCGGAATTTTGTTTACTAGCACCCTTCATTCCTTTCTGTCTCTCTAAGGAAAACTGTTTTCTTCGCTTGTAATATATTTACAAAAGATTAACTTCAGTGGGGTGTCGGATAGTGCAGTGGTTGGAGCACTCGCTACTGTGTCGAAAGTTAAGCACCGTCCGGTGCGGTTAGCACTTGGATGGGTGACCGCAAAACGTGAAGCGACAAATAACAACGCCCCCAGTTGATTCAACTGTGATTGAGTACCTACTCTCTTGAGGGTGGGGAAGGTAAAGCAGCGAGGGAGAGAGTTGGGCATCACCCTCATTACGCTGGCCCAAGATAAGTGTGATCTCCAACATCACGCTCCCCTACGGCCACAAGGCTATGGGACTACCTTTACCTTTTTTTTAACTTCAGTGAGTATTGTAGCATTTAATCACGTGTGTTTATTGCACATTCAACGTTACCAAAAACTGCATGACAATGTAAAACCGTTGCATCATGCATTTTGATAGTCTCCGTTTATTTTGAACAGTTCTAACCAAAAGTTTCAGTTTGTCTTGAATTCAACTTGCATGCATCTATTCATCCCAGAGGTCATATTGATTTTTTTGAGACCACTCTATCAGGCTGGAGGACATGTTGACGCTAGAGAATTGAAATAAGTCAGACCCTGTGCAGAATTGATGAAACGGCGTGTGTTAATTTGATCTTCATGCTGATCAATTCGGCTATGTGTGCACTGGCTGATGTTCTAGCATCTTTCGTTTTGTATTTATAGCCTTTGAAATGGACGGGGGGAATCAGAACGAGCCAAATGTTGGACTGTCCGTCCGTCCTTCGGTCCGTGGAAGCCATATCTCAAGAACCACTGAACGGATTTGCTCTACCACAAAGATCAAGGTCACTAAACACGTTGGAGGACATATCTCAAGAAGCACTAAACGGATTTGCTCCACCACAAAGATCAAGGTCACTAAACACATTGGAGGACATATCTCAAGAACCACTGTACGGATTTTGACCGTCACACTTCACAGGAACATTACCTACTATAGTGGCCTGCCTCCCGTGCCATCAGATTTGTTCTACCACAAAGGTCAAGGTCACTGTACTCATTTTGTTGCTAAATAGGTTTTGCTCAATGGCTCGAAAACGGCTCGACGATTTTGTTGAGTTTTGGTACACAGGTACCTCATATCACGGGCCATCTGCATCCCTCACCTCAGTAGCAGTCTGGTTTTCCGTCAGCTGGTCAGTCGTTTGATCCGTCGCTACGATTTTCACTTTTTTTGTTTAAAACACACTTATTTTTCCTTATTTCAAGAAGAATTGAACCGAAATTCATCAGTTTTATTTTGCGGATACAGAAACTACTGTTAAGCGTGTTGGATCATCCATATTTGTACTTTCTCAAAGGTCAAGGTCATGGTGCTTGAACATTCTATAAACATGTTTTGTGCTGAATCCAAAAATTGGCTGGTCCGATTTTGCTTATTGTAGGATAAAGCTGGGTCACAAAAATCACCAAGAAAATTAACACTTTTGAAAAGGATTATTTTTTCGGCTATATGTGTGAATGTCTGGAAATACATTTGAATGGCTCGCCATCTTGTTTTAAAACTTGGACAACTAAATTATACCGAATAGTCCAAAATTTAATACACCTTACTGTCTTCCCCTACCCCAAATCTGTCAACTGAATGAAAGAAAGAGGCCGAATTCTAATCCACTTTTTTGCCCATGTTCAGACTACACAAAGGCAAGCAACTCAAACTCCAACTGTGTAACCCATATTTTGTTAAACCTTTTAAAACTCAGGCAATTGAATGTGGCAGAACGTTCACAACGTAATTAGCATGTTTAAACACAACTTTTTCTTTTTAAACTCGGGCAAATGAAAAGATCTCTTAAAATCCAATCTCTAATCCAATCATTTGATCCTGCGCTTTTCTTGTTTTCATTGCACTTATTAGATTACTAGTTTGATTTAAATTTACTTGGGATGAGGTCAATAAAGCTACATTCTATACGTTGGCACAGTACGTGTCTCCATTTTAATTCTGATTATTTTTTTCAAATTGTTTGTTATCTTTCTGATATCGTTTCGCGTACTTCCACACTGACGAAATGATGAAGTCCTACGGATATTCAAATCACCCCGCATTTATTATTATTTATGCATTATGGCTTGGTAGAAACGGCCATTACAATTTAGAACTAGCCCGAATCCACACTACGTGCCAATCTACGTTTTAGCCGGTCGTGTGCTGGATTAGTATAGCTTTGCAAAAGAACACTTGATTGTGTTGTTTTTTTTCCCTTTCTAATTCTGCTAGTTATGCATCTCAATTATTGTTTTAATTTAAAAAAATCTCCCGCGTCCTTTGTTTTAATGTAGACATTGAGAAGGTATTAATTAAGTTGGACAGAATTTCACACGAGAGTGACAGAGATCGTTAGCCGCAGTATTGACACGTCAAGGACATTTAACGAGCGATGCATCATCGTTCAATCACAGCCCTGCTACAATTGGAACCCAGTGGCCTCTGGTGATTGAGGCATTGTATGATTGATTCTCAACTGTCCGCGAGGTATCTCCTGGGTACAAGACTTTCAGCATGGATCTTTATTAGTAGTAATAAGAGTCCGTGAGTTTCAGTAGTGCATCTGACGTCAGGCACAGTTTGTAGGTCTAACCATTATAGTTAGGAACAGTTACCGCATGGGCCCACGCTACATCAAGCACTTTACCATGAATGAACATTGACGTTTAACGTCTATACCAACCATTGGCGATATGGTAGACGGGGATAACCATCACAGAGAGGAGAGGGTAAGGACATAAATCAACACTGAACCATCAGAGCAATCACACTGCTAAGATGGACAGGAAAAATGGCCACTTTTTAACTTGACCACCACGGGATTCATCGGTGTGCCAGGCGAACGCTTTACCATGGACCACTGAGCTACGGGGGTGGGACGCACTATACCAAATAAGGTTTGCTAACGCAAAGACTTGCGAAACACACGTTGTTTTCCCCCCTGTGAGGGTGCCGGGGGTTTCTGTAAAAATAGTATCTCCACTTTCTGGAAATGTAGTGCTTTAAATTCCCACTGCCGCTGTCTTTCTCTTTTGTTCTTTCTCATTCCTATTCTGTTCTATTAATCTACTATACTATCTTCTTCTTCGCTAGACCAGTCACCTAACTTTTTTCTTGAAAACTCTTCCAAGACTCCTCATTTGTGTTCAATATTCCCAAGCTGACCCAACAGACCTGATACACAGCTTGGGAATATTGAACTCTTTCTGCCAAATGGTCACTGGGGCTTCCTATAATATTATTATTTAGCAATGTAGGCATTTTATATGTATGCGTTTTTGTTGATAGTTTATAATGATGTTTATATTCTATTTTGTTTCTTGTTAACGGAGGTTCGATAAATTAGATTATAGCCTCAGCGTCCCCTGCGTGGGATGTTTTTATTGTAATGTGACCGGCTGGCGGAGTGCCTTCAGTGTAACCACTAGGGTTGTTTCAGCAGATCTTTTATGCGGATCAGGGGTGATTCCTCTTACAACCAGGTCCTGATTTTGTGGTCCCCATTAGGTTCTATGCAGTCCGCTGGACCCTGTAAGCAATGAATAACTAACTAACGCATTGTTTTGATTACACTTATCGCGTGCAGCCAAAATACAAGTACCTGTATCCCATATTATAGTCCGATCACAGGGCCGATTTATTACTCAAGTTGGGCGCCTATAGCGGATTTTCAATAGCAAAGCGGAGAATAGCAAACAGCTTTACGCTTCATGGTATAAATTATACGGCGTTAAGACTGTCCGTTTGTTTACCGCTTTGCTATCGAGGATCATCTACAGGCTCCCCAACTGGAGTAATGCCCCGGTGGTCTGATTTGGACGCACGCAGAGTGGTATTAGAGCCTAATGCATGTAGTCTCTGTCCGCTTGAATAACAAGCGCTCAGCGTTCCATCATACTCGACGGTGGCAGGAGATGCTCACGGGAGAAGCCGACGTTCTGTGATGACTCTTTACACGGTTTTCCACTCTCCTCCATGTTGCTTCAAAGAACCATATCATGCTGTCCCCCTCCCCACCCCCTATCCACTCACCCAACAACAACCCCCCCCCCCAAAAAAAAAAAAAAAAAAAAAAGTACAGGCGGCAGGCTCAAATGAATTTTCTCACATATGGATTCGGTAAGTGTTTGTGTGTAGGGGGAAAGGAAGGGGAGAGGGGAATCGGTGTGTGCGTGTGTGTGTGTGAGAGAGAGAGAAAGAGAGAGAGAGAGAGAGAGAGAGATAGAGAGAGAGAGAGAGAGCTGGGGGCAAGATCGATGGTACAGGGGTCAGCATCAGACTCTTTGAACAGCATTTGGTATGCGATTTAGGGCATAGCTGACTAGTCGGCGCTTGCTTTATTCTATGACTATGTGGTTAAAGTGCCAGAGTATCAAGGATGTGTTGTTGGTTTTTTTGTGGGTGACATTAAGTGTACTAGGGAAATGCCACAATAAAAGATGATATAATGGACAATCGTTGCTCAGACCGACCACTATTCTTTGAATGTTAGGCGTGTGTTTGAATGTTAGGCGTCTCAAACCGCTTTGCTTTTAAACACACAACGATGACGATTATACACGCTTTGGCAGTGATGCTAATTTTAGAATCATTCAACTAGATTCTATTAAAAAGTCCGGGCCACGTAAACACAATGAATGCATCCATTATTTTTGAAACCGTACTTTTGAGAGAGTTCTTAAAAAAATATTTCTTTGGAGTGGAGGGGGGTGGGGAGGGGCGGAGAAGGCGGAGTGTCATATTTTCTCCACAGTGGGGCAACGCTAACTGTGAATTAAAAAACAAAAGTTGAAATGCATGATCTTGAGACCCTTTAAATTAACGTAAGTAGTAACCAAAACTATCCCCTCCCTCAACCCCACGCCCCACGCCCACCCACACACCCAGACACCCAACCACCCACCAAAAAAAAAATCCACGGGAATGACGACGAAAATCGATGCCCATGCATTCAGCTAGATGAGGGTTATACGGCTAAACCCCAGACACGTTTTGAAGGCGTGATGTATGTACAAGAAAAGTGGACAGAGGTTAGCTAAGGCCAAAAATCCTATCCTATCCTATCCCGTAACTCGGAGGTCGTTGGGGCACCACATATGATCGTTTAACCAGCGTACTCCATCTTTCTCTGTCCTCAGCAACCCTCATGGCTTCGCTCAGTGTCAAGCCAGTCCATTCTCGAATGTTGTCCTCCCACCTCTTTTTCGGTCTCCCTCTTCTTCTACCTCCTTGCACTGCGCCTTGCAGGATAGTCTTTGCAAGGCCTGATGCTCTGGTGACGTGGCCATACCATCGGAGTTTCCGTTTCTTCAACACTGTGCTGGGTATAGGAAATGTCCAGAAGTCTACTGTAGTACCCTTAAGGCCAAAAAAAGGTTGAAAACATTCCTTTTTTCATCACAAAGTAAGAGTGGGGATGGAAAGCAATGAGATGGAGGTGGGGGATATGCTGGTGGGATTTTGGGTGGTGGTAGGAGAGAGGAGCATTTAAGATAAAAAGGTACCGGGTTAGGGAAGGTGGAATAGTGGGGCCCAGGGGCGGATCTTTCCATTGTTGAGGGGGTGTGCACAGCTAATGCGAAGTGGCGTAGCCACAAGCGCGAGCCTGCGTAGCAGGCGAGTGTACTAGGGTGGTCCGGGGGCATGCCCCCACCCCCACCCCCCAGAAAAATTTGAAAATAATGGTTTAAATCTGTGCAATCTGGTGCATTTTGGGCATTATTTTAAGGACTGAAAATAGTATTGTTTTGTGCTAAAAGTCCTCTTTTAGTCCCCCCCCCCACACACACACAAACACCCCTCTGCAAACTCTGATGATAAAATTTACAATAGCAGAACATCTTGCATAAAGGCTTATACAAAGACAGATAAAGTTACTGCAAATAAAACAAGAAATAGCCAAAAATGAGCAGCAACTGTTTGTCTTCAACTTCCCTTCATGGATAAAAATTTTATATTGCAAGAAATACCTGTAGATCTAAATCTGATGAATAATAATTTTAAAAAAAACTAATTTGGAGGTACATGAAACTGTGGTGAGTGAGAATTAGTAATTTTTTCTCTTCTTTCTTCTCCTTTTCTCCCTCCTTTTCTTTTTCATTTTTTTTGACCGCCAGGGGGGGGGGGGGGGTGTGCACGTGCACAAGTGGCACAAGAACAAGATCCGCCCCTGGGGCCGGGTAGCTCAGTTGATAGAGCGGCTTACTAGTAACCGAAAGGTACCTGGTTCGAATCCCGGATTGGCCAATGTGTGACCATATTATTTCCCACTTGCCATCAACTGGTTCGCTGATGTCAAAATAATGTGACCAGTAGTCGCCTATACGCTCCGGTGTCGTGTGACTATAATCTACAATCACCATTAAGGTGGAATAGTTCGCAAGATATTGGGGCAGCAACGAGTTGCAGGTTTCCTTGTCCATGTGTCACAACCTTTGCCTTCTGTTATGCATTGGAAAGAAAATTGGAAATACAATGAAAAAATATTCTTAAAAGATTTTGCATGGAAAAAAGGCTGCAACTGGATCTTTTTAAAATTTAGATTTACTTTGACTTATTTGGCTTGCAATACGATCTTTTCTACAAGGCCATACATTGTCTGAGAGAACGTTACGAGAGCGATCTTATTATTCGGTCTAGAATGATGATATACTAGTTTAACTTCTATGAAAGCTTAACAATAAATACTACTACAAGAATGTATAATGCGCAGGCAATTCAAAAAGACATCGTGATTCCAGGTGGAAATTACAGAGTGCTCCAGCCTTATAATTTTCTCATTTTTTTCTCCCTGCTATTGCTTTAAGAACCCGTTTGTGCAAATCACATTACCGTTTACTTCTGCAACAGAAACTTTTTCGGGGATGTGTAAGCATGTAACCCATCCTTTACATGTCCTAGTAGTTGTCCTATCAAACTTACCATTATCTTGATATTTCCAACGTTTGTGCAAGACTTAGAACTAGGGGCAAGGGGTGGGTGAAGGGAGTAGGGGAGGGGAGGAAGGAAGGAGGCTAGGGGTGTGTGTGTGAGAGATGATCTCCGCTTTGCTCTTGTCTCCAGGGAAAATCGCTCGCAACACGCCGAAGTCTTCTAACTGATAGCCAGAAAATGAAAGATACGTTCGGTGGCACATTGTGCCCTACTGGGGGTAGGATCTCGACAAATCTAATCCAATGTTAGTAAAAGGAAATAACTTTTTTTTTCTTCCCCCTTTTGCGCTAGTGTTTTATTTATGTAAGCTTCTATATATGTAATTAAGTTCATAAACTATAAAATTCAATATACATATTTTCATAAATATTGAAATGAACGCGTTTGTGAGCTTCTGTTGTGGTCGTTTTTTTAAATTTTTGTTTTAAAAGAAAATATTAGTTTATTAGTTTTGAGTTTTGCTACGTTAAACATCCAGTTTCTATCTTATCCTATTCTATCCCTTTACTCGAAAGTCGTTGGGGCACCACAGATGATCGTTTGTTTGTGTCTTTTAATGTCTTTTGCATAGAAATCATAAGACACACGCAAACACACACACACACATACAAATACACACCCACACACACACCTACACACACGCACACACACTGTATACACGCACTATATTTTTTTTTAAATTAAAAATTAAATGAGCATTAGATTCTAAAAGTTATAATAATAAAAAATGAAGAAATACATAAAAATACATAAATAAATTACCAAAAAACCCCACTAAAAACATCTTTACATAATTTAAATAAGAAATAAAATATAACATTTAAAAACACAAAACAAAAAACATAATTATGACTGAATTATGACGATGTTGCCGCTTGCTATGTTGTCCATCAGTTACCTCCGTCCTAGTGGCCAACGAAAGGCGCGGTCCAGAAAAGTTTTTTTTTTTTTAAAATTAAGATAAAATAAATTGAGAAAAACTTAATGTTTTTTTTTTAAAGGGTTACCATTTGGAAAAAAAAAATGTATGTAGGTTATATAGGCTAAGTGCCAGATGATGGCAAAGCACTTACGTTCTTATTTTTTTAAACGCTCAAAACTTACGTTAGTTGCTAAGGAACTCTGCTTGGCTGTCATCATCCATTCCGAGCTTTTGGAGAGATAAAGGCGAACCAACCGTATATATACATTTTCGACCTGTGTAACGTGGAGAAGAAAAAGAAATTATTGACAGGTGTAAGACAATGGAAGCACAATAGCCTTGTTTAGTTTATTTGTTCTGCTTTCTTTTCCAGGAAACTCGTCAAGGGATAACATTCAGTTTCGTTTTGAGTAAACTATAGTTCATGAAGTCTTAATGTTGTCACCGACATTGAAGCGATGTCATCTAGGGATCTAGGGATCTGAAGTAAACAAATATTACGGACTATCCCTTGTGTCTCGGAGGCTGACGTGTTTTAATAGTAATAGCTGGCACCGCTCGCTGCTTCCCATTGTGAACTCGTCTCTTCGAAATCGGGATAAGCCACAGAGGAGCATAGAATGAGACGGAGGAGGAGTAAGTGGGGGTGAAGGGCAGAAGAAAAAGAAGAGACAGGAGGAGGAGAAAATGAAGAGGAAGACGAGGATATAAGTTGCAGAAGGATAAGATCCTATCCTATCCTTTTCCTATCCGTAACTCAAAGGTCGTTGGGACACCACAGATGAGATAGAAGAAAAGAAGGCGAGGGAGGAGAAGGAGAAGAAGAAGAAGAAGAAGAAGAAGAAGAAGAAGAAGAAGAAGAAGAAGAAGAAGAAGAAGAAGAAGAAGAAGAAGAAGGATGCCTATGAGAAGAAAAAGCCAATTTAATGATAACTACTTTTGACAAGGATATTTAGTTTAGGCTGTATGTACCCAATTTTCTAGTCAATGAAACAAGAAAAAGAAGAAGAAGAAGAAGAAGAAGAAGAAGAAGAAGAAGAAGAAGAAGAAGAAGAAGAAGAGGGGTGAAAACAAGAGGGAGAAAAAGAATAAATAAAAGAGAGAGCCTGAGAAAAAGAAGAACAAAAGTAGACAACGACGACGACAACAACAACAACAACAACAACAAGACAAAGCAAGTAGAGAGGATAAAAAATTAAAAGGTTGTCCATGTTTCAAGTGTGCGTGTTGTATGCGCAACGGGACAAGTGTAACGAATGATCGAATGCCGTCAATAATTTTCTGCTGCCTCTAAAGCCATGGTCACACAGCACTCCACGTCTTAATCACGTACAAAAAGTTCGGAAAATCTGGTGGACGTGGTCGTGCGTGGTAATTTTCGGTCAATTTTGGTTTGGCGGTGCTTTGGACGGCTGAATCACGGCCAAAGCGCGTCCAAAATTTGTTACCCGTGGAGTGGACGTTGTTGTTCGCGTTGATGTCGAGGTTAAGACGAGCTACGGTCGAGGTATAGACGTGGCAGGACGCGGGGAGAAATCTGAACGGCATCGGACGCGGCAAAAAGTTTTGAACTGCTCAAAATTTTAGCCCGCGCACAACCACGGGTAACACACGCGGTAAAGACGTGCAACACACGTGAAACACGCGTGGTAATACGTGTTACGGCAGTGATTAAAACTTGGGGAGACGCGGTAAGACGCGAAAGTTTAGCGTTCAGTCACGGCCAGAGCACGGTCATTGGACGCATGTACCGCGTTGGAATCACGGGAAATAGCGTGTGTTTAGCGGCTTTATCACTGACAAATGGATTTTTCCACGTACATAGCACTACCTAACGACGTCTCGAACACGTTCGAAAGACGTCCTGATCACTGCCTAATCACTTCTGTATCACTTCTGATTTTCTTAGACCTCGGCACGTGCAGTGTCGCCTTTTTCCCTCTCGTGAACATGTGCAAATTTATTTTTAGGCTTACACGTGGCTGGACGTGGTTGCAGTGCTTCAGCAGTGGAACAGCCGCCGACGTTTATACCCCGTCCAAAGCACGGCCAAACCAAAATTGACCGAAAATTACCACGTACGACCACGTCCACCAGATTTTCCGAACTTTTTGTACGTGATTAAGACGTGGAGTGCTGTGTGACCGAGGCAAGATCTTTGCCGCGTCCGATGCCGTTCAGATTTCTCCCCGCGTCCTGCCACGTCTACACCTCGACCGTAGCTCGTCTTAACCTCGACATCAACGCGAACAACAACGTCCACTCCACGGGTAACAAATTTTGGACGCGCTTTGGCCGTGATTCAGCCGTAAATGGCTGTGTGACCAGGGCTTAAGGGATCGTGATTGGAGTGTATATGTGTATGTGTGTGTGCGCGGGCACGCGTGCTTGCGTGTGTGTGAAGGAGAGGAGTATGTGCGTGCGTGCGTATGTATGTGTGTGTGAAGGAGTGGAGTGCGTGTGTAAGTGCGTGTGTGTGTATGTGTGTGTGTGTGAAGGAGTGGAGTGTGAAGGTGTGCGTGTTTGTGTGTGTGTTTGAAGGAGTGGATTGTGTGCGTGTGTGTTAATGTGTGTGCACGTATAGGCTATCTGCGTTCGAACTCGGTCAATAATATACCGCTTGTAGGTGGACGGTTAATAACAATTATCTGTCTCTCTAACTTTTTCTCTCTCTGTCTCTGTCCTTCACCCCCTCCCCCACCTCTTTCTCTCTCTCTCTCTCTCACTCTCTCTCTCTCTCTCTCTCTCTCTCTCTCTCTCTCTCTCTCTCTCTCTCTCTCTCTCTCTCTTCTGCGGTTGGTCGAATGCAGTCAATACTGTGCGAATTTCTCTAGGTGGATAGCGTGTGTGTGCGTGTGTGTGTGTGTGTGTGTGTGTGTGTGTGTTTGTGTGTAAGACAAAGTATATTTTAATAATTTGTATATTTTCTTATAACTTAACTGTAATTTTAATGCTGAATTTACATGTACGACGTATTGATTTAGCCCCTGGGTTCGATAATGTGAGGTATATGTGTACATCTATGTTGGTGCGTTTAAGAGCTTGAATATGCCTGCTACTGAATTTGTCTGTGAGTGTGTGCATAAGAGAGAGAGAGAGAGAGAGAGGGGGGGAGTGTGTGTGTGTGTTTATCAGTAGTGTCCACACATTGCTCAGGTAATTGGCTGTGCTTCCTTCCGCATGTGTTCTTGCCTGATCCATTTGCATTAATACTGTATGGCTCACACTACATCCCGCCCCACCCCACCCCATCCCAACCAACCTCGCCCTCCATCCTTTCTAGGTAGGAAGCCTATGGCCCCTTGCAGGAAAAAAAAACCACAACAACAATGTGCCATTTGACGATTCGCATTTGCCAAAGAGATAAGCGACAAGTTTTTATCTGATAATCATGTTTAAATGCATCAGCATTTCAAAGATGTCCCTTCTCCCCATTGCCGTTCGCCCAGGATCTGGACGGTGCTGCAAATGGGCGCCTCGGGCACGCAGCCTGAGTTAGATCCTGCATGGACCAGCGCCTTGACCGGCTCTTGAGCTGGAAGAGCACTATATAAGAACGATTCAATAAAACAATAAAAATGAAACTGCATAGCAATGTATTTTATAATGGTACTGGATGCAGTCAATCTGAAATTTTACAATTAAAAAAAAAAACGATTTCCTTTCCGTCTTCTGATAGCTACGTTCCTTTACACCACATTTTTGAGTGATGAATGTGGGTTTGTTGTTTATGTGGGAGTGTTTTAACATGTGCGCCTGTCTGTCGGTTACAGATCGCCGCGTTTTGAGTCTGATTCAGGAATAAAGCGCGTATAGCATCCAGAGTTATTATTATTATTATTATTATTATTATTATTATTATTATTATTATTATTATTATTATTATTATTATTATTATTAGTAGTAGTAGTAGTAGTAGTAGTAGTAGTAGTAGTAGTAGTAGTAGTAATAGTAGTAGTATATCTAAATTGCCCGTCATGTTTGATTCATGGGAGCTGCCCTTTGTTAGAGTTAGCGGAAGGGTTGGTACAGCAGGGGAGATCATGCTCTTCACTTTGA
>CM072511.1:95912368-96017368 GCA_036898135.1 Oncomelania hupensis | reverse complement strand
TGTGATTTTAGACCAAACTTATGTTTCTTTGTGTTTAGAAAACTGCTTTTTTGAGTATGCACGACATACGCAGATTTTGGCCCAATGTGAACGCTGTGGCTGGCTTATTTATATCTATATATATAAATTGCTTAGCCGGAAGTCCTTCTTCGACACTACTGTAAAGTTTGTCCGATATGGACGCTGATCTGGGCAAGTGCTGGGTGCTGGGTTTCGGCCTGTTGTGCGCTCAAAACCTGCGAAATCGTTATAGCCGACATTTCCTTACCGAACGTTTAACCGTTTCTGAGATAAATAAATAAACAAAATGTCCACAAACTGCAATAGCCTCATTCCGCGCGCGGTTTCCATTCAACCCGTGTCAAGAACTTGCCGTTCCGTAATACCGCAAATTTTGTTTTATTTCCATTCAAAACACTTTTGCACTCATGTCACCAATCTTACAAAATTTTGTGTTTAACTAATTAAATTTGATTAATTAAAAATCGAATCGAGGTTTCAGCATGTTTTCTCATATAGACCAAAAAATTGATGGTATTTGCATGAAAGCTTGGTAGCTCAGTTGGTAAGAATTTTGCCTGTCGTGCAGGGGACCCGAGTTCAAATCTCCGGTGGGTCATATTTTTTTTAATGTTTTTTTTAACACTACAATATGGATATTTTGCTTTTTAATTTAGGCTTTTTGCCTTTAACTTATTTATTATTATTATTATTATTATTATTATTATTATTATTATTATTATTATTATTATTATTATTATTATTATTATTATTATTATTATTATTATTATAATATCTTACATCAAATTTTATTTTAAAACCCTGGTGTTTTTTATGATTTATATTTGTATTATTCTATATTCAATATTATTATTATTATTATTATTATTATTATTATTATTATTATTATTATTATTATTATTATTATTACCAAGGATCGGGATGGGGTGGTACGTGTAGGTAAAAGGGGGTTACGGGTAGGTTTAAAGGGGCATGGGTAGGCATAACGGGGATACGGGTATATATAAGGGGGTATGGTGATGGTCGATTCCTTTCATCCATACCTGCGAAACGATCAACGGGAAGTATCAAGGAGGGTACAGGTAGGTTACAAGGGGGGTACGGAAGGTATCAAGGGGGTATGGGGAGGTATCAAGGGGGGGGGGGGTATGGTGAGGTATCAAAGGGGATATTGGGAGGTATCAAGGGGAATATGGGGAGGTATCATCGTCCAAATGAAACTCGCAGACAACAGTTGTCTCTGTCTACATTTTAAACAGCAACCTGTGTACCCTGGCTTGCCAGGGTACAAAAACCATTAGTATTTATATAGTATCGTTGGCCTAGTATGAACATTTCCGTTCTTCAGCTTTGTAGCCCTGACATGTATATTCAACCAGACTCAGTAGCCATAATTATATCTGTTAACGATTGAGACGCGCACGATAGTCAGAACATTTTGGGTTGCAAAGCGTGCAATGATAGCATTGATTTACCTTTGATTTGGTTCTGTGTTGTTGCTGGAAGAGCTTTGCCTAAATAATGTCTGTTGGTTTTATTGTAGCAATGTTGAGAACTTTCAAGAATCGCATTTTTACCGCTGACGGAAGATTCGAGATCAATCATGTCAAATCTTGTAAGTTCGTAGAACATTACATAAGTCTGCGTATTTTCGGTGACGAGTTTAGTTCTGATTGGTTATTGATTGCGTCGTTCTAGACTTTTCTACGTCTTTTTTTTAATTTTAAAAACATTGTAGTGAGTATGGAAGATGGTGTTTTGGAATAGAATTGATCAATACATTTGTTGATGCTGTTTGCATCTTTTGCAAACATAAATTTCGAACACTTTATAACGATGACTCTTGAATTGTTATTGCGTGAACCGGCTGCGTGGATACGAAATCGAGTTACACAGATTCAAGCATCGGGGCTGAATCGATCTTTGCATTGTAAAAAAAAAATAATTGTATTACTTCATTATTTTTTTTGGCACACATTTTATTTTACTGTTTATATTAATTTATTTCTCTATGCACAGCGAGCATGGTAGCAGTAATATCAGCGCTGTGTATTAGTTTTCATCACCAACGTCCTGTGCGCTACTTTTACACTTTTGAGCTATGTCGTTACGCCTGCCCACAGTTCCACACGTCACACGTACAACATTACTCTACACTCCCCTTGGGCAAATGAGGGGCATTGGGACAAGTCAGCACGCGTATGACATCACTCAATACTTCCCCTGGGCAACTGGGTGGCACACGTCTGGCTCTCTAACGAACCCGCAATTCCGGAAGCTGGGAATTGGGTCATCCTGCTTTGCGGCATAGTAAAGCCTAAGTGACACGTATCAACCAACAAGCATTCAACCCTCTCAACGGGTATTATCAACAATAAACCATCCGTTCAACGCCGTGGAAATGTTTTGAAGTGAATATATTGAAGAGTGACTGCCGGCGAACACAAATAAGGAAGACTACATAAAACCTTTTGTATCACATGTTTTGAAGGAAAACTGAACGTTCATGAATGTGAAGAGGGTGTAGGTCAAAGAAAGTACTTGCTTAGTGCCACAGTGAGGTTTCTCTGTTCCATATTACGCTACCATTTATTCAATCAAATAAAATAAAACCAATATTATTAATGCTACGTTGGTAATTATGTCCCAGCCTTAATTTTCATAGCGTATATATTTATTTAATTATTTAATTTATTTAATCGTTCTTATATAGCGCTTTTCCAGCTCAAGAGCTGCTCAAGGCGCTGGCCGATACAGGATCTAACTCAAGCCGCCCGAGACGCCCACCCGCAGCCTTTGGGCGCCTAGTCTGACGCCCGGACAACTGAGCACAATCCTGGGCAGCCAGGGATGGGGGAGAAGGACCTAGGTGCATGCTGGATGTTTTCTTGTCACCGGCACTCACCCGTCTAGGACATGAGCGTCAGGATCTTTAAAGTCCGTTATGATGGAATGTATTCGACACAGACTAGACCTCGGTTTATACTCTCATCCGAAGGAGTAAAAGTGTTATTTAAAGAAAAAATTGTTTTGTAATATAAACTGTATCATAATTACAAATGTAAAATTCATGGTATAATGTATATTCTAAATGTGCATGTAAAAATCAAATGTATTGCTTCATATTGATTAATTTGTTTCCTAAATATGTAAATTTTTGGTTGTTGTGTACTTTGCTTTTAACTAATTGAACCTCTTAAGATTGTTTCATTGTTATTGTCGCCTAATAAGATTTGCTTTTAATGTTTCTAGCCGTTTACTATAGTAGTAGTGGTGGTATATGTAGTTGTAGCAGTAATGGTGGTTGTGCTTTTGTTTTTTTGTATTTGTTGTAATAAACGTGTGTTTTTGTTGTAGTTGTTGTTTTTAATGGCATAGTACATTTTGATGTTATCGTTATCTTATTACAAAAGGTCTGATTGTAAGAATAGGCTCATGCCTAAAATCTTAACCTTTTAAAATAAAGTTCTGAAATCTGAAGCCTCTTAAAATACTGTCTTCCAAATTCAGAAACAACAATTCCTTGGTCATTACTAACGATTTTGGTGAGGACGGATCTCAAACTAATGTGTCCAAAGTACGAGTTGCAATGCTGTGACGCGAGGTCTCGGTATCCGCACCAACTTCCGGTTTGAAAAAAATAAAACCCACCACAACACCATAGGCCAGTCACGGCGCATGCGTCAAGATCATGGCTCTCAACGTCTTCCTGTCTCCTTTGATCGTAGTTCTGGGCACTGGGAGTACCAGAAACATAGCCCAGACACTGCTTGTTCTATAACGTTAAGGTTTGTCTGGAATTCCCTGATATTCTGTGTGGTCTGGCAGCATTAAGGGGGATCGGGCATATGGCTTATAATGTCGCTCCAGCGCCACGGAGACTGAGGCTGGCACCTCGCTGTTTACCATTTGCATAGAAACAAAGTTTATTCTGGTTGAGAATTGTAGCGCTGTGAGTTCTCGTTACGCAATTATTTACATGTATATTGCTGAATCTGGAACCCCTTTCTCTCTCCCTCTAGCTCATTGATACACCTACTCACGCATTCCAACAGCCTCACCCACACACACACACTAACACCCACAAACTTCATCGCCTCTTGCCTCGTGATGTTACTATTTCGGATACATTGGGTAACATTGCATCGCTCTGTCTTTCATGGAAAACGTTGCGGTGATATTTACTTGCATTAACCGTAGCATATTTTAGGAACCCATTGTTTACTTTTTGGTTCAATGTTCATGTCAGGCTTTATTTTGAAAAACGCTGGGCTATATGGCATTCTGTTATCCTCTGCCACTGTTGTTTCTCTGTTTTCTGTGGAAAATAGTGGCGATGGTACTCGCACGCTAGGGATGTAACCTTATCTCTAACTAAGGAAGAATACGAAGACTTTCTTGAATGTCCTCCTCGTCTTCATATTGTGGTCTCCGACAAACCGTTAACGTCACGCTGTAATTTAGGACCCAGGATCAGCAACTAGCTGACGTCTAGTCCGGAACTTTATTGGTACCATGCCTCAGGCTTGGCGTTGGTGCCAATGTTGGCTTTATATGCATGAGGTGATGGCGGCAGAGGTAAGCTACCCGTTAGGTAGTCCATGGCACAAGCCTAATGTGCGTGGCAGCAGGTGTCACAGAAGGCTAGTTTGGACCCAGCACTAAGGCTTCACGCCTCAAATAGTTCATCCTGCTTTGGCCTTGTAACTTAAAGTCGCTGCCTAGTAGACGACAGAAGATAAGATAAGATAAGATAAGATAAGATAAGAACTTTATTATCTTTTACAAGAAATTACATTGTGGTGTACAATTACAATCAACAAGGAATAAACATCACAATAATAATAACAACAATCATAATGACAATGAGGATAAAAATGCACAGTCACATATGAATAGAATTACACTTATGCATGCTAACATTAAAAAAAAAATGTGAAATGAGATTATTTTGGGCAAACAAAACACACACACACACACACAAACATATGTGTATTCATGTTTAAATGGGGTCCTTTGACCTAATTCGCCGCCTAAGAGGCAAATTTCTTCAAAAAAGACACCTTTTTGCCAGAAGTTTGACCTAATTCCTCGCTCCTAAGAGACGAAGTAGGTCAAGTTTCTTGAAAAAAGCACCCTTTTCGCAAAAAGTTTGACCTAATTCCTCGCCTATAAGGGACAAAGTAGGTCAAGTTTGTTCAAAAACACAGCTAGGATAAGGAACTTTCCTCGACGATTAGGGTAAGGCAGTGCCGCGACGATTAGGGTAAGGCAGTGCCTCGACGATTAGGGTAAGGCAGTGCCTCGAAAAGGGTTAGGGTCAGGGCTAGTTGCAGCGCTGCAACTAGCCCTGACCCTAACCCTTTTCGAGGCACTGCCTTACCCTAATCGTCGAGGCACTGCCTTACCCTAATCGTCGCGGCACTGCCTTACCCTAATCGTCGAGGAAAGTTCCGTCTAAATAGTTGACCTAGTTCGTCTCCTAGGAGCGACGAAATAGGTCGAACTTTCTTCAAAATTTTTCCGAAAATTGACTGGATTTTCTCCGTCCCGGATAGTGCACTCCTCTGCACTTAAAACATTCCCATGCACTACAACTGCACTCCCATGCACTAAAAGAGCACTCCCGCGCACTTTGGAAAAAGTGGGGCCCTGGAAAAAAGTGGGGTCCGAGCAAAAGACCCCATTTATGACTAAAAAAACAAAGTCGAGTTCCCACTTTGACATAAATACACGTTCACACACACACACACACACACACACACACACACACACACACACACATTCGTGTATTCATGTTTAAATGGGGTCCTTTGACCTAATTCGCCGCCTAAGAGGCAAATTTCTTCAAAAAAGACACCTTTTTGCCAGAAGTTTGACCTAATTCCTCTCTCCTAAGAGACGAAGTAGGTCAAGTTTGTTCAAAAAAGCACCCTTTTCGCAAGAAGTTTGACCTAATTCCTCGCCTATAGAGGACGAAGTTTGTTCAAAAACACAGCTAGGATAAGGAACTTTCCTCGACGATTAGGGTAAGGCAGTGCCTCGACGATTAGGGTAAGGCAGTGCCTCGAAAAGGGTTAGGGTCAGGGCTAGTTGCAGCGCTGCAACTAGCCCTGACCCTAACCCTTTTCGAGGCACTGCCTTACCCTAATCGTCGAGGCACTGCCTTACCCTAATCGTCGAGGCACTGCCTTACCCTAATCGTCGAGGAAAGTTCCTTATCCTACCCGTCTGGAAGATGCACTACAACTACACCAGGTCAAGTGTACTTGTAGTGCATGTGCACTACAACTACACTTGACCTGGTGTAGTTGTAGTGCACATGCACTACAACTACACTTGGCCAAGTGTACTTTAAGTGCACATGCACTACAACTGCACTTCGCGAAGTGAACTTTAAGTACACATGCACTACAACTGCACTTCCATGCACTACAACTGCACTTGCATGCACTTAAAGAGCACTTGCGAGCACTTTGAAAAAGTGGGGCCCTGAAAAAAAGTGGGGTCCTAGCAAAAGACCCCATTTATGACTAAATCAACACAGTCGAGTCCCCACTTTGACATAAATACACGTGCACACACACACACACACACACACACACACACACACACACATGTCATTTATTAAGTAATGAGACAGCTTTTGGAATAAAACTGTTTTTCATTCTGAGAAGAAGAAGTCAGGCTGTGCTAAGCATGGGTAGGCTAGATTCTCGCTAAGGTGACCTCATTCAGCTGACTTATAGCCAGAATCCCCCCGCTAGAGGGAGCTACAGGTATTTCACGAGATTTCGCAGGCTTTGGCTGACCACAAAGTTAGGTAGTCATTCTTTGTCTGAACCTCACATGAGAAGGAGCAACGCTCTGAAAAATCTCTCTAGCAGAAGACTACGCAGGTGACGGGTGACATTCATTCATCGCAGTATAGCCAAAGCATGACATTGCCAGAAGGGTAAATGATCAATCTTTTATTTCATCGCGATTTATTGATATTATTGTTGAATTATGCTTATGAAGTCTTGCCATGTTATATAATTGTGAATGTTTGTAAAACTTTGCTTGACCACGTCGCTGACCCGCGACCGGTTTTCGAAACCATGAGGAAGCCCTTACTGGCCAACTGTTGTTTCTCCTATGTGTATTATTGCAGACCAGTGGCTGTACCGGAAAATGTGTATATTATTAATTATTTCTCCCTGTGTTTATGTTAGCCATAATATGTATATGTATAGGAAGTAGGTTGGAGATTCCAGTGGACCACGGCCATAGAAGATTGTTCGTCTATTGTTTGTATAAATGGACGCGATCACTGAGGACTGTTTCTGCCATCAGTGAGACGCTTTGCACACCCTTTGTTAACAAGGCATTGCAGAAACTCGTCTTATGTTTTGCAGACGAACATGCGTGGTCTGATGCAGGAGATAGACCACTGAGAGTCAACCCTGACATTCGGCCTGCATTGGAGCATCGAGCACTGAGCTCCGATAACCCAATAGTCAACAACCAAGGAGGAGACACCATCACCACACCTCAACGATTCAGCTAAGTGCTCAGAAAAAATGCACTAACACTGATATAGAAGGACTGTGCTGTAGTCCACTCTCTGGAAACGAACATTAGGCCAACCAGAACAAATAGCCCAATGATGAGACAGTAGCAAATATCGAGAACAGTAGCAACATAGACCCATCAAGGAGCGAACAACTCGAAGTGAATTTGGACTGTTAAGTTAATCCCAAATATATTACGTTTTGGACATTTAAGTTAATATAGCGTTTAGAGAATTATGTATAGAGTAGAGGAAACATATGTTTCATAGCCGTGCGAGAGCTAGTGTGTCAGTGAATCTTTTACGCGTTTCTCCCTATATCTAAAACCCTATCCTACCACAGACCGGGCCAAACATATAAATGTATTAAGATTAGTCATAGGGCGATTAAACTAGCCGATCTCCGCAGACGAAAGACGAGTGGGTAATAGCATTCCATTGTGCAGAGCCCAGCAACAATAGACCCACCGTCACAACATGGATATAGCTCAAGCAGTCCTTGACGCAATCCTTAGGTATGTTTGGGCGACGTGGGTTCCATCTACATTAGGAATATTATATTAGAAACTGTTGAGGCATTCGCCTACATCAGATTGGCGAATACATTATTTTATTTAAATTTATTTAATTGTTCTTATATCTATAAACCCAACAGTTCCAATCACTGAGAGATGGCTTCTGCCCGAATTTCAGTCTAGCACTTTGTGCACGCTTATTGCAATGGCAAGCACTGTGAGTAGATCTTTTAGCTGTAAGCGCTAGGTATAGGCCCATGAAGCCAGTCCATTCTGAGGCGACAGACTTATTTTTAACCTAGTGTTTGAACGCCTGTGTTGATGTACGATCATATAGAACCTGAAGTGACGGTAGATGTTTATTTGCTTGGTACATTATAGCAAATTCGATCTTCTTCTATCATCTTTCTGTCTTATCGTGTCCATGAAAAGACGTAACAAGCAAATACTGTACATATGTGGCGGAATGGGAGGCGACTGTTAACGCTTGGGAGAGATTATCTACCTTCCATTTGTTGGCTAGTATAGCCTTTGGTGGCTCCTGCTGTGCAGAATCCTTTGGTGTGGCCTTTGGGTTATGCAGGACAAGGCGACACGACAAATGTTCTCCCCGCCTGACCATTCGTCTTCTGCTTTAGGTGGTGAGCAGGACTACATTATCGGCAGGCATTTTATGATATGCAGGTTAGTGGCAATGACCTGCAGAGAGTGTCGTGGCACTGGTAGCCGGTAATCCTTTTTACTACCAACATGCTTCACCGCCTTGCAGGCAAATATTTTTATGTCCCTCTTGCGAGGGATAAATAAAAATTAGCAGTTTGGGTCGGGCCGTGTTCTCAAGGGCGTGGCCGAGAGGCGGGAGTTAAATAAGCTTACTCCGCTCGACTACAAGTGGTGCACAACGAGGGGGAACAAGATGATGCGGAACTGTGGTAACTGTTTAAGGCAGTTATTCACTGTTAAGTCAGGGAATAGATACTGACTAGGCGCGGTTCCAGATCATGTCTGTTTTGTTTTGATTTGAACTGTGGGATTTGTGGCGGAATGGGAGACGACTGTTCAAACTTGAGAGAGATTGTCTACCTTCCATTTGTTGGTTAGTCTAGCCTTGGATGGCTCCTGCTGTGCAGAATCCTTTGGTGTGGCCATTGAGTTATGCAGGACAAGGCGACACGACATATGTTCTTCTTGCCTGACCATTCGTCTTCTGCTTTAGGTGGTGAGCAGGACTACATTGTTGGCAGGCATTTTATGCAGGTTAGTGACAGTAACCTGCAGAGAGTGCTGTGGCATTAGAAGCCGGCCATCCTGTTTACTATCAATAAGCTTCTTCGCCTTGCAAGGCAACACATTTTTATGTCTCACGAGGGATAAATAAAAATAATACCGTTCGGGTCGGGCCGTGTTCTCTAGGGCGTGGCAGAGAGCCGAGAGTCAAATAATCCGCTCGGCTACAAGTATACAGTGTATATATATATATATATATATATATATATATATATATATATATATATATATATATATATATATATATATATATATATATATATATATATATATATATATATATATATATATATATATATATATATATATATATATATATATCAACATCAACATATAAGTGTTTACTTTCATTTCGCAAGGATTAGTTATAATAATTGTTAGTCCATGAAATATTGACAGTGGTAGGACTATATATGTATATAACCCTGAAACAAATCGTGGTCCTCTTATATTTGTACTCTTACCTAAGTCTTGGAAACAGTTGTTTTGTCTTTATCGTTATGAGCAATATTTAGAATTCGAGAACTTAGACATAGGTCTCTGGTAGGAGTAAGCACACGGGGAGATTTGCAAATAGGTATTAATATTTAAATTTACAATCCTAAGCTTGCAAATGCTTTT
This sequence comes from Oncomelania hupensis, assembly GCA_036898135.1. Lineage (NCBI taxonomy): Eukaryota > Metazoa > Mollusca > Gastropoda > Littorinimorpha > Pomatiopsidae > Oncomelania > Oncomelania hupensis. The sequence continues at coordinate 96,007,372 of CM072511.1, read as the reverse complement.
CGTGAGGACCCATTAGATCTCGTAATGAGCTAGGCTATTACCGTGTTGGGCTTTTGGGAGGATGGCAGAGAACTATAGAATCCTGTATGCTCCATAATTTCTTTCTGCAATTGCCTAATTTATGTAAATACTGGAGAGTTAATTTGGATCGCGTAATGAGCTATATGAGACATATTTTATTCACCATAATATGATGGCCTAAGATAGTTAGCAACATGCAATCTTGTGATTTTCGGTGTACTAAATATTTGCAATTATTTAATATATATTTTAAGTCCAGTATTCATGTAACTCCATGTATCTCGAGTACCAGAGTATAATTAGTCAGTCGCATGGTAGTGTTTTTAGTCGAAAATTCCATAATCTGTTGCGGAACGAGATGGCTAAACATTCAAATGTATTTCCAGATGCATACACACACAAAATAAGCATTTTCTAAAATGTTAGTTTTCTTGGCGATGTTTTCGGTCGGCTTTATCCTAACGAAACAAAAAAGAAAACATGGATTGATAGACCACGATATGAACAATATACAGGCAAATATTTATCCATATCAGATCATCCAATGTTAGATACAGCGCAAGGCGTGTTTATATAATGTTGGAATAAGGCAAAAAGGGTGCTTTAAACTAAAAAAAAAATTGAAATTTGAAATTTGAAGCGACGGACTGACCAATTGACCCACAACCGAAATGTTACTGAAGGATTGCCCTTGATCTGAGGTACCTGTAAACCAAAGTTCAATGAAATCGCTTCAGCCATTTGTAAAATATTGAGCAAAACGAGTTTAGCAACAAAATAAGTCCAGTGACCTTGACCTTTGTCGTAGCGCAAATATGATGGCACGGGAGTCAGACCGTTAACCTAGGTGATGTTCTTATGAAGTGTGGTCAAAATCCGTTCAGGGGTTCTTGACATGTGGCTTCCAATGGACCGACGGACCAACAGACCGATATGTGACCCCCTTTTGATTCCCGACTGTTTCAGGGTACTTCCAGGTAAATCTGAAAATACAACACACGCACACACACACACTCACACACACACAAATTTATTTTTTTAAATCACTTTTTTATTGGACCAAGTCTTTACTATAGGAAAATGAAATGGATTATGTAGTTCTCTTTTTACATTAACTTACTATCACAGACATAAGAATCCTGCCCCTAGCAGGCTCACACATGCCTTTTCACACATGTACAAGTGAGGCCAAGCTCACCTTATACCACCCGATACACATTGGTCGAAGGCTGCCAGAAGCATGTTTTACTAGTCGCCTCAACAGGCGATAAAGCATGCTCTCATGCTTCAGAGCACTGCTTCCTACACGCTTCAAGCGCTATAGTGACGGGAAAAGCGCAATTTCACTGTAAATATATACAGAATGTTACTCTACAACATTCCGCTCTTTCCGTCTCAAAAACCCAATTGCCTTGTTGGATTCTTAAATTGCATGAAACCAAGTGAGGACACTATCCGGCGTCAACAAACGGTTCAAAAACATTGTCAAACGGTTCGTAAAAGACAGTTGACCTAGAAACTAATACAGTTTGAGATAATTTGTCCCCTAGAGGAGACGAAACTTACATTTTGCTATTTTCATGAGTTCACTGCAGTGAAATTGCGCTTTTTTCGTGACTATAGAGCTTGAAGCGTATAGAAAGCAGTGCTCTGAAGCATGGGAGCATGCTTTATAGCCTGTTGAGGCGACTAAAAACGCATGCTTCTGGTAGCGTTCGACCAATGTGTATCGGGTGCTTATACAGCGGAAGAAGAAGAAGAAGAAGAAGAAGAAGAAGAAGAAGAAGAAGAAGAAGAAGAAGAAGAAGAAGAAGTTTCCTCTGCCCATTGTTATGGGAGTATTTTATCGACTAATTAGTAACAACAGTTTATTCGTATTCGTCGTTTTTTTTCTCCAATTTTTCTTATTTAATTTAAAAATTGATTGTAGATATTGAAACTGGAGAGTATAATAATAATAATTATAATTACATCGGTCTGTTTTCTGAGAATAAAAATTAAGTCTGGCGACACACAATGGGCAATTGGGATTGTCAAAGCAAATCGGAAAGAAACAGGCAGACATGAAATCTTTCTTGGTACGTGGGAGGCACGGTGGCCTAATGGTAGAGCTTTGGCTTGCGGATCTGAAGGTCCCGGGTTCGAGCCCAGGCCGGGGCATTGTGTTGTGTCCTTGGGAAAGACACTTTACTCCCGTTTCCTACTCCTTCGAATGAGAGTGTAAACCGAAGTCTAGTCTGTGTCGAAGTCTAGTCTGTAACGGACTTTAAAGATCCTGAAGCTCATGTCTTAGACGGGTGAGTGCCGGTGACAAGAACACACCCAGCATGCACCTAAATCATTCATAGAGGTTACTCTATGCTGATGATACTGTCATTTTATCAGAGTCTGCTGAAGACATGCAGGAGGCCTTAGATATTTTAGATCTATACTGTACAAAATTTGGATTGCGTTTAAATATTGCAAAAACGAAAGGGATGATTTTTTCCCGCGGTAAAGTTAGAAGGTTGCCTGTTTTTAAGTTTAAAAATGTAATTCTTGAAATTGTTTGGGAATATAAATATCTGGGTACCCTTTTTCAATATAATAACACATTTAAAAAAATATCAGATCCATGAGTGTATCAGCTGAACGTGCTATGTTTGCGCTTTTAAAAAAAATGTAGAAAACTGGATTTGCCGCTTGATATTCAGTTAGATCTTTTTGATAAATGTGTAAAACCGATTTTATTGTATAACTGCGAGGTATGGGCCCATGAAAAAATGATAATATGTGATCGATTACAACTAAAATTTTTGAAATTGATTCTTAATGTTAAAACTAGTACGCCGACCTGTATGGTTTTAGGTGAAGTTGGCTGTTTTCCTGTTTCCTTAGATGCTAAATGCAGGCTACTCTGTTTCTGGTATAAACTTTGTATTGATTGTTGCAATGATTCTGTTAGAATGTCAGTACTTATGTTTCGACTATACTCTTATTTATTTTTTAATTCTGAGTATAAACTATCCTGGCTATGTACTGTTCGCTCTCTGCTAAATGATCTTGGTCTGTCTTTCATTTGGTTAAACGGCTGTAAATACTCTTTGAATTGTTTTAAGACCATGGTCAAACAACGCTTGAGAGACCAGTTCTTGCAAACCTGGCATCAGGATGTATTCGCTCATAATGCTTGTATTACGTATAGAATTTTTAAGAGTACGTTCTGTTTTGAAGATTATTTAGTTTCCTTGTCACCTCTATCGAGAAGAAACTTATTGAAATTTAGGCTCAGCTGTCACAAACTGCCAGTTCAATCACTTAGATATTTGAATATTCAGAGAGAAGATAGAATGTGTACTCTGTGTGATCTGGATGAACTAGGTGATGAATTTCATTATCTGTTTAGATGTACAAATTCTGTGTTGGTTATTAACAGATTTTCTTTAATACATCAATACTTCAGGAATCACCCGAATGCCTATAAGTTAAATCAGTTATTGAACTCTAAATCTAAACGCAGATTGTCTGATTTGAGCCGTTTTATAGGGATTATTTTTTCACTTTTCCAGTAGTGACGCACAGTTCTCTTTTAATTTTATGTCAAACTTCTATTTTCTTGTTTGGACGAATATAATCAAAGAGTAGGTTGCTAAATTTAAGCCGCTTTATTGCAGTTTGAGTTATGTCACTATTTATATATTGTGCATTCCCTTTTGTCTTATTTTGTGAACCATGCAATGCTGTACATTTTTCTTTCCATGTTGACTCAACATAAACTTTACACGGGTGTTTGACATTTCAGAGGTTTATCTTGTGATGCCTATGGAGCAGCTTTTTTTTGTGCCGTTCATTGTTTTTTAATGTAATTCCCCATATCCCCTTTTCCCCTTTTTTGGCTAAAATGCCCCCTGGGCTATGAGCCTTGTTTCATGCTTTAATTATATGTGATTTTGTTAATAAAAGGACAAAGTTCCACAGTTCAAAGTTCCCATCCCTGGCTGGCCAGGATTGTGCTCAGTTGTCTGGAGCGTTATTACAATGCGCCCAAAGGCTGCAAGTTGGCGCCTCGGGCGGCTAGAGTTAGATCCTGTATCAGCCAGCGCCTTGAGCAGCTCTTGAGCTGGAAAAGCGCTATATTAAAACGATTAAATAAAATAAATACGTTTAAAATTGGAGAACGAATTATATGCCTAATAATTCACACATTCTCGCTGTTCGTAGTAATTAAGGCCTTAGTAGATTGCCTCATGCTCCCGTATAGTATACATGCCAAATGAAACTTCTTCAGGGACCATATGAAAGGAGTGTCTGTAGCGGACACATATCTAATTAAATTGGAACTATAACGTCTGTAATTTTATTATTGTAAGCCGATAGAGTGTTATGGTCTAATTAGGCGAGACAACTACGTACATACCTGTGTTTTACACAAACGTATTGTCTCCCCTGTGATCTGAAGTCTAGTGAATCGTCTTCGTAATTTAAAAAAAGGAAGAACTATGATTTTTTTTAAAATCCGAAAATGGAAAAAAAAAATGTAGAGAAAGAAAACAGAGGAAGAAAACTACAAAGAGAAGAGAAGAGGAGAGAGAGATATAGAGTGAGAGAGAGAGAGAGAGAGAGAGAGAGAGAGAGAGAGAGAGAGAGAGAGAGAGAAGAAAAAAAGAATAAACAAAGAAATCAAAAAGGAGGAAGATAGTAGACATGGAAAGTTTTTTTCACAAGCATGTCACAACTTTCTTGAAAATGTGACTCTACTTTTATGTTAATCTTTATGGACTAAAACGTACAGTGGATTATACCAAATAGACTATAGCAATACGTTGTATGTATGTGTATCAGTTTATAGTCCCCTCTCTTCCCGATAAGGATTTTACTTAACTTTAGTTCATATACTAGGCTCAATCCGTTTTCGTCGAGGGGCCGGGTAGCTCAGTTGGTAAGAGCGTCTTGCTAGTAACCGAAAGGTCGCTGGTTCGAATCCCGGATTGGTCAACGTGTGATCATATTATTTTCCCCTTTACCAACAACTGGCCGGCTGGTGTCAGTATAAATCGGTCCAGTAGTCACCTATATGCGAAAGTGTCGTGTGACTATAATCTACATACAATTTTCGTCGAGGCCTGCATATTTATTGGACTTGATCCTGTCTAGTTCATATGAACCTGTTTGACCACAGACTCTTTCAACATCACCCCTTCCACTCCCACCTCCTCCCTACCCCACTCCAATCTCCCACTCCCTGGTCATTCTCAGGCCTTTGTATTGCTTCTCTGCCTACGTATATAATATGCAGCATCAGCAAGTGATTAATAACGAAGATGTATGAGAAAACAAATATTTTGTGTATTTCAGCCATTAGTTGTTGCTGTTTTTTTCACAGCGTGGAAACTCTCAATTCTATGTTTATGGGCAACTAGATAGTTTTCTTGTTATTAGCCAGTTGCTGACAATAGTTGAAAGTATGATGTATGTAGGTACAGTACAGGTTATTTTGTGATTTTATGTATTTCTTATATTTTGTTGTAACTCGTTTTCGATTTGCTGAGATACAGTGTGCTTTATGAATTATCCATTTTGGATAATACAGATTTGTTGACTTGTTGGATCATCTTTGGTGAACACTAAACCTTTATCGATCTGTAAAATCTTTATTTTTTTTTTTACTTCGTGTTGAGCTACATGTTTTACGGGTGTTGTTTTCTATCGTGGAAGTTTTAACGATTACCTAAATAGATGCCAGTTGTGTGTTTCGTCCATTGGTTATTTTGTGGTTGTTGTTGTTGTTGTTATATTTCCAGACATAATTGTTGAAAATACTTTGAAATAGTCGGGAATCAGTACGAGCCAAATGCCGGTCTGTCCGTCGGTCCTTTGGACAAAAATGGTTGATCCGATTTGGATAATTTTGTTGTTGTTGATGTTGTTGTTGTTGATAATGATGATGATGCATGATGATGATGATGATGATGATGATGATGATGATGATGCATCATCATCACTATCATTATCATCATCATCATCATTATCATCATCATCATCATCATCATCACCATCATCATTTTCATGCACCGCCATCACTGCAATACACTTAGTGTTGAGGGTACCTGGCTTTCAGATATAGAACCGGTGAAGTTAAAGAAGCATTGGTGGGAAGTTTATAAGCACCATGCATCCTCGTGAAAAGGCCTCTTAATTGGAAGGATTCATTACCTCGTGAACCTTGTTTTGGGGATCACGACCCATGCCAACTAGATTTTGCTTCTTAACTAAACAAACTACGGCAATCCGAATCTATAGAATAGGATATAGTTCACGACCCTGGATCGGTTTATAAGAGAAAAGCATCCGACGTACTGTTTGCTCTGCCAATTTTCGGTATGAATCTCGATGTTTTTTGCAGCCGAATGGACGCTAACTTTTCTTTACCAAAGTGTAATAACGGGTAACGAATTAGCCGATAAACTAGCTAAAGATGGTACAAGTAAGCCTACTGAAGTGAATCATAACACGAACCTCTCCTGCTATGAATTGGTATCAATAGTAGACAATTATTTTCTTTAAAATGTACACACTAATATTTTGTCTAGCTCCGGACATTTGACAAAAATTGTCTACACGTTAAAATGAAATTCATGGAAAACAAAATTTTCTAATGAGGTTAAATGTGTATGTTCAAATGCTCTGACTAGAATATTTGATATTACATTGCCCATGTCTGAACACTTTATTTAACAGAAAATAATACTAACACTGTTATCACACAGTATAATGATGTAAAAACATATTAGCTGCTGACAATCGCATCTATTTTATCGTGTACTCAGAAAAAAATGTTATAATTATTTTATTCGATGTATATTAGATGTTAACATGATGGTGTTTCAATGTTTGGTTACATTGTTTATTCAGCGTAAGTTCTTATGGGTTTGTTGTTGCTGCTGTTTTCTTCTTCTTCTTCTTCTTCTTCTTCTTCTTCTTCTTCTTCTTCTTCTTCTTCTTCTTCTTCTTCTTCTTCTTCTTCTTCTTCTTCTTCTTCTTCTTCTTTATGATTTATTTATTTATTTGTATTTCCCTTTTCCATCATTTATATTATTATTTTGTTTCTTTGTTCTCTAGTCTAAAATCACTTAATTTGTAAACAGACTTTGAATAAATTGAATAGTGCATGGGAGTGTTTTAGGTATAAGGGAGTGCTCTATCCGGAACGGAGAAAATCCAGCCACTTTACGGGCAAATTTTGATGAAAGTCGCCCTATTGTCGTCCCCTCTTGGAGACCCGAAAGGTCAACGTTTTAGATGGCTAGAGCCACGTTTTGATCAGATTCTTACATTTTAAGATGTATTTTGAGCTCTTTCCGCTTAAAATACAACACACAAACACAATACTTTCCTATTCCTACATTCTTAAATAAACTCAGTTCTGATCTTATGCAAATCTGTGTGTGTGTGTGTGTGTGTGTGTGTGTTACGTTGAAACGCGCACGATAGTTCGTTTGAAACGCGCGCGATAGATCTGATCGTGTTATTTTGCAAAGCATGCAGTAACAGTGTGTATTTACCGATTTTGCGTTGTTGTTAGAAGAAGCTTTGTATAACGTTGATAATTTTAGTTGGTCGATATTATTTGAGAATTTTCTAGAGTTGGTTGTTTACTATCGATCGAAGCGTGTGGAAAATTCTAGTGGTAACTAGAGACGCTTCCATCCTAAATATGGTTGTATGACGTGAGACAGTGATGACGAAATTTGTTCTGATTGGTTAAAATTGTGTCGTGCTAGATTATTCGAAAGTTCTTTCGAGTATAGAGAGACTATGTACGTACCGCACTGTTCGAGTTGAAAAGAGTTGTAGAGTTGAGAAAGAGGAGTGTTGAAAGTTGAAAAGTTGTAAAGTGAAAGCGAAAAAGCGATTGTATGCAGTTGTTGATGTACGCTGAATAAAATTGGACGACTTAAGCCTTCTTGCTGAGTGAACGGGTTGCGTGGATAAACGAATCCAAATTAGACTTATCAGGAGGATTCAAGCATTGGGGCTAAATCAACTACTGATAGAAAAACAACATCATCGAGTGTAACAGTGTGTGTGTAGGTGTGTGTGTGTGTGTGTGTGTGTGTGTTCTCCAAAAGCGTTTAATCTATTGTTCCACTTTGTTCTATTTTTTAATATATATATATTCACACTTTTCTGTTTTTAAAAAAAATTGAATAATAATGACACCGGGGTGTGCCATTCCTCCAATAAGGAAAGGGCCATAATCTTCTTTTAAAACACTGACGAGACGATTTCCTCTCTAAAAACCTTTAACTCGATTCCTTTTTTTATTAAAATCCTTGTTTTAAAAATCGATAAAATGGGAAAAAGAATAAACAAGAGGAGGGGAGGGGAGGGGTGTACATGGTGAAATATTGGGCATTGTAGATAGATTGAAGTTCAGGCTGGGTCGTGTGTGAAAAATGAATATTGTAGTCGTATGTATGCATTTATTTAGTTTTATTTAATCACTTTTATATAGCGCTTTTTCAGTTCAAGAGTCGCAGAGAAAACCGTCCTGTTTCATAGTGTAATTGTTGACAAAAAACGCGTTGCTCATGCTTAGTTATGTCTGGAAGTTCCGGTATTTAATTATTTCATTGCATTTGCGCGTGCGTTTGCTTGCGTGTCTATGCGCCATCGGGGAAAGGCGCGGAATACCAGCTGACGCTATCACAAACACACACAAACACACCCACACACACACACACACAAACACACACCCACACACCCACCCACACACACACACACACACACACACACCCACACACACCCACACACACACAACACACACACACACACAGGACGATGAGCCAAATGGAAGCCCATCCCTTGGGAAATCTGCCTTTTCCTGTCAAGATGGGGCCAGTTATTAACAGCCGAAAAAAAAGGCTGTGAAGAATCCGGTGTGCGGTATGGTAAGGAATCAACGCAATCTGCATGTTTTATTTGAATACGCCGGTACGAATAAGCTTTACTTTGCAATCTTTTCAGTATAGGATTACTTTGAACTTAATTGATGCCTATTTCTCTGTGTCTCTCTTCTTCTTCTTCTTCTTCTTCTTCTTCTTCTTCTTCTTCTTCTTCTTCTTCTTCTTCTTCTTCTTCTTCTTCTTCTTCTTCTTCTACTACTACTACTACTACTACTACTACTACTACTACTACTACTACTACTACTACTACTACTACTACTACTACTACTACTACTACTATTTCTTCTTCTTCTTCTTCTTCTTCTTCTTCTTCTTCTTCTTCTTCTTCTTCTTCTTCTTCTTCTTGAAATGAGTGTAATCGGGTTGGAGTTAGATGCATGCACATCCGCGTTGGGATAGACAGAAAGTCATAGGGAGGATTAGACTATCGATCGACGTTCTGAAGGAGAATGAGGAGTGGGTGAATGAATGAATGAGAGAGAGAGAGAGAGAGAGAGAGAGAGAGAGAGAGAGAGAGAGAGAGAGAGGGAGAGAGAGACAGCCAGCCAGGCAGACAGACAGACAGACAGACAGACAGTGTTATGATTGAGACGCACAGGATAGTTACGAACATTGTGTTTGCATTCATTTACCTTTGTTTTGGTTCTATGCTGATGCTGGAAAAGCTTTGCTTAATGTTTGTTTTTATTAGGTCGGTATTGTGGTAGCAATACTGAGATCTCTCTGGGATTGCTTGTTTACCACCGACGGATGTTTCGAGATCTATCCCGCAACAAGTAGTCAAATCATCGAATGTTTTGTAAAATATTCTATAACGTAACACAGTGCGTGTTTCCTGTGACGATCTTTGTTCTGATAGGTTATTGATTACCCCAATTTCGATTGTTCCAAAGCTTTCTAATTTGTTCAGAGGGTTTAAATATGGCTTTCTGCGATTATAAAATTGGGTTTTTAAATGCAGTTGTTGATACTGTTTGCGTCCTTTGCCGAATGCATTTGAAGAAACTTTATAACGACTGTTCTTGCCTTGTTATTTTGGGTGAGCAGACTGCGTGGACACGAACTCGAGTTAAAGAAATTCAAGTATCGGGGCTGAATTGATATCTGGCGTATAACAGACAGACAGACAGACAGATTATAAGAGTCTGATTGAGTTTTATGAGTGCCGTGCAGTGCGAAAGGCTAAAGAGATTGCGAGAGACACCACACACGTCCTTGCAAAGCATTATACACTTTTACCATATGCTCGCCGTTTTCGAGTGCCTAAATTTTCCGCTGTTAGAACCAAATGCAGCTTTGTACCAAAGTCGATCGAAATTCTGAATAAGTATAAATGATTTTTGACGGTTGCGTGGGGGTGTAGGTGTGTGCGTGTGTGTAAGAAAGGGAGAGTGCTTTTATTTATACGATTCCTTTTAATCACTTGTCGCCTGTGCAGTAGGTGCTAATTTTTGCAATGACAAATGTTATGTAGGTTTGTAAAATATAAGTTCTCCCCTCTTTGTTTGTTTAGTAATCTCTGTCATTAGAATTTATTTGTATGATCTTATATACATTTAAAAATACAACATGAATGTCTTTTACTTTCATGTAATTAACTTTTTAACCTGTTATCTGTACATTAATATAAACGAGAAGGAGAATGATATATAGATGTATAGATGTCCAGTAAGAATGATATGTATAGCTATATAGATGTATAGATGTCCAGGAAGAATGTGAAGTGCCAATTGTGTAGGACACATGTGTTATGGTGTTGTTGTTTTTTTTGATTGATATTATTTCCATTAACTGCCTGCAAAACATGTCTTAATTTCTCAGAGAGAGATAATACAGTTTCTTGTATCTTGTAAAGAGAGACTGGTCAAGAGATTTTTTTTTTAAAAAGAGACTGAGAGACAGACATAGAGAGGGAATGAGAGATTATAGGAGACGCACGGACAGAGTAAGATACAAGATATAGGCCTAAGAGAAAAAGAGGGGGAAAAGCACACAAAAACGTTGTCAGAGAGGGGAGAAAACCCCACAGAAAAAGAGAGAGAGAAAAAAACACACAAAGAAACAGTATCAGAGAAAAAGAAGAAAACACAGAAACAGTGTCAGAGAGAAAGAAATACACACAAAAAAACAGTATCAGATAGAAAGAAAACACACACACACACACACACACACATACACACACACAGAGTGAGAGAGAGAGAGAAAAAGAGGGAGGGAGAGAGAGCGAGAGACAGAGAGAAACTGTCACAGAAAAGGACACAAAGAACAATGAGACAGGGATTCAAAGAAAAGGAACGCCCGTGGCTACTTAACGCAAAAGAGACATCTGGAGCAATCAACCGATAACTTGGACTGAAACCGAGGGTTCAGAGTGCTATAGCTTGAACAGGGTTACGTTCTCTGTTCTATTCTGAGTCGCAGAACTTAATTCACTGTCTTTCTTTGATCGCACAATGTCTTCCAGAGTCCGTTCACTTACTCTCTTGAAGAGATTGATCTTTGATACTAATATAGATATAGTTATATGTATTTTTTATTGCACATAGCCTAATCTGCGAGTGCTTGTGTGAGCGTACTCCTGTAAACACTTTGAGCAGACTTTATAAAATAAAATTAAGTATTATTATTATTATTATTATTATTATTATTATTATTATTATTATTATTATTATTATTATTATTATTATTATTATTATTATTATTATTATTATTATTATTATTATTATTATTATTATGTCCATATAGCCAATGATGTTTAATATTGTGATTTGGAACTTTGGAACTTTGGAACAGATCTTTGATTCGCATCAATTAGCGCTCCTTTCAGTTCCACTACAAGGTATCTTGGAGTTACGTAAAGCATTGTCGATAGTTCACGTTTGATATATAATTTTAAAACAACTAAAAAACAACAGCAACAACCTGGATGAAATGTTGACCAAACACTCAATAAATCAAAGAAAAGAGAAACTAAAAACAAAACGATAGAAAGAACAACTTCTTTTAATGAAAGATTCAGCAGTTCAAAAGTTTGAAACCTCCCTATCCAAATCCCAAGCACAACCCTATCTTTAGAAATAAAAAAAAATAAAAAAGATCTGCATAGGAACAACATGATTTATTTATTGCCAAGCGAAATAAAACACTCCAGCAATACAACGTGGTCATAATTGCAGCACATCAAAAATACACACAAACTCGATGGATACGTTAGCAATACAAATTCAAGATATATATAAACAAAACGAAGAAAACAAAAGATTGGGAATGTGAAATAGCAAAAATACATCAATAAAGCAGCAGGAGACTGGTATACAATATTGAAGTCCAGTTGAAATACAGAACAGCCAAAGAGTTACTTGCGCGAACAAAAGCAAGCAAATAAATAACCAGACAAAATACCTCTCAAAACAAATCTAACCTAACCTATCCTATCCTATCCCGTAACTCGAAAGTCGTTGGGGCACCACATATAGTCGTTTTAACCAGCGTACTCCATCTTTTTCTGTCCTCAGCAACCCTTATAACTTCGCTCAGTGTCAAGTCAGTCCATTCTCGAATGTTGTCCTCCCACCTCTTTTTCTGTCTCCCTCTTTTTCTGCCTCATTGCACCGTGTCTTGCAGGATGGTCTTTGAAAGGCCTGATGTTCTGGTGACGTGGCCATACCATCGGAGTTTCCGTTTCTTCACCACTGTGAGCAGGTTTTCGTGTTGTCCAATGGCTTGTGTGATGGCCTGTCGGACTTCGTAGTTAGTGATGTGCTCGGCATAGAACATGGCCAGAAGTCTTCTGTAGCACCTCATCTCCATGCTTTGTATTCTTCGTTGTAGGTCTGCTGTGAGAGTCCATGTTTCGCAAGCGTATAGAAAGATAGAGATGACAAGGGAGCAAAGCAGCTTTGCCTTGGGGTGTAGACTGATGGTCCTGTCTTTTCAAATGGGTTTCAACCTTGTCAGGTCAGCAGCTGTTTGTGCGATCCTGGAGATGACTCCCTGCCGGGATCCATTATCTGATACATTGTCTCCTAAATACCTGAAGCTGTGCACCGTGTTGAGGGATTGGCCTTGGATCTTGATGTCCGTGTTGATCGATTTGTGTGGTTGATCATCATTTTGGTCTTCTCTGCAGTTATTTTTATTCCAAAGGCTCTGAAGGTGGTGTCAAGCCTCAGTACCAGCTGTTCAAGTTCTTGTTCCTGTCCCGCCAATCCATCAATGCCATGCGCAAAACGGAGGTTGGAGATTGCTCTGTGCTGACTGTGCCTTTGTGACCTGCAAGGGCATCTGACAAGATGCGCTCGAGGAAGATGTTGAAGAGTGCTGGATAGAGTAGGCATCCTTGACGCACGCCGATTGTTGTTCTGAAGCAGTTCGCGATGGCGCTGTTGTAGACATGGATATAGGTCAGTGGTTGTAGAGGACTGCACAGGTCAAACAGACTTTTGATGACTGCAATGATGTAAGGGCTGATGTTGTGCACTCTCAAAACAAACCAGGCGACAAAAAAATACAACCAAACCTCGGGTTTAAAGCTAAAGTCTAATTGCAAGAGAAAACAAGATGGTACGCCATTCAAATGCATTTCCACAAACACACACAAACACACATTTTTGTAGACACACACACACACCCCCCACCCCCCACCCCCACCCCATACTTGCAATACATCACAACTGGGTTTATTTAAGAATGTAGGAATCGGAAAGTGATTTTTTGACGGAAAGAACGCAAACTTCTTCTAAAAATGTAAGAATCTAATGCAAAATTGGCTCTTTCCGTCTAAAAAGTTGACCTTAGAGCACTCCTGTGTACTTAAAACACTCTCATGCACTACAACTGCACTCCCATGCACTAAAAGAGCACTCCCGCGCACTTAGAAAAAAGTGGGGTCCTGGAAAAAGGTGGGTTCCAAGCAAATGAACCCATTTGTTACTAAGAAAGACAAGGTCTGCTACCCATTTGTGCGCTTTTGTGGGTACCCCCCCCCCCCACACACACACACAAACATTAAACCAGATTTCGGTGACACTGTCTCACCACTACAACCACCATCACTAACAACAACAAGAAGTATCAGCACCAACAGCAGCACCATAAACAAAGGCAGCAGGAGCAACAACAACAATTTTTAAACTTTTCAAAGTGCTTTTCTGCTTTTGGAGACCGGTTCAGCAATCTAAAGGTTTGTGGGTTTTATTCTTTAAGATATACATTTAAACCGACCCAAAAAACAAAATAATTTGTTCATGTAGCCAGATAATAATCTGGCGTAAAGAAGCATCGGAAATTACCTCCGAGATTTGAACCCCAGACCCTGCAGCGAATCCGGCCAAATACAGCTATTAGTGCAGTCTCATTGCATGCTCACCTCCGACATAAAGATTGGAGTGGGGGTGGGACAGGGTTGGTAGGGGATGGGGTAGGAGGAGGAGTCTTATGATATATGGTATTTGAGCAGAAAAACTGCGTTCTATGACTTTCGAGCTTGAACGGCTCTTTATAACGGTCAACTGGAAAAACAGGATCCTCTGTATGCATGGATATAGTCTATAGCACAGGCGCTTGTATCTGGACACGCGAGCGCCTATGCCTGTGACAGACATAGGCGCTCGCGTGTTCAAATACAAGCGCCTGTGACCTATTTGGTTATCTATAACTAAATCTATAACCAAAGGGGGACGCGTCACTGACATAGGCGCTCGCGTGTCCAGATACAAGCGCATGTGGCCTACAGGTATCACCTTCGAGCCTGTACGCCTTCTATAATTCTCGGTCAGCTTTAGAACCCACAGGAAGTCCCCTCCAGGATCGCACAAACAACTGCTGCCATGGCGAGGTTGAAGCCAATTTGGAAAGACAGGACCATACGTCTACATTCCAAAGTAAGACTGCTGCGCTCTCTTGTCATCTCCATCTTCCTATACGCTTGCAAAACATGGACCCTCACAGCAGATCTCCAACGAAGAATACAAAGCATGGAGATGAGGTGCTACAGAAGACGTTTGGGCATTTCCTACACCCAGCACATCACCAGCGACGAAGTCGGACAGACCATCACACAAGCCATTGGACAACACGATGACCTGCTCACAGTGGCGAAGAAACGGAAACTCCAATGGCATGGCCACGTCACCAGATCATCAGGTCTTGCAAAGACCATCCTGCAATGCACAGTGCAAGGAGGTAGAAGAAGAGGGAGACCGAAAAAGAGGTGGGAGGACAACATTCGAGAATGGACGGGTTTGACACTGAGCGAAATAATCAGGGTTGCTGAGGACAGAAAAAGATGGAGTACGCTGGTTAAACGATCATCTGTGGTGCCCCTACGACCTCCGAGTTACGGGATAGGATAGGATAGGATTTAGAACCCACTGGTCTATCTGAGGGTGTGTGTTATTTCGTTAGCAATGATCGGAGCTATCTGGTGTCGTTTGAACTTGAACAAATTTCCACTGACATTTACTTCTATACACTGAATCCGCCGCTGGCATTTAGCAGCTGCTTTCACAAGACATGGCTACTGTTCGTCAAGACCCAGTCTCATCTCTCTCTAAGTTTCATGGCCTGCATGAAGAGGTATCTTTAAAAAGAAAATCCTACAAAACAACAACAACAACAACAACCAGACTTATAATCATCCACCCATACACTCCCACATAGTCGTAGACACGAACGCATATGCACACATTCAGGCACGCAAACACGTTTAGCATGCTCGCACATGCACTTCATATACGGACACCTTCTCTCTCTCTCTCTCTCTCTCTCTCTCTCTCTCTCTCTCTCTCTCTCTCTCTCTCTCTCTCTCTCCCTCTCTCTCTTTTTCTCTCTCTCGTACACCCACACACGCTTGTCTTTTTATAAACCGATTGTGTCATATTGCCCCCGTTGTTCCTATTTTGTCAAACATGTTTACTGTTTACCGCGCGAAAGATTAACAGTGCCACTCATTTCCATGATTTTTTTCCCCCTGATGAAGAACAAGGGTTAACGTCTAATAGCATACGCGTTACACCCGTATTGAACTATCAAATCCTACATATTTTTTTTTCGGAATTGATGGAGTTGAGGGAATTTTGGCTTTGGAAAACAACAGAGCAGTTTTCAGTAATAATCATTTGACATTTCCGTTCGAGTAATGTCATTGACTGTCGATAGAGTTCTTCGGTAAATGTAATAAAATCTACATACTATTGTTTCCTCTTTGGTGGCATTTAAAAGGAAACTTTGTTTTTAGTGGTAATCGCTTGACATTTCAGTTCGGTTATTTGCATATTATATTTTCTATAATAGAGTTCTTCGGTTAATGTCAAATCATTGACTTAGTGTCAACGAATGCAAAATTAACGATTACGTCAAGACCCTGGCCATTTCACTGGGTGGCCTTCAAGAACTACTCCTTGCCCTTGTGAAGGGTAGAAAGCAGTCACTTGTGTGATTACACCATGTTCAGTTCAGTTATGTAGATTACCGTCCCCGGACACAGTAGCGTATAGGGGACAGCTACACCCATGCGGCAAGACATCCTCTTTAATACCGTTTGGCAAGGAACAGCGGATGGAGGCGGGCGCAGAAAGACCAACAAAAGGGATAATAAATATTTAAAAAAAAGCTGGTCATATGGCATCAAAACATAGCACTGGTCGTGTCACGCATCATGACATCCTCTGCAAACAGCCCAAAGTGGCGAAAATTCTCTACGTTAGCATTCCTCGACATGCTCACAGTAGTGAAGAAACGGGAAACTACGATGGTATGGCCACGTCACCAAAGCATCAGACCTCGCAAAGACCATCTTACAAGGCATGGCGCAAAGAGGCAGAAAAAGGGGGAGACAGAAAAAGAGGTGGGAGGAAAACATTCGAGAATGGACTGGCTTGACACTGAGCGAAGCCATGGGGGTTGTTGAGGACAGAGAAAGATGGAGTACGCTTGTTAAACGATCATCTGTAGTGCCCCAACGACTTTCGAGTTATGGGATAGGATAGGATAGGATAGGATAGGATAGGATAGGATAGCATTCCTCGTATCTCCCCAACGGCCTGCGGGACTGAATGAGATGGTTGCGACATATGATGTGTCTTCTTTAAATGACATTTGGAACAGCTAGAACAGTCTGACTTCAAAAGAATGAAATCAGTTCATAATTATGTAATGGGTAAATACACACGCTGACTGTCTTTTCGTACGTCTTTAGATCATTAATTTTAAAAGACAACATAAAAATCCAGTTCAATACCAGAGGTTTTCTTCGGTGTGAATTCTCTAAGAGTTTGTTTTAGACTTATTATTACACTAATGTATACTACGTTTATAATAAACTTGTATATAAGCAAAAGTGGGCTCGTGCTTCATAAACACCATGCTGGAATTATGAGTTATGATTTTCAAAATGCCATTTACATCCAAGGTCATTTGCTAACAAACACATTTTTAAATCATCATTTAAAAATAGCAAACACACCAAGTGACCCATTAATGTTTAAATTGTGTTGGAAGATGACATCAAATTAAGCATACACTAAATAACCCATCCACTCCTCTGTGTGTGTGGTGTGTGTGTGTGTGTGTGTGTGTGTGTGTGTGTGTGTGGGTGTGTGTGTGTGTGTGTGTGTGTGTGTGTGTGTGTGTGTGTAAATTCTGTCGGGCTGAAACGATTTTTTTTCTGAGGAACATTCCTGCATCTCCTGGAAATAAAGCTGAACGATTTTCTGTCAACTTCAATACACTGTCTCTTACTTCCCTAAACGATGTCTGCGTTGTCAGGTTGAATTAGGATTGTTTTTGGTTTAAAATTGGTAAACCATTCAAAGGTATTTCCAGACACTCGCATACATCGTTAAAAATCAGCACTATCAAAAGTTTTAAATTTCTTGACGATGTTGCTACTCGGTTTTATCATAGAGAAACCAAAGACAAACATGGAATAATGGGCCCCTATCTGCAAGCAAAAACTGTAATCGGTTCAGACAATTTTGAGATAAAACGTTAAAAAAATGTTATAATATAAGATAATATATAATATATATTAATATATAATATAATATATAAAAATATAGAAATATATAATATATAATAATATAAAATATAAAATAATATATATAATAATATAATAATATCATAATATAATAATATATAATAATATAATATATATATATATATATATATATATATATATATATATATATATATATATATATATATATATATATATATATATATAATGTTATAATATAATAGACCTCAGCGACTTTGACCTTTGAGAAAGAGCAAAGGTCATTAGGGATCTTTCGGAAGCGGGTGAAAGTGAAAGTGAATGTGAATCGGGACCACTTATTGTTGTGACGTCAGCAATTTATGTGACGCTTTTACTTCCCGTGGTGAAAGGTCACGAAGTCTGCCTACCACAACGAATAAAACTTCGTGGAAATCAGGTTTTCCACGAACTAATGTTCGTGAGTACATTTTGGTTATTAAATCGTTTGTAAAATGTCCAAAAATGATTTGAATTTGTATATGGTACATTACTCAACCATTTTAGAAGTATTAATGGGGATCTAAACTCGGTCTCAGACTTAAAATGTATTTTCAAACGAGCTACTGAAAAGAGTGCCCAAACCCTCATGCCGTCATGGCTGTCTAGAATCTATCTATTCTGTATCACCAATCAGCAGTCCAAAAACTGTTTTATGTGACAAAAATGAAACTCGAAGCTAGAATGTAAAATATCTTCAATGTTAGAGCACTAATCCATCTTTAAAGTTAAACCTAATCGTTACATTCGTGTCAAATCATGATTTGTTAGAAGAAGCCTTACGTAGGCATAATACTAATAGTGAAGAAAGTGGAAGGGGAAGTCACTCGCGCAAAATCACAACGAAACTAGGTGCAGGAATCGAAAGCGCACAGAAACACGTTCGTTTCGTTTCGTAACGCGGCGTAAGAATCAGCGGCGTGCCTCTCGTTGGACGAAACGAACACACAATCACTTTCACTTTCACCCGTTCCGAAAGACCCCTAATGACACAACAGGCTACGTGGTGGTAAAATAAAGGAAAAAACAAAACAAAAAACAAAGACCTCCTATTTTGTGTGTGTTGTTGTTTCAATGTTAGTTTAGTCGCACATCAGGCGCAGAAGATCCTCATAAAGTAAGACGATTCCGGTTGCTGGACGGAAGAAAAAGTAGAATATTCCTGTGAAGTTGTATCACAATCTTCTTTCAGTAGTTCTTGAGATATGGCGTGCAACGCACCGGCCGACTGACAGCGGGCGGACGGACGGACCAAGAGACAGACTTTTGCCTCGTTCTGATTCCAGACTATATTTCAAAGTGTTATCTGGAAATACAAACAGGCCAGCTGTCTGTACCGTTTGCGAAAATACTTTAGAAATGTATGGGCTTTTCGTAGTTTTTTTTCTTTCTTCTTTCTTTGAGACCGTTCTTTTTCTTTCACTCGCTCCGCATCTCTTCCCTCCACCATGCTGCTCACCAAGATCTATTGTAGATGTTTCAATTGTCATCCCACCCCTTCTCCTCCTGTCGTCGTCGTCGCTGTCACAGGCAAACGTTTCGAAAGAAAGTCTTCCATATTGATTCATGTATTGCGGTGGCGATGTTTTAATGCTTGCACGATCGGAACATTTGACAACAGAGCTGAACGCGATACTATACCTTTCTGTAAGACGACGTGTATGCTGGTTTTCTGGCTTTGAAAGAATGCGTGATCAGAATTTATAATACAGGATTAAGCTCTCTAATACAGCTCAATTGTCTGTTTACTTGCAAAGTGAATGATTGCAGTGATCTTTATTCCGGGTAAAAGTTCCGGGTGCGTTTATTAGAAAGGGTCAAACTGATAAAAGCAGCGGGCCGAAATACTTTCGTGCAGAGTAAATGAACATTTTGTATGGGTAGCACTGGCACTGATATATATGCTAGCAATTAGTCGGAGTTTAGCTTCATTGAATGATTTCTGCAGACGTCAATGGTCTGTCCGTTAATTCTGTTGATGATCGAGAGGGCAAATGAGTGGAGATTAGGGGTGAAGGAGAGAGGTGTGTGTGCAAGAGCTGACGAGGTGGTGGGTTATGGGTGAGGTGATGAAGGTGGAAAACGGAGGAAAGTTTGGAGATAGGCAGCAAGAGTAAGCGGGAGTGATGGACGTGAGGGGGTGGATAGAAGATACGCTAGGCTACGTCAATTATCTTTGTGGCCCTCTGACTACATCAGTCGATCTCTGAGGAACGATTTGTATGCTAAAAACAAACCTTTAAATAAATCACGCTAGAGTGGGACATTCGAAGACAGATCAGACTTGCATATAGAGAGACATTTGCAAGTTGTCTGCTGTCTATCTGATTTATCTGCTAGCTGACTGGACAGGACAGGATACACTGGAATCTCGCGCGCTGCAGAATCCTTCTTCTGTAGGGCTGTTGGGAACATGATCCCTACTGATAGCTTGGCAAAGCATAAATGGATTTCAAATCCCCCTGCGAAATTTACACGAATCCTAGTCTTGCGTATGATAGTGTAAAACCGTGTTCAGTCCGAACGCATTAGATTTATAAATTATTTATGAGGCACTTTCAGATTTTTTTTTCTATTCGAAAAGGATTGTCAAGCTGAAATCTTTTAAAACAAAACATTTTGAAAGTTATTTTTGGAAAAACCACCACCACCACAACCTCTACCACCATCACCACCACAACAGCAACAACGACAACAACAACCTTGAAGTCTTGTACAATTTACTTCATTTCAAGTTCACTCGAATAAACAATATAACTACAAGAGAAATTGAAATCTTGCATAATTTATTTCAATTCAAGTTCACTCGAATTAACAATATTACTACACATCTTTCAGAGAATACATTAATTTTTAAACCAAGTTTTGGTGAAGCTTCGAACCTGGTATAATTTCGTGCAGTCTTCAAACACACAAATAATTATACTCACCATTGTTTTAAACAACTCCTTTTGAATCGTATAGTTCTTGGAAACGGCTGGAATCCAAATTAAATTTCATTCAGTCCTACTCCTATTATAGGCCCATAACAAATGTTAAAAGTAGTCTCTTTAAACTGGACCCAGTCGAAGCTTAAATGGCGTGGCCGTGACTGACGAGCGAAAACACTTTCTTAGGGTTAATAAAACTATGCACGGATAGCGAAAGTGCAGTTTGGCCAAAATCCTCAACATTGGAGTTTTCACTTACCGCGTCTGCAGTTTCTCGGGTAGCACAGGTACATAAGAAATTCACCTAAATGGGCTGGATGGCTTGCCCTCAGTATATTGACGCGTATCGTGCTTGTCTGGAGAGAGGTGACGAAAATGTTGGGAGCACGCAATCGGCCTATCAAAACACGGCATAACCGGCCCTAGACTGAGATCCAAAGGTTGAAAACAGGAAGAATGCTTTTTGAGCATGCTAGTTAGTTATAGTTAGTCGTTGTTTATAGGGTCCAGCAGACTGCAAAGCGCCGAATCAGGACCACAACTTGGTTGAAAGAGGACTCATCCCCGTTCCGTATAAAAGATTTACTAAAACAACCCTAATGGTAACACTGAAAGCACTCTACCAGCCGGCCGCTTTACAATAAAGGCATCCCAGGCAGGAAACGCTGAGGCTGTACTATAATTTTTCGAAGCCCCTTTTAGAAGAAAAAAACAACAACACAAAATAAACATCAGTATAAAATATTAACAAAAGCACACCCACATATACAATGCCTAAATCGCGAAATAATAATAATAACATTGAAAACCATAGTGACAATTTGGCAGAAAGCGTCCAATATCCCCAAGCTGATCCAACAGACCCCATACACAGACGAGAAGTTCTTGTAAATAGTCACCATCATCATCGTCGTCGCCGCAGTTATCGATATAAAATAATAATACAGGATGCTATGTACGCTTTTGCATTGTGGGTCCTTATGAGTCTGGAGATGTGTGTGTGTGTGCGTGTGCGCGCGTGTATGTGTGCGCGTGTGTGTGTGCGTGCGTGTGTGTGTGTGTGCGTGTGTACATGTGTTTAATTTTTCAATCAGTCCTGTTGTGTGATTTGGCTTATTCGTTGTTTGAATGCCAATACCATACTTTCAAGCAAAACGTGTGCGTCTTGAAAGAATATCTCCTCTTCGCTGTGATTATACGGGTTTCCTAACTGGAAGTCGTCAAGTTTGCCACCATAATGTTGTCGGCGTTTAGTCTGATCAAGGTCGTCTGCCAAGGTCTTGAGGTCTTCGTCTTTCCTTGCTTTTAGTGTCTTCAACTTCTTTACGTCTTCTCTTTGTTGAAAAATTACGAATTCATTTTTGGCTGTGATGTTCTAGAATCTCCTGCATATCTGCCCGCAGTGTCTCCATCTGTTCATCCTTCTCTCTCTGTTGCTGTTCCAGTGTCCTTGCCTACAGACCGGCAGCTTAACTCTTGGAGATCACTATCAGAGCCTGCTCTTGCAGATCCAACATATACAGGATGCAAAAGAACACAAGCAGACCTATTACTATTGTTGGTTCCTTCATAATTATTAACACGCAAGTTAAAAGTGATATGCTACCTTTCGTCTTTTTTTTAAATTTTTCTTTTAAACTAGTTCGCTCTGAAAAGGTCGGCCAGCGTTTTTGCAGATTTTACAATGACATTGACACTAACAGTGACCCTTTAAATCCTGTCCAAAGTTTGGCATAATGATTGAGTAGACAATGTAATCTAATTTTGAGCTCGAAGATTGTGAAGATTTGTGATATAATAAAATATTCTTATCTTTAGCGTCAAACTGAGCTGCTGAGGAGGACAAACTAGTAGAGGAAAGTGTCCAAATTAGTGTCATTGTCTGTCTGCCTGCCCGCCTGTCTCTTTGTCTTTGACTCTCTCTGTCTCTGTCTCCGTGCCTGTCTCTGTCTCTCTCTTTCTATCTAAAGCGTCAAAGCGTCTCTCTCTCTCTCTCTCTCTCTCTCTCTCTCTCTCTCTCTCTCTCTCTCTCTCTCTCTCTCTCCTGTATTATCTGTGTGCTGAAATGAAATCCTATCCTATCCTATCCCGTAACTCGAAGGTCGTTTGGGGTACCACAGATGATTGTTTAACCAGCGTACTCCATGTTTCTCTGTCCTCAGCAACCCTCATGGCTTTGCTCAGTCTCAAGCCAGTCCATTCTCGAATGTTGTCCTTCCATCTCTTTTTCTGTCTCCCTCTTTTTCTGCCTCCTTGCACCGTGCCTTGCTGGATGGTTTTTGCAAGGCCTGGTGCTCTCTGGTGACGTGGCCATACCATCGGAGTTTCCGTTTCTTTAACCACTGTGAGCATGTCATTGTGTTGTCCAATGGCTTGTGTGATGGTCTGTAGGACGTCGTTGTTGGTGATGTGCTGGGTGTAGGAAATGCCCAAACGTATTCTGTAGCACCTCTGTGAGTCTGCTGTGATGGTCCATGTTTCGCAAGCGTATAGGAATATGGAGATGGCAAGGGAGTGCAGCAGCTTTACCTTGGAATGTAGACTGATGGCCCTGTCTTTCCAAATGGGCTTCAATCTTGTCAGGGCCGCAGTTGTTTGTGCGATCCTGGAGAGGACTTCCTGTCGGACCCGTTGTCTGATACAATAGCTCCTAAATATGTGAATCTATGCACTAAAATGAAAATAGGTGCTCAAATACACGAATGTCTAAGACAATGGTGTTGGGATTTTTTGTGTTATTTTTTCCTTTTCTCGGCCAGGCCATTTTTAAATGAGGATCTGATACGTTGTAGTTTTCTGGCCAAAGTGTTCCAGTTTACTTGAAAAGAAGTCTAGTTTTCGTAACAAAAACCAATCTAGGTATTGACAGTTGAGTAGCTATAAAAACGGACCGTTTTTTGGAGGGAGAGGGGGAAAGGTGGGGATAAGGGTAGAGAGCGTAGCTGAGGTAGTGGAGTCCACCAGAGCTTTCAAAAGAGCACCTGCCTCTGTCCGAACGCAATATAGACTTAGGCCAATAGAAGCAAACTCGTGGCACAGTGGTAGCCACTTAATAATAAATTATGTTCAAAGACAGAATGTTGCGCTGAAGAAAAGCGGATGTGAAGAGTAAATATAACAACATCAACACCATCTTTATTCCCCAGCTAGTAGAATTGCATTATATTCCAGACAAAATGCGGGTGTAGCGACTAATAGTGGCTTGGTCCTTTTGCGGTTCTTTTGCAATGACATCAGAAAATAAATAGAACACTACGTTCCTGACAACAGCTACAACACACGGACACAGACAGACAGACATACACACACACTCACACACACACGGGGAGGGTCAGGGTTACATTGATGGTCATAAAAAATCCAATCAGAGTATTGACTTTTTCCAGAGTATTGACTTTTTCAACGGTTGCTATAGATTTACAGTACATTAGTATCTGTATCAGTATCAGTATTAGTGAGAAAATCAGAGTTTGTATTCTTGTTTACTTGAATTGTCCATTTTGTTCGGGATAACTTTGTATAATTATCGAATTGAATGGAAGTATAAAATATTGAATTTTTTAAGGCATGTTCTTTTTCAAATATTTGGGTAAGTATTCTTCCTATTGTACAATCCTTCTGATAACGTCTTTTTATTACAAAATTGTCAAATATAGAATTATTTTAGACATTTTCTTCAAACGTTTGTGGCAAAATATTTCTTCTATTTTACAAACCGGCTCATAACTCCCTGTAATGTTTAGAAAGATTTAGATGTCACAATAAACTTTTCTGACAAATCGTCTCCACCTTCTAGCGTCCGTACAATTTCTTGCGGAATCGAGGAACAGTACTGACGTAGAGAATCAATACTTTGGAAGAACTTTTATCTAGTTTTCTAAGATTCTTTCTCTCGTGTTCTTTCTGAGTAATGCATACGAGCAAGTAGCCTTTGTGCATTTCTCTGGGTTGTAGGATAATCGGTTGGTTGGCTGATTGTCTGTTTCTTTGTGTGTTTGTTTGTTTGCTGTCATTTTCAGGCATCTGATATCTCCTAAACGATATTAGGCTGATGGAGTGCCGAAACAAATATAACAGGACTAGGAGACATTGCTACACTACTCCTTCGGATGAGAGTATAAACCAAGGTTTAATACGTGCACGCATGCATTCCATAACACGGACTTTAAAGATTCTTACGCTATTGTTCTAGGCGGGTGAGTGCCGTCTACACAAACACATCGCCCAGTAAGCACTATGTTCTTTTTAACACGTCGCCCAGGATTGTGCTCATGCAGTTTTCTGGGCGTCAAGGCTGCAAGTGGGCGTCTCGGGCGGGTTGAATTAGATCCTGTGTTGGTCAGCGCCTTGAGTAGCTCTTGAGCTGGAAAAGAGATGTGTAACAACGATCAAATAAAATAAATACCTATCCTTTTTATGTACCTTCTATAGTTTCTCCTTTCTCATTGCGTAAGGTATTGACTTAATTCGCTTGCCAAATTTTGTTTGCACTGATAATTGATTGACGGTTAAGGAACGCGTTGACCTCAAGATTTTAGCACCAAAGTGTTTCTGCACTAGCAAGGCTGCTCCAGAGTATTTGGGTGAATTGGTTCCAATATATATAAACCGCCACAAAGTCTTTGTTCGTGCTCCGACTCCCTGTGTTGTCCACCAGCATCTAAGGACAATTTCTGTTCGAATGATATTTCTGCAGTAATTAGTTTGCTTTTTACAAAAAAAAATCTTCTTCATCGTGTTTTGTTGTTATTGTTGGTTTTGTTAAAGTTAGACGAAATTCATTTGTTGCGAAGCTTATTTTTCCCTCTTTTCTATGAACGAAGTATCTTAATTGTCTTTCATATTTACGTTTCGTTTTTTTGTGATTTATTGTTATTGTTGTTATCGTTGTTGATGGAGGTGGTGGGGGTGGTTATTGAATGCAGACTACGTTCTATAACACTTATATCTATGCCTCATTTTTCTCTATAAATCTGTGTATAAAACCTCTGACCTAATTATTTGCAAACAATTCTTGTGTTTTGGCTTATTTATGTTCTAAGCGTCAATTTCCCTAAGTGATATTTCACCAAAAAAACTAAATGATAAAAGATTAAAACAATTGACAAGGAGAAATATGCAACCTTATATTCTTTAATCTCGTGATCTTTTATTTTTACCCTCTTTACTTAACAAATATTTATCTTGACCTAAGTGTTTTATTCCCTTGTTTGTTAAAGATCAATTGATATACGTGTGACAAAGTTTGTCTAATATCGCAGATGTAAATAGGTGAATAGACGTTAAATTAAATAATTTAAATTAAATAAAAAAATAAAATAGTTTGAAGAAGACGAAGAAAAATTATAATCGTAATAGGGATTTAAAACTCAACAGCAAAGATTGTCTTTCTTTCTACACACGGGTGTGAAAAAAAGAGTTGTTTACAAGCAAAATGTAGCCTTTTAGTATAACTCTGAAAATCTGAAGGAAGAGATGGAAAATGTCTGTTTTTGACTGCACGTAAGACATTATTTTTTGAAACCCAGCACCATCCACGACGAAACGATCGAAACAAGCGTAAACATTATCCCTCCAGATTCCCAGTGTCGTTGACAGTCTTGTTCGTCTGGTGCAAAATGAATGACACTCGAAACCAGTGTTAGTAATCTTACCTAGTTTCTTAGATAATCTGTCTATAGCCTTTCTTGATATATCGCGCTCAACGCCCCCTCCCCCCCCCCCCCCCCATGGACCGATTCGTTCTTTGTGGACGTCAACGTGTTTTTAAGACATGTTTTTCTTGGGAAAGTAGCCAGGAGAAGGAGAACGGCACAAAAGAGATGTACAAGAACAAAGAAACAACCAACACGTTGAAAGACATCTAACAACAGAAAGCTTTCTCGTTGGAAGGAATCGCCTGGCTTTGTCTAAAAGGCGGTTTTAGCTAGAGCAAAGTAAGGGGGAAGGGACACCGAAATTGTCTGGGAAGTGTGTTTCGCCCAACATCCTTGGTCTGTCCTTGTGTTTCCTTTGTCGCTTGTGTTTGGAGTCCGCTGTCAAGGTCGGTGACGTGAAAATGGGTTGGATTGGGTTTTTTGCTGTTATTTTCTTGAAAAAAAAAAGGAGGAAGTGTAAAAAGTGGAAGCAGGAGAGAGAGAGAGAGAAAGAGAGAGAGAGAGAGAAAGAGACAGAGACAGAGACAAAGACAAAGACAAAGACAAAGACAGAGACAGAGACAGAGACAGAGACAGAGATAGAGAGGATGAAGCGGAAGAGATGGTGAATTAAGAAAGGAAAGACAGCTAAATTTAAATGGGGTCTCGCTTTGCTACTGTTAGTTGGATTTGTTTTAAAGGGAGAGGTGGAGGGGGAAGAGAAAGAAAAGCAGACGAAGAAGAAGGAGGTAAAGGAAGAAGCTGAGGACGATTAAACGAAGAAGGAGAATGGGGAGAAGAAGATGGGAAAATGGTATGGAATGGAATCGATTTTGAACAAAGTTTAAGTCTATGTATAGTTTTAAAAAAAATTAAATGGGTAAAATAATGTTTGAGAATATGCAAAAACAATATTTGGAACCGAAAAGTGAAATACCGACGGACAGTGCGACCGACCGACCAACTGGTTAACTTCGAACGGATCGCCATAAAAAGATTGACTAAACTAAACAGCACCAAAATCGCACAAAAGCCGTTTTCGAGATAATTCAGCAAAACGTGTTTAGCAAAGAATTAACGCCATCAACCTTACCCTTTGAGGTCTGGTCCTGATTTGGCTCGGAAGAGTCCGCTGGATCTAAAGCAATAATCTTCTATTGTACCCTTTGAGGTATAGGTAGTGAAAATACGCTGGCACCGGAATCTGGCCGCTAGCTAACTCAGATATTGTTCGTAGTAAATTTGAACAAAAGTATTATTATTATTATTATTATTATTATTATTATTATTATTATTATTATTATTATTATTATTATTATTATTATTATTATTATTATTATTATTATTATTATTATTATTATATTTTTTTTTAGCTCAAGAGCTACTCAAGGCGCTGGCCAATAGAGGATCTAACTCAAACCGCTCGAGGCGTCCACATGCTGCTCAGACGACTCAGACTACTCAGACGACTGAGCACAATCCTAGGTGACCGGGGATGGGGGAGAAGTGAAAACTGTACACTGACACAACCATCAGACTGCTAGCAACAGTAAGATGGCCAGTGCTTATGCCCGGGCCACCGGGAATCGAACCCGCAATCCGCGCAGTAGGTCTTGAGATGTGGCGTGCAACGGTCAAAATGACCGACATACCGACAGACAGGGAGGAGAGAGGATATGATGCACATAAATTTTGGATGATTTTTATATTTAAAAAAATTACCCCTTCGACTTTAAGGTTTCATTTTATTTTCTCTGCCCTCGCCATAACTTCTACGCGCATAATTATTTTTACTCGTGCACCCTACCCTTTTCCTTCGCCCCCGCGCCTGGACACTCCTGCCCTATACTTTCCTTTTATAGGGCACCGCCAATATCAAGATTGAGGCCTGTCATTAATCTGCTGCACACATCTGAAAAAAAAGTTGTTTTGCTATGCCATATCACGATGTCCAAGTTCATTCCTTTTTCATCTCAGTCACATTTCTGTGCTTAGCGTGATAAAGCCAGCCGAGCAAATACAAAATAAAGAAAAAAGGTCACGCGATCAATAATGTAATGGAAAAAAAACGCAATCGATATTTCAAAGTATTACTTATGATGTTGGTTGGGACTGGCTTAGTGGTTTATGGCGTTTCACAATAAGAAAGCTTGCAGTAATGTGCATCCTATGCTACTTAAACTGTCAGTATGTGGGCTTGTAGAAACGACGTTCTGGTGACACACACATGAAACTCCACATGGTTTCTTCTGACTTTTTTGGAAGGCCGTACTATTTTGACGTCAAAATAGTGCTCCGTTGAGTTAGAGCGGTTTTAGGATTAGGGTTAGGTTAAGGGTTAGGGTTAGGGTTAGGGTTTTGGTTAGGGTTAGGGTTAGGGTTAGGGATAGGTTAAAAAATTTCAAAAATGTCAAAATAATGTCACGAAAATGAAAAGTGTGTCAAAATAATCTCTGTTTTTTTCACAACAGTCATCAGAATTTCGTTTTTACAAAAATGTGTGTGTGTGTGTGTGTGTGTGTGTGTGTGTGTGTGTGTGTGTGTGTGTGTGTGGGTGTGTGTGTGTGGGCATGTAGAAACGACGTTACAGTGACACACTCATGGAACTCCACATGGTTTCTTTTGACTTTTTTTGGAAGGCTGCCCTATTTTGACGTCAAAATAGAGTTCCAGTAGAGTTACAGCTGTTTTAGGCTTAGGGTTAGGTTAAGGGTTAGGGTTAGTGTTTGGGTTAGGGTTAGGGTTAAGGTTAGGGATAGGTTCAAAAATTTGAAAATGTCAAAATAATGTCACGAATGTGAAAAGTGTGTCAAAAAAATCCCAGTTTTTTTCACAACAGTCATCAGAATGTCGTTTTTACAAAAATGTGTGTGTGTGTGTGTGTGTGTGTGTGGGTGGGTGTGGGTGTGTGTGTGTGCTGGCTATTTATGAACCGTGCATGTACGACCTTAAGTATTAGGCTTACATGTCTTCGCAATAGAAATTAACCTTCAGCCTTATTAAACAGACATTTCGCGGTCTGCACATCGGACACATGTAATCGCATTACCCACAGGCGCATGAAAAATGTTAGGAGCCAATGATCCTCGATAACACAGCGAGAGATAACGCATACCATTTGTATTATAAATAGAAATTGTTTTTGTTTTTTTTTTGTTTAAAAAAAACCAAACAAACAAACAAACAAACAAAACAAATTCTATTTATAATACAAAGGGTGTGCGTTATCTATCGCTGTGCTATCATTATAAATAGAAGGGGGTTAACAGAGCATCGCTTTGGAGAAACGAATGCGACGCACTGCGGGACAAATATTCTCGTATTCAATCCTTGTCACAGGTCGTGCTTTGTACTAAATATGTTGCGAAGGTCTACTTGCGAGTAAAAACCAAAACGTGTATGACCGCAAAACTTGCAAGAATGCTTATGCAACTGCTCTACCCCCTATGCTGACTGGGCTTTCAGGTTCTGCAAGGGCATCTGAGATGAGTCGCTCCAGGAAGATGTTGAAGTTTTGTAGAGAGTAGGCATCCTTGACGCACGCCGATAGTTGTTCTGAACCAGTTCCCGATGGCGCTGGTGTGGAGGACTGCACTGGTAGCCTTTTCATACAGGCTTTTGATGACTTCAATAATGTTAGGGCTGATGTTGTACACTCTCATGGTTGCCCACCAAACTGCATGCCAGACTCGGTCAAAAGCTTTTTTGAAGTCTACAAACACATGATATAGATGTTGTTTGTGCTATAGGTATTTCTCACAGATAATTCTGAGGTTGAAAATCTGCTCAGGGATACTTTGCCCTGCCCTGAATCCTACTTGCTCGTCAGATATAATTTGTTCAGCTTGGGGTTTCAAGCTGTTAGGCCCTAAGTATTATTTTCAGGAGGACTTTGCTAGGATGGTTGATGAGGCTGATGGTGCGGTGATTTTCACACTCCTGACGTTTACCCTTTTTTGAAAGAGTGATGACAAGGTTGGTTGGTTGGTTGGTTTATTAATGTCTTGTTCACCAAAGATGATAAGACAAAAAAAAGGAAGGGTGGGAGGGTGGGGGGTGGGGGGAAGACAGTTAAACAAATCTAGCTACAGGTGTGGAGTGATGACAAGCAACTTGGTCCATTGTGAAGACCACTCCCCATTGTGCCAGATCATGTTAAAGTTATAGGTGAGGGCGTCAATCATTGCTTCACTCCCGCTGATTTCCCCTTCTTCAGCGATTGCACTGCTGCCTCAACTTCTTCTCGGAGAATTGGGAGGATTTCTTCTTCTTCTCTGTTCTGGTGACATGCTAGAACTAATGGGTCTCCGTTTGGTGTGTGATTATAAAGATCAGAGCGGTACTCTGTCCATCTATCCAAGACTTCTTGTTCTTCTGTAAGGCACATGCCAGACTTGCTTTGGATCATGGAGACCTTGGGCTGTTTAACACTTGTCAGCCGCTTCACAGTCTGGTAGGCCTTCTTGCTGTTATTCTTGTTCCCACTGTTCTCTATTTCCTGGCTTTGATCTTCTATCCAGCTATCCTTTGCTGTGCGCATGCCTTTTCGGATGTCATTGTTGATTTTTTGGGAAGGCATCAACTCCCTGTGAGGTGTTCTTTTTCTTCTCCATCTTTCTTAGTTTGTTACACAGGTCCAAAAGTTCAGGTGTGATCCACGGGTTCTTGTTTGGGCGGTGCTTGCCAAGAACCTCAGTGGCAGCATCTTTCACGGCTTAGTTGTAGGTGGTGGTCATGGTGTTGACATCTACTTCACCAGCTCCCAAAATGAACAGTGATGATAACTTCCCTCCAATTGTGGCTAGGAATATTTCTGCCCCTCCAGGTCTTGCAGTTTGTCGAGGGCGATCTTCAGTCTGGTGCACTTTACTTTGTGCGATGTTTGATACTAGCAATTACACTTTTCAACGCAAGACGTGGCCCTGACTGGAATTTTTGTTTGCATCCTTTTTATACCAAAACAGTACTTGTATTTGGCACAATTCCTTTACAATATAGGTTCGGTCAATAACTTGAAAACCAGTGCGAGTGACCATAACCAGATCATGTCGTGATGAGTTTGCTTTACAAAAGTAAGTCAATGATGTCTGAACCAGTAACGTGAGCGGCCGGTCTTCTTTCCTGATGCGAGGGACCATGATAAGCTCATGTCAGTATAGATTTCGTCTAAAACTTTTTTTTTAAAAGGCAAACCAAGCACGGTTTCATGAGGTCACGGAGTCAGTAACTGTGGCTACTTTCGATCGATCAGGCTAGGTATAGATGATGACGATTATATTATTAAGCCTATTATATATATTGCTTTAGTATTGTATCTAGATCGTAAGTTGAGTAGACTACACAACATGTGAGAACCGATTATATCAAAACGAAGATTAAAAACGGTTTGACCAAAGAAAGCAACTCAAGTAACGACAGCTGTATCCAATGCAGCTGATCACATCTGAACAAATGCGAAAAAAATGTTTTAAAACAAATAGAATAATATATAGAATCACTAGCTAACCACAACTAAACCACATTTTCCAACAGTTATACTCTTTTATTCTTAACATCTACACACACACACACACACACACACACACACACACACACACAGAGAGACACGCACGCACGCACGCGCGCGCCACACAATACGCACACTTGTCAAATCTCTTCCAGTTCTCTTTCACTATTAACACACATACACCCGCATAACAAATAATTTATAGAAAACTTAATTTGATTGACATAAACCATATATATTACAGACAATTAAAATAACTTTTCTAATCACTATAACAGCTTTGAAGGCATGAACATAAAATAACAGTATTAAATCACTCTACAAACAAAGAACGGTTTGTGTTTGTATACGGAGGTATAGATCTACTGGTCCTATTATTAAAAACTGTTGACATTGCATATAACCACCGTTCTGGGTTCTAATGTTCTCAAGACTTTATTTCTATTGTGTGTTACTGAAAAAAGCGCATCTACAAAATGTTTAAAAAGACTCCGATGACAAATTGATTTAAAGAGGACCAGGTTGACATTTAAACCATCCAAATGTCCTTTTCTCCGGTTTAATCATTCTTGTGAAGTAATAGTTTTAAGTCCCAAAAAATGTCTAGACGTAGGTTGCAGCGACTTTATTTTATTTTAAAACTCTATTTCTGTTTCCGTTGTTCTTACGCAATTTCATATCGTAGTTGTTATTGTTGTTACTGCTTACGCGATTGAAAGTAACAATTCTCGTGGCGCCTGTTCCAGCTCAAAGAGCTATTCAAGTCCATGACGCCGACTGTCTTCCTGTAACCCTCGGATCGGAAAATGGGGCAGCTAAGAAGAAGAAGAAGAAGAAGAAGAAGAAGAAGAAGAAGAAGAAGAAGGAAAGAAAGAAAGAAAGAAAGAAAGAAAGAAAGAAATAAAGAAAGAAAGAAAGAAAGAAAGAAAACAGAAAGAAAGAAAGAAAGAAAGAAAGGTAGGAAGGAGGAAGAAGAAGAAGAAGAAGAAGAAGAAGAAGAAGAAGAAGAAGAAGAAGAAGAAGAAGAAGAAAAGAAAGAAAGAAGAAGAAAAACAGCATTGAAACACAGACGAGCACCGCAAGCGGGAAGGAGTCGGAAGATTAAAAACTTTCCAATGTCAATCTTTACAAAAACCTTTGGAAATTGACGGAAGCTTTCGCGCATGCCGTCCCGAAGAACGCTAGATTGCGCCGCATTTCACCTTATAATTTTAATTCGCAGTGGAAGTGGTGATAGTTTTCGTGGAGATGATGATGATGATGACGACGACGACGACGACGACGACGATGATGATGATGATGATGATGATGATGATGATGATGATGATGATGATGATGATGATGATGATGATGATGATGTTAACGGCACGTCTTGACGACAGCCGTGTGACGACGAAGATGGTAATACCAATGGGTTGCGTCTAATGTAACCCATTCTGTAAGATACTAATGCCATGAAGTTCTACAGATGAATAAGACAAACCGAAAGAATTACAATGCTTATAAAGGGTGTCTTGGGCTGAACCTGATCTCCGAGCTGCGAGAAGAAACCTAATTATATTACCTAATTACCTTTTTTTTTTTTAAAACCATTTTCACGCCAATGGCACAGCAATATAATAATTTCCTTGCACGGTCGATTTGGCCACTAGCAACCGTTATACAACGTTGATGGCTTAAAATAATGAGAACAACACTCCTTCAGCAAGTGTTTTTGATTTTGTCTTACTGACTATTTGAAAGCTTCATTATATACCCAGTTGTTTTAAGTGAGGAACATAATAATCATAAAGTACAAAGACATTGATTGTGAAAGCGTTTACCCTTCATCGACTTGCCTTCGTGACTTACTGGTGTGTATAGTAGTTGTTTTTGTTAAAAATTTAAATCAAAATGCAATAGAAGCGAAGCAAGAAGTCACAAACGTAGGTGACGAGGGTAATTGTTTTTTTGTTTTTATTAAATTTGTTTGTTTTTTAAATTAAGATTTTGCAAAAGGTAGAAGAAATTATCCCTTATCGCACGGAAAGAATGTAAGTAAACCTGAACGATCTTATCTGCTCCTAAAACAGTATAATAATAATAATAATAATAATAATAATAATAATAATAATAATAATAATAATAATAATAATAATAATAATAATAATAATAATAATAATAATAATAATAATAATAACCATACAGGATGCTATACGCGCCTTTCCCCAAATCATTCAGGCTCAAAGCGCGGCGATCTATACCAACATACACGCTCACCTGTCTCACCCACTCTCACACACACCAAACACACCTCCATCACTCAAACAGACCCTTTCAGTTTCAGTAACACCCATAAAATGTGTTCACTTATTTTTTTTAATCTCGTTAGTCATTTTTCGGACATTTAGTTGAGCTTTTAACAAGTTTTGTGTGGTTCGTTTTGTTTATTTCCATGGTTGTTTATAATCGAAATTAATACACAACTGTTGAAAATGGTTGGAGAATCATAGGTAGTGACTAGCAAAGATTGATATTAAAAAAATGACTAGTTTACGGCTTTTGTATAGTGCCAAGGAGAGTGGTTGTGTGCCCCTTTTGATTGCTTGATTGTGAGTTTCCTTTTGCTCATATTTTCGTGCGGCTGTTGGTTTCAATGCTTACATTTCATTTTATCAGAATAGAAGTGTTGTAATAGAATGCTTTGTCACAAGTTCTGAATAAATTGTCAAAATGTGTGTGTGCGTGTGTGTGTGTGTGTGTGTGTGTGTGTGTGTGTGTGTGTGTGTGTGTGTGTCTAGGTAGAAAGGCTTTCATTCTGACATACACTTGAACCCTAACGAATTTTTTTTTTGACGGACCCCGTTATTTTGACGTCAAAACAGTGTTCCGTTAGGGTTAGGGCTGTGTTAGGCTTAGGGTTAGGTTAAGGGTTAGGGTTAGGGTTAGCTTCAAAAAATTGTCAAATTTGTAAAAATGTCAAAGTAACGTATGTAGAGTTTCATGAAAGTCATCACATCGGCGTTTCTACGCGGTTGTGTGTGTGTGTTTGAATTGTGAGGTCCAAGTGTTCCAAACATCCAAAGGCGGGCGATCGAAAGTCACACAATCAGACACTGCACACTCCTGCTCCCACATGTATTCTTTTTTATTCGATTTTGTTCAGTATTCCAGAAACCCCCTTTTCTCACATCTGTCTGCCCTTTAGCCTGTTCTTGATTCTTCATAATTCTTGATTCTTCAACCTCCCTCTCCCTCTCCCCCCCCTCTCTCTCTCTCTCTCTCTCTCTCTGTCTGTCTCTCTCTCTCTCCGTTTGCTTCATTTCATTTTCAAACTTCTTTTTACACGTGTACACTTCCACATATGGATAGAACAAACAGCAGAAACACAAAACAAACGAACAACCAAAACTTATCCATTTTAACCTACCCACCTTAAGCTATCGACCCTAATTTGGGTGCCATGCTACCGTAAACATAAAAGTTCTTTTAATAGTTTATTTTAACTCATCACAAGCCACCAATTCACCAAAAAAAGAAAGAACTCGCTGGGTCATACCCAAGGAGTTTGAATATAACTGGAGAGGGCGTGACCTCATTTTCTTTTCTAGGCGAGTGAAGCCAATCGATGCGCATCGTAGCCACGCCCCATAATTGCAGACAAATTACATGACGATAAGAGAAATACTGTTTTGCAATTATGCCCTTGCCTAATTGCAAAACAGTTTTTCTCTTATCGTCATGTAATTTTGTGTGTCAGTTCTTACTTTAAATACCCATTTTTGTTGGCTTCCAAAAATAATTTTAATGTTTTTACTGTACAAAAAACATGCACTCCCTCCTTCTCTCTTCCCCCCACCCCCCGTGTAAAAAAGGAAAATAATAAGTGTGAGGAGTACTTTGAGATATATTACAAGTACACACACAATTAGAGAAGAATACCACAACAATGGATGGGGAGTACTTATAGAATATCCCAAAAGTATTCCCCAATTCCCATGAATACTCCCGGTTATCCCAGAAATACTCCTCGTGGTAGTACTCTTTAGGATTGAGTACTTATGGGATGTTGTTGTTGTTGTTTGTAGATTATAGTCACACGACACTTTCGCATATAGGTGACTACTGGACCGATTTATACTGACACCAGAGGGCCAGTTGTTGGTAAAGGGGAAAATAATATGATCACACGTTGACCAATCCGGGATTCGAACCAGCGACCTTTCGGTTACTAGCAAGACGCTCTTACCAACTGAGCTACCTGGCCCCACTGTTATGGGATGCTACACCGGCCAGTGCCATGCTACGATTGAGACGCGCACGATAGATCCGATCATTTTGTTTTGCATAGCATTCAGTAATAGAGTGTATTTACCTTCGATTTGATTTTGCGTTATTGCTAGAAGAAGCTTTTTATATGGTTAATAATTTTCGTCGGTCGATATTGTTAAGAATTTTCTGGAATTACTTGTTTATTATCGATCGAAGCTTCTAGACCTTACGGATAAAAGCTGGTCGAATCTAAACATTATATGACGTCAGGCAATGCATCGTTCAGGTGACGCGTTTTATTTTGATTGGGTGTTATTGCGTCATGCCAGAAAGTTCGAACTTTTTCTCGATTGAAGAGAGGCTATATACGTAATGCACTGTCTGCTTATAAGGATGATTGTTGTAATGATTTTCGGAAGGCGATCATGTATGCAATTGTTGATGTTTGCTGACTAAAGTTGGACAACTTTATACGACGACTCCTGCCTTTGTTGCTGAGTGAACAGGCTGCGTGAATAAACGAATTCGAGTTACATATATCAAGATTCAAGCATCGGGGCTGAATCGACTATTGATATATAACCGTGTAACACAGCATGGGACAGGCACACACTTAGTGTCTCAGCCTCTGAGACGTACATGTATGCAGTAAGTTCTGAATTGGTAGTACGCCTCCGCAGGTTCAAACATTCTGTATAAGACGGACTCCAAGCTTGAGTAAGCTTATCCGAACCAACTGAGGTATACTCTCAAATAGTCTTGAATGATCTCAGACACCAAAGCCGTGCACTGACTCTCAGACAGACCACTGATTTCATCATGTTCAAACTCCGGGTCTCTCTAGAGACCGACGACTGTGTCCCTTGTTGTATGCAGTTGCGTAACGATATTGACCGTGGAGAACTCTAGCCCAGAGAAGGGGTATAAACTAAGTTTGGGGCCATCAATATTATTTGTCCGGGGACATTAATCTATTCAACGACAATATTATATTGGGGCCGGGTAGCTCAGTTGGTAGAGCGGCTTATTAGTAACCGAAAGGTCTCTGGTTCGATTCCCGGATTGGTTAACGTATTACCCTATTATTTTCCCCTTACTACCAACTGGTTCGCTGGTGTCAGAATAATGTGATCAGTAGTCGCCTATACGCTCCGATGTCGTGTGGTTATAATCTACAATTACCCAGGTTTTTTTCCCTGTGTGGTGTCACATTTCCTTGTTATTCTACTTAGAATAACATAAATTTTAATCAAGTCTTTTTACCATAAAACATTTAACGTAATCCTGAAAGGTTATTATTCCTGTACTAGAGATCATGAATATACATTATTTTTTTTTAATCTTAAACTTTTAATATACAATCTCCCATACTTGAGAGGGTAGGAGACTCCAATCTACGTCAACGACGATGACCATGCAGTTCTCGGAGTGTGCCTGGGGTGGACGATTCGATCAGCTTCCTGTCCCCTCAGGGTCCATCGCTTTCTGTCTTTTTTCTACCTCTCCCTCCCCCCCCTATCATCTCCTCCTTTAAACCACTCCCCACCCATCTGCAAAGTTCCAGCCAATCTTGCACCCTCCCCCTCCCCGCACCGCTGGTTATTAAACCATTCCCGTAACAAGGTCTTCTCTATTCATAGGAGGCAAGCAGAGGGTCGTTCTCCTGCGCGACACAGTTCTAAGTTTGGAACACCTCGGCGATGTACTGCGGAACTAAGGATGCTTGCTGTTCGAGTATAATATTAGGGTCCTGCTCTGTTACACAGCGCCGAAGACCGCATATAAAGGATGCGGGGGATGGATTGAGCCAATGTCTTCCCCCACCCCAAATAATACGACTGGATCATGTGATGCGTCTATGTTTCCATCCCTTGAATAAGAATCAGAACAGGTTTATGTCCGCTTTCCGCCAGGCCTTCCTAAGAAGTTCCTCGCTCATAACAACATGTATGAGACCGCATAACGTATTTAAGATGTACGACTTAGGGGTGGGGGTGGGAAAATGGTGGTGGAGGGGGTAGAACCATACTGAATATCTGTCACAGATGAGTTGACGCAACCCACAAGTCAACTACATTTCCTCACAATAATGATGACAAGACCGCGCCGTGCATTTAAGATACACCGAGGCGCGCTATACTGACAATCTTTTACAGATGAGCTCACGCAACCGCAACTCAACTACAGCCTTCCTCTTCCACTCTGAGTAGTTGGAAACTCCGCAGTCCAGTCGTCTCTTCTTTCTGTACTTTAAAACATCGAACTCGCCCAGCCCAGCCAGACTGGCGTAGGATGTTTACCCAGCTGAGAGATAGGGATGAGGGTGTGTTCACCGCGCAAAAACACAGGCGCTCGTATTACTGCAGCAATTAAGTGGGCGCCTTGGGCGGCATTAGGTGAGAGCCTGTGTCGGCCAGCGAAGAGCCTTGAGCAGCTCTTGTGCCGGTACAGCGCTATATCAAAAACAATATTAAGTTTATGTCCACGCCAAAGGAACGTTTTTACTTTTATGTATACATTGTGAAAGTTGTACAAACAGGATGCATTGCATTGTATTAACGAATAACGAATATTGTACTGTATTGTATTGTATTCAATTATTAGTACAATTAGGTTGAAGAAAACCATAGCATACAGTGCAACTTGTTCAACGTGATATCTCTTACTTACACGAGCGTCTGTGTTACGCACAGAAAGGACGCATGCAGATCCTTTTGTGTATGTGTGCAGAAGACAAAACGCGCGATCCTTTGGTGGCGCGCATTGTCATGTAAAACAAGCACTACTATTAGGAGTGTACATTACATTACATGATTATTGCTTTAGGTCCAGCGGACTCTTCCGAGCCAAATCAGGACCGGACAACCCCTGATCCGCATAAAAGATCTGCTGAAACAACCCTAGTGGTAAAACTGAAAGCTCTCCACCAGCCAGTCACTTTACAATAAAGACATCCCACGCAGGGGACGCTGAGGCTATACTCTAATTTATCGAACCCCCGTTTACAAAAACAAAATAGAATACAAACATCTTTATAAATTATCAACAAAACACATACATATAAAATGTCTACATTGCTATATAATAACACAATAGGAAACCCTAGTGACCACCTGGCAGAAAGCGTCCAATATTCCCAAGCTGGTCCAACAGACCTCAAACACAAATAAGGAGTCTTGTCCCGGAAGAGTTTTCAAGAAAAAAGGTAGGTGACTGGTCTAGCCAAGAAGAAGATAGTACAGCAGATTGATAGAACACAGCAGGAATGAGAAAGAGCAAATGAGAAAGACAGCGACAGTGGGAATTTAAAGCACTAAATTTCCAGAAAGTGGGGATACTATTATTTTATACTGAAACCTCCGGCACCCCAACGGGGGTATTAGGAGTGTAACTAACTTTTGTTATGTTTCTAATGGTGTTGTGCCATTTCTTCTGATCTTTTTTTCTTCTTAACAGGGCTGTGATGGTCAAAGCCATTGTCACAAGCAGACCCGTTTACCCCGCGCTATTTGAGCTTTTGCTTGTTTAGCAGTAGTAAAACGTAGAAGGTTACTGTAGTCTATAGCAGACGATTAAGGTTGTCACGTGGGGTTTATGGGCTCTGCACAATGGAATTATGGACCCTCACGTTTATTCGGTGGGAACTGCTAGTAAGTCACCCTATGAATTACTTTAATAAATTTATTTGTTTAGCTCGTTCTGTGTTAAGGTTGGGGTACAGAAATAGATAGAAAAATGGTAAAAGATTACTGTCACACTAGCTTTCACACGGCTATGAATCATATGTAGTCCAGCCACTTGATAACAGTTAAAATCACACATTTATTTCTTCTACTCTATACAAGATTCTCTAAGTACTAATCTAACTTAAAAAGTCTC
The DNA here is from genome assembly GCA_036898135.1 of Oncomelania hupensis. NCBI lineage: Eukaryota > Metazoa > Mollusca > Gastropoda > Littorinimorpha > Pomatiopsidae > Oncomelania > Oncomelania hupensis. Next base: position 95,967,170 of record CM072511.1, on the reverse strand, counting down.
TTTCAATGCTAATAGTTCGATCGCTGATAGTCTAGGCAGCTGTTATATCTTCCTCGGGCACTTGCTATAATATTTCATGTAGATTTGGACTACTGTGGTCCGTTTTACAGTTTCTGAAGAGTTGGACTACTGTGGTCCTGTTATGATCAGTTTAAGTGCACCTTCGCCTTATGCACTTAACTTTCTTATGGTGCGTTCGAAGTCCTTCTGTGAGGTAGCTTCTGGTCCACCTGTGTCGTTGTGTAGTTGGGTTCCCTTGCCACGCTGTGGGGTCTGACAGGGTGTCTTTCAAGGCAGCTCTTTCCGTCTTGTGCGGTAGAGTCTCCTCAACCAACTGGTCGTTTCTGTGGAGTGGGGATAGCTCGGGATAGCTCGCCTGCTCGTCTGTAATATAAGAGACGAAATTCTGCACAACCCTGAATAATCGGTTTGTGCAGAGCGTCTCACTGAAAGCCAAAGTAGCCCTCAATGATAGCTCCACATCTCTATACATAAGCGACGAACATTCTGCTACTTCCGGGTTCCACTGGAATCTCAACTCTAAATTCCTATACATACATAAATATAAATCGTGTCTAACTATACACATACAGAATTCATAATATTATAAACATTCACGGGTACAGCCACTGGTCTGCAAACATACATATAAGTTAAACAACAGTGGTTCCGTATGGTATACAACATGGCGGCGCAACCGGTCGTGTTTCGGCTCGTGGTCGGCTCTTCCACGTGGTACGGCAAATTCGGATTAATAATTCACATTTATGCATAGCAATTCCACAAACATAATTTCAACAATAATACAAATCTATCACGATGAAACAGAAGGGTGTTCATTTACCTGTTTGACAAGTTCAGGCCCGTGATGACTTGAGAGAATTCTAAGATTTCAAAGTCCTGCTTCCTGGTCTATGAGTGTAGAGAGTTCTCTGCTAGCTAAGGAGATGTTACTTCTTCCTCGTCTCACACACGACTGATTCAAACTGTCTTAGGTTCTGACACAGTCAAAACTGCTCTACCCACTTAGCCTGCTGGTCATTGGTTAAAACGGTCCGATTCAAAACTCAAGTGCTGAGTCACTGCGATGTGGGTGGCTCGCTCGCCGTGTGTGGTCTGCTGTGTAAACTTAATTGCTGCTGTGTTATATACTGACTCTCTAAGGGTACAATGACTACACATGCTAAATAGTAAATGTGCAGAGTTAAAGCTAGCCAGTTCGTGACAGGCTCCCTCAACTGAAAAAAGGCGATGACTACTGGATTCGACCTTTTTCTACTACAGAGCCTAGTTTAACACTGCACTATCCTAGGGTCCTATTTACAAACTAACTAAGTTGCTCTACCTGAGCTGCAATGCTGTGCCAGGTAGCTATGGACACTAGTGACAGGGTATTACTGGGCGGAGACGAATTCTGGTGCTGTGGCCCTTAGTTGTGTTGGGTGGGCGACAGCTGCTGTGTCCTCCACGAGATGGCGACTGAGGTAGTCGGCTCCGTGGTTTTCCTTGCCGGGGATGTACTCGATTTGGAATGAGTATGCCTGAAGGGTGAGTGCCCATCGCATCAGGCGAGAGTTCAAAGACTTGGAGGCTGCCAGGAACGATAGTGGTTGGTGGTCCACCTGAACTGTGAAGTGGGTCCCATACAGGTAGAGTTGAAATTTCTGTATGGCCCAGACTAGTCCAAGACATTCTTTCTCCGACGTGGCGTAGTGGGTCTCGGCGGGTCTCAATTTTCTGCTGGCGTAGGCGACAGGGAATAGCGTCTCTGCATTCTTGGGGTCGCGCTGTAGCAGTACTGCTCCGAGGCCTAAGTCGCTTGCGTCGGTGCGAAGAACGAATGGCTGAGTCAAATCGGGTAGGTGGAGTACTGGCGCCGATGTCATTCTGTCCTTGAGTGTTTGGAAGGCTGTCTCACATTCCGCTGTCCAAACTACTTTGTCCGGGGCGATTTTCCGGGTTCCATTTGTCAGTGGTACGGCGATGCTGTTGTAGTTGGGGATGAACTTCTGGTAGAAGCCGCAGAGTCCTAGAAACGACTGCACTTCCTTCTTGGTCTTGGGCCTAGGCGCGTCGAGTAGGCGTTTCACCGTCTTTTCTACCGGTCGCAGGCTTCCTTGACTGATGGTGTGTCCCAGAAATTCTAGCTCTGTGAATCCAATCTGACATTTGGTGGGTCTGGCCGTCAATCCCGTGTCTCTGAGGCGGGCGAGTAGTTGTTGTAGGAGCGTGACATGTTCCTCCCACGTAGGTGTTGCGATGAGGATGTCGTCCATAAACGAATGTAGGTGCTCGCTGCTCAGGGGTGCCAGGAGTTTTCGCATCATGGCGCTGAAGATGCTGGGTGCGTTGTGGAGTCCGAATGGAAGCACGTTGAATTCGAAGTGTCCTTCCATAGTGCTGAAAGCTAGGTACTTTCGGACTTGTGGTTGTACTGGTATCTGGTAGTAACCTTTGCTGAGGTCGATGCGTGAGAAGTACTTCGCTCGCTGTAGCTTGGCAAATAGGTCGGTCTGGTCCGGGAGTGGCTCTGGCTGGAACTGCGTTACCGCATTCAACAGTCTGAAGTCGATGCACAGTCGATGCTCTCCGTTGGGTTTTCGCAACAATACCGTGCCTGCGCTGTAGGGTGAAGTAGACTCTGAGATGATTCCGGCTGCCAGTAAGGTGTCTATCTCTTCCTTGATGGCTCGCTGCTGAGACAGTGGCATCGGGTAGAGCTTCTGGCGGACGGGTGTTGGGTCGGTCACCGTTAAGGTTACTTCGACGAGGTCTGTCCTCCCTGGTCGGTCTGTGAGCACAGTCTGATGTTGTCGAATGACCTGTCGTACTTGCTGTTGCTGTTTAGCGGCTAGGTCTCCGTTGAGTATCACGTCTTTGTAGGTTTCCTTGGAGTGCAGGGGATACTCTACTGCATTGGTCTCCATGCTTTCTCCTTCTTCCGCGATGGCAATGGCTAACAAGTTGTGAGTGCTGGGGGTCGCTGGTCGGTCCGTGTATTTCTTGAGGAGATTGATGTGGTGGTATCGGGCTCTCCCGCTCACCTCTACTTGGTAGACTGCTTTGGATTTCTTGGCAGTCACCCGGTACGGTCCTCTCCAAGCGATGTCCAGCTTGTTGGTTCCACTTGGAAGTAAGAGTAGCACTTGATCGCCGACTTGCAGTTCTCTGTCCTTCGCGTGGCGGTTGTAGTACTTCGCCTGACGGGCTCTTGCCTTCTTCAGTGCTTCACCAGCTTTCTTCCACGTTGCTTTGAGGGTTTCCTGCAGGTCTGCGACGTAATTGGTGGCACCTCTTGGTGTGTCGTCTATCTTGGCTTCCGTCCAACTTCTGCGTAGGGCTTCTAGCGGTCCTGCTAGAGGTCTGCCGAATAGCAATGTTGACGGGGTGTAGCCTGTGGCTGCATGGGGCGTTTCTCGGTATGCGAACAGTGCCGCATTCACGTAGGTGTCCCACGCTTCTGGATTGTCGTCGGCGACTTTCCTGAGGATGGTGAGAAGGGTTCCATTCAGTCTTTCTACTTGTCCGTTGCTGGCTGGGTGGTATGGTGGTGTGCGAATGTGATGAACTTGTATCAACTCGAACACGTCTTGCATCAGGCGGCCGGTGAACTGAGATCCGTTGTCCGTTCTAATGCTGTCCGGGAATCCGACCCTGGTAAAGATGGCGATGAGTGCATCTGCAATCTTCTTGGTGTCGATCGCTGGCAACGGGACTGCTTCGCACCACATCGTACATGCGTCGACGAGTGTGAGTAGAAATCTGTTCCTCTTCTTGGTCATGGGCAGTGGTCCTACTATGTCTACTGAGACTTGCTGGAATGGTACGCCGACTACTACCGATGGTCCTAAGGTAACTGGTACGGTGTGATGTCGCGGGGAATATCGTTGACATTGGTGGCAAGATTTCACGTAGCGCTTGACATCCTCCGTGATTCCTGGCCAATAGTAGTGTGCGCTGATTCTCTGCACTGTGGCTCCAATTCCCATGTGTCCGCTGAGTGGCATGCTGTGGCCTAGTTCTAGTACTTGGGCTCGAAGGGTGGCTGGTAGTACTAGTTGGGTGTGATCTCCATCTCCTTGTCGATGTAGAACTCCCTCTTCCATGTAGAAGTCTCCCTTGTGCGGGGGTGTGTGCGCCTTGGGTAGCTTCTGGAAGCACTTCGCTATCGAGGTGTCTTCTTTCTGTGCTGTTTTGATCTCTTCGAGTCCTGGATTCGGAGCGAACTCGGGCTGGGGTGGTTGGGTTTTAGCTTGGGCCCTGGTTTGCACTGCAGCTATCTCTACAGTTTTAGGGGGCGTGCCTAAGAACACATACCTACAACCTAGCACTAGATCATACGGGGGTTTCTGTAAAACAGCTGCTTGGATTCGTCCTGTGACGTACCTACTCTCTACTTCGATCCAAGCTATTGGGCAAGTAGTCGTCGGTTTCGTCAAGTCTGCTCCTTGTAAGTCGACTGTCTTGTCTGTCAAGTCCGCGCGCGATACAAGAGATTCGCTGACTATCGCGTCGTATGATAGACCTGTGTCATACAGACAGTTCGCTTCTTTACCGTTGACCTTGACCGTGTCTGTCACCGATGGGTGATCTCCGATCGTGTGTGGCTTGTTACCGCTACTTTGAGTTAGAACTCTGTGCGCTGGCCGGCTTTCGCGCTCTTCCCTACGTTGTGCGGCCAACTTGAAACATTCTGCGGTGGAGTGATTGTTTCTGTTGCAGAACGAACAATACCGTCTCTGTTCTGCGGGACCTCTTTTCCCGAATTCCGTGTTGGGTCCTTTATTTTGCCCAGGTCTGGGGTTATTCGGCTTATTCGCGGTGCGCTCTTCTCGGTTAGGGCTTCGTTTCTGTGCCTCTTTCCCGTTAGGCTTTAGGTCTCGCCTGAAGCTCTGGGCTTCTCCGTGTGCGGCCACGTACCTATCTGCGACCTTGACCAGATCTTCCAGTCTTTCCACGCCCTGCTCTACTGAGAATGTTCTCAGCTCGGGGGTCATGGTTTCCCGTAGCTGTTCCCATACTAACAGTTCTGTCAGTCCATCATACGTCTTAGCCGTGGCTGACTGGCTAATCCACTTATCCAGCGTTGTGGACAACCGATCCGCGAACTGCGCATAGCTCTCTCCTTTCACTCTCCGATTGGTGCGGAATTTTAGCCGATAGCATTCTCCTGTTAGTTCGAATCCCGTTAGGAGTGCCTCTTTTACTGTGTGATAGTCAGTCACTCTGTCAGTCGGTAGCTTACTGTAGATGTCATAAGCCTTTCCTCTAAGCCCTTGACTAAGCTTAAAAGACCAATGAGTAGGATCTAGTTTGTACTCTGTTGCTAGACGCTCAAACCTAGTCAGATAGAGATCTAGACCTTCTTCTCTCTCATTGAATGTTCCCAGTGGGAATGACATTCCTTGTACAGGGCTGGATGCTACTTCTAGCTGATCTGAGTGGGAAGGGGTTGAGGAAGAACTTGAAGCTCCTGATCCCAATCTTCTTAGCTCTAACTCATGCTGTCTTTCTTTTTCCTTTTCTTCCCTCTCTTTTTCTTTTTCTGCCCTCTCATACTCCCATTTCCTAACTTCTGCATCTCTCTCTGCTGCTAGCTCTAATTTCCTCGTTTCTCTCTCTGCCTCTAATTTCTTCTGCTCTAGTTCTAATTTCTTTTGCTCTGCTTCCAATTTCTTCGCCTCTCTCTCCGCTTCTAACTTCTTTGCCTCTCTCTCTGCTGCTCTCTCTGCCTTAGCCTCCTGTTTCTCTACCTCTGCATTGATATACGCAATTAGGTCTCCCCCTGCTAAGTGTAAAGCTTCTCCTAGTTCCTTGAAGCGCAATCTCAAGGCCACTGGGTCCGACATTGCCAAACGTGTCTATGAACAACCTCTGAATCACGTGGAATACCAAAACACTAGCAATATTGCAAGTCAATAAAAACAATGCAAAGACAATAAAATTCGTAATCAATAATAGAATAAAACAAGAGTCAAATGGCATACAACAGTTATTTAAGCAAAACCTGCAAAAGAACAATGCAACATACAGACACAAAAATAATTGAAGCAAACAAGTTTTTAACTAAAGAATAGTGCACCACAACTGATCAGTGTTATACCTTTACACTATTCTAAGTTATTCTACTTCTACTGTTATCTAATTTTATTGTACTTAGGTCCGGTTATACCCAATTCCTATTATACACAGATCCTAGCTAGGCTCGCCAATTAAAGTGTCACGTGGGGTTTATGGGCTCTGCACAATGGAATTATGGACCCTCACGTTTATTCGGTGGGAACTGCTAGTAAGTCACCCTATGAATTACTTTAATAAATTTATTTGTTTAGCTCGTTCTGTGTTAAGGTTGGGGTACAGAAATAGATAGAAAAATGGTAAAAGATTACTGTCACACTAGCTTTCACACGGCTATGAATCATATGTAGTCCAGCCACTTGATAACAGTTAAAATCACACATTTATTTCTTCTACTCTATACAAGATTCTCTAAGTACTAATCTAACTTAAAAAGTCTCTTTCAATGCTAATAGTTCGATCGCTGATAGTCTAGGCAGCTGTTATATCTTCCTCGGGCACTTGCTATAATATTTCATGTAGATTTGGACTACTGTGGTCCGTTTTACAGTTTCTGAAGAGTTGGACTACTGTGGTCCTGTTATGATCAGTTTAAGTGCACCTTCGCCTTATGCACTTAACTTTCTTATGGTGCGTTCGAAGTCCTTCTGTGAGGTAGCTTCTGGTCCACCTGTGTCGTTGTGTAGTTGGGTTCCCTTGCCACGCTGTGGGGTCTGACAGGGTGTCTTTCAAGGCAGCTCTTTCCGTCTTGTGCGGTAGAGTCTCCTCAACCAACTGGTCGTTTCTGTGGAGTGGGGATAGCTCGGGATAGCTCGCCTGCTCGTCTGTAATATAAGAGACGAAATTCTGCACAACCCTGAATAATCGGTTTGTGCAGAGCGTCTCACTGAAAGCCAAAGTAGCCCTCAGTGATAGCTCCACATCTCTATACATAAGCGACGAACATTCTGCTACTTCCGGGTTCCACTGGAATCTCAACTCTAAATTCCTATACATACATAAATATAAATCGTGTCTAACTATACACATACAGAATTCATAATATTATAAACATTCACGGGTACAGCCACTGGTCTGCAAACATACATATAAGTTAAACAACAGTGGTTCCGTATGGTATACAACATGGCGGCGCAACCGGTCGTGTTTCGGCTCGTGGTCGGCTCTTCCACGTGGTACGGCAAATTCGGATTAATAATTCACATTTATGCATAGCAATTCCACAAACATAATTTCAACAATAATACAAATCTATCACGATGAAACAGAAGGGTGTTCATTTACCTGTTTGACAAGTTCAGGCCCGTGATGACTTGAGAGAATTCTAAGATTTCAAAGTCCTGCTTCCTGGTCTATGAGTGTAGAGAGTTCTCTGCTAGCTAAGGAGATGTTACTTCTTCCTCGTCTCACACACGACTGATTCAAACTGTCTTAGGTTCTGACACAGTCAAAACTGCTCTACCCACTTAGCCTGCTGGTCATTGGTTAAAACGGTCCGATTCAAAACTCAAGTGCTGAGTCACTGCGATGTGGGTGGCTCGCTCGCCGTGTGTGGTCTGCTGTGTAAACTTAATTGCTGCTGTGTTATATACTGACTCTCTAAGGGTACAATGACTACACATGCTAAATAGTAAATGTGCAGAGTTAAAGCTAGCCAGTTCGTGACAAAGGTATAACTGATGTGTACACACACACTGCGAGCTGACGCGAGCCGTTTAGTGACATCACCGCAGCCTACGATCGAGTTTGGAACTTTACGCCCACTTAGATTGTTTCAGCCAATCGGGACACAGGTAGAGGGTTAGATCCAGTTCTGGCTGATTCAGTCCAAGCCAAGTATAGGTCAGTTGTGTAAAAAGCTCTGAGCAGTACACAGTTACACTAGAGCAGAGAAATATCTCCACTGATAGAACAGGGAAGCAGTGCTTGTTGAATTTTTGAATTCAATCAAGTAGCCACGGGCCTGACATTGTCGATCAGGTAAATGAACATACTTCTGTTTCATCGTGATGTATTTATATTATTGTTGAAATTATGTTTGTGGAATTTGCTATGCATAGATTTGAATTGTTAGTCTGACTTTGCCTTACCACGTGGAGAAGCCGAACACGTGTCAAGCACGACCGGTTTTGACGCCATGTTGTATACCTGACAGAACCACTGTTGTTTAACCTGTATGTATGCTTGCAGACCAGTGGCTGTACCAGTGAATGTTTATAATATTATTAATTCTTTATGTGTATAGTTAGCCACGATTTATATTTATGTATGTATAGGAAATTATAGTGGAGATTCCAGTGGACCACGGACCTAGCAGAATGTTCGTCGCTTATGTATAGAGATGTGGAGCTATCAATGAGGGCTACTTTGGCTTTCAGTGAGACGCTCTGCACAGACCTATTATTCAGGGTTGTGCAGAATTTCGTCTCATATGTTAAAGACGAGCAGGCGGGATATTGTGAGCCCAACTCAACAGAAAAGCAGAACCTAATCTACGATTCGAGTTGGCTGCCGAGGCATCTACAGCATCGTGCGCAGATAGCCTCAAACGTCATACCAAAAGTCAAAGACTACACGACGACCCAGCGTGTACCAGAAGCTACCTCAACGCAGTGCTTCAAACATGCAACACTTCAGTTAAGTGCCCAGGAAACAGTGCACTAAAACTGTAGCAAAAGGACCACAGTAGTCCACTCTTCATGAACGGTAGTAGCCAGTGCCCTATGAAGAAAAAATAGCTGCCTAGACTATCAGCGAGCGAACCATTCGCATTGACAATTGAACTTTTAAGTTAGATTCGTACTTCGAAGATCGTGTATAGAGTAGAAGAAATAAATGTGGGATTTTGACTGTTATCAAGTGGCTGGACTACATATGATTCATAGCCGTGTGAAAGCTAGTGTGACAGTGATCTTTTACCTTTTTTCTATCTATCTCTGTACCCCAGCCTTAACACAGACTGAGCTAAACAAATAAATGTATTAAAGTAATTCACCGGGTGACTCACTAGCGGTTCCCATAGAATAAGACGTGAGGGTTACAGCATTCCATTGTGCAGAGCCCAGCAACAATAAAAACCCACGTTACAGCCATGTTAATGTGTGTGTATGTGTGTGTGTGTGTGTGTGTGTGTGTGTGTGTGTGTGTGTGTGTGTTTGTAAACAGCATGCAGATCAGACCGCGGAGGGAATAACAAGTTATTTTTGTCTCTGCCTTCAGGACATTGATTCCATTTTATCTGCTATTTGCATCCTTATGGTGGTATGTATGGCATAACAGCATAATATTGTCTTAGATAAGGGGCCAATGGCGCCGTTTCCGTACTATTTTATTTTTATTTTTATTGGTGCAATTAGCATGTCTAACAACGTGCGCTATACAAGACGGAAACATCATCATCATCATCATCATCATCATCATCATCATCATCATCATCATCATAATTGATCGCAGCTGAAAATTTGTGATCTGTGTTTAGATTCGACAATTTGGAGGCGAAGGAAATTTTTTTTATTTTGTCCTATCCTATCCCGTAACTCGGAGGTCGTAAGGGCACCACAGATTTTTGTTTAACCAGCGTTCTCCATCTTTCCCTGTCCTCAGCAACCCTGATTGTTTCGCTCAGTGTCAAACGAGTCCATTCTCGAATGTTGTCCTTCCACCTCTTTTTCGGTCTCCCTCTTCTTCTACCTCCTTGCACTGTGCCTTGCAGAGTGGTCTTTGCAAGACCTGATGATCTGGTGGCGTGGCCATACCATCGGAGTTTCCGTTTTTTCACCACTGAGCAGGTCATCGTGTTGTCCAATGGCTTGTGTGATGGTCTGTCGGACTTCGTCGTTGGTGATGTGCTGGGTACAGGAAATGCCCAGAAGTCTTTTGTAGCACCTCTCCATGCTTTGTATTCTTCGTTGGAGATCTGCTGTGAGGGTCCATGTTTCGCAAGCATATAGGACAATGGAGATGACACGGGAGCGCAGCAGCCTTACCTTGGAATGTAGACTGATGGTCCTGTCTTTCCAACTTGGCTTCAACCTCGCCAGGGCAGCAGTTGTTTGTGCGATCCTGGAGAGGACTTCATGTCGGGACCCACTGTCTGATACAATGGCTCCTAAATATTTGAAGCCATGCACTGTGTTGAGGGATTGGCCTTGGACCTCGATGTCCGTGTTGATGACATTGGTGTTGTTGGTCATCATTTTGGTCTTCTGTGCACTTATTTCCATTCCATAGGCCCTGGAGGTGGTGTCAAGCCTCTGTACCAGCTGTTCAAGTTCTTGGTTATTTATTTATTTATTTATTGGTTGTTTTCACTTTAACATTAATATTTTTCTGACATTACAAGCAAACAGTATCGATTTAGGCCCTATTTCGATTTTGGCTAGTGTGTGTGTGTGTTTGTGTGTGTGTGTGTTTAGTTTTATTGTCTAATGTCTTGCACCTAGAGTGTACAGACGTAAAATTAAAATACTGAACCAAGCTGTACTGGACTGACAGTTTATGCCCTATGGAATGAAAGTTTAGACACCACGGAATGAAATTTAGACATCACGGAATACCATGGAATGAAAGTTCAGACACCGCGGAATGAAGTTCAGACACCATGGTATGAAAGACTCCTTGCAATACAAGGATTAAGTTTAGGCACCCTGAGCGTTAGACACATAACAGAGAGATGGCAAACACGTACACACAAGTGAATGGCAATCAGTAGGCATATTTCATAGTGCTGATAGACGGAAGGGGACTCTCGAGCGCAATATAATTACTTATTTTGGATTCACATGCGTTTGATCATGAGTGATAGAAAGACACACTCACACACGCACACACCCAAACAAAGAGAGAGAGAGAGAGAGAGAGAGAGAGAGAGAGAGAGAGAGAGAGAGAGAGAGAGAGAGAGAGAGAGAGAGAGAGAGAGAGAGAGAAACTTTTTTTTTTTATTAGGGATACAGATTTTAGACTAATAAGAAGTCTAATCTTCCAATCTGTCCCTTAACAAATTAACATAATAAATAACCTTTAACATTAACTTGGAAATCATAGAAATCACACACACATGCACTCACACACATGCACACACAATCACACCAACATCTTCATCATGATCTTTAAACAATGTTAGGCAACCACCACCCTTCCTATCCCTCACCCTCATAATAATAATACAAATAACAATAATCATAACAACAATGATAATAACAATAATAATAACAACAATAATAATACTAATTATAATTAATATTATTATTATCATCATCATTACTATTACTATCATACTACAATGCATGAAAAACTGTGTTATCATATAAAAAATATCAGTTTTATAATTAATTTTGCAGATGTTTGCATAGGTTATTTTTGAAAGAAAATATTGTGGTGCAATGTTTACACTGCAGAGGAAGAGAGTTCCATACAGCAGCTCCATTAAATGATAGTCTATTTTTGTATAAATCAATGCGAGGGAGGGGTAGTTTATAATTATAAAGTCTATGCCCAACAATTGGCTTAGTAAAAAATATATCAAGATATGCTGGTGTTTTTCCATGTGTGATTTTGAACATAAGGATAGCTGTATTAAATACAAATTGTTTTTGAAGTGGGAGTATTCGGAGTTCTTTGTATTTCTCAGTAGTTGGAATATCTGTATTTATATTATAAGACTTATAGAGTATCTTGATTGCTCTTTTATGAAGACTGTTTAGCGGTTTAATGTGCACGTCACTTGCATTACACCAAACAGTTTATGCATAATTAAAATGAGACATACAGTGGGCATAGAAAAAAGATTTCAATGCACCAACCGTAACAAAATGTCTAAGTTTATTTAGAAGGAAAAGGTATTTAGAATTTTTTTTACAGATATGGTTAATGTGTGACCGCCAGGTAAAATCATCATCAATGATTACGCCTAGCACTTTATGTTCACGAACTTGATCAATACTGTACGACCCTAAGTTTAGATGAAGGCAAAAAGATCCATTTTGACGTTTTTGTCTTGTAGTGAGAAGCATACTTTTGCTTTTATTAGGATTTAATTTCATTCTATTGTTGTCACACCAGTTGTCAATTTCATTTATGCTTATTTGAAGACTTAGTTCTACCTGTTGTAGATTTTTATTATGAGTATGAAGGGATGAATCATCAGCAAATAGGTCAAGGTTAACATTTTGTGTGAGAAAAAGGGGCATACCATTGATAAATATACAAAATAAAATAGGACCAAGAATCGATCCTTGAGGAACTCCACAAGTGACATCTCCAGGAGACGAAAATGAACCATTAGTATATACTGACTGGTGCCTGTTTGATAAATATGATTTAAAAAATAATACAGATGCAGAGTTTTGAAAATAGTAGGTTAGCTTATTAATTAGGATATCATGGTTAACTAAATCAAATGCCTTTTTAAGGTCAAGAAAAACTGCCCCTACAATGTCTTGCTTGTTTATAGCATTAAGCCAAACATCACAAAGATGAGAGAGCGCTGTTTGGCAAGAGTGGTTAGGTCTGAAGCCAGACTGAAAAGGATGAAAAAGAGCATTATTTTCTAAATATTTCATAAGGTTAATATGAATATATCTTTCCAGAGGTTTAGATAGAACAGGCAGAATGGAAATTGGTCGAAAGTTGTCAAGAACTGAAGTATCACTTGTTTTAGGTAAAGGTATTACTTTAGCTTCTTTAAATATTGAGGGAAACTGATTTTGTTCAATGCATAGATTATAGATGTAGGTTAAAGGTTTAATGATATATGGAAGAGACAATTTTATAATGAACGCATTTAAATTATAGATGTCCAGAGACTTTTTATTTTTCATTTGTAATATTAGAGAAGTTACTTCATGTTCAGTTAACCGAGGTATAATAAATGAGGCAGATTCATGAAGTTTGCTTCTGCAAAACTGGTTGATCCTATCATATATCATTGTATCTGTGTTTGTGTTATTAGATGTAATAATAGAGTCAGTCAATGAAAGGAAATATTTATTAAATTCATCATTAGTGAACAGATATTGATTTATTTTTCTTGTTCGAGATTTTTTGCAAAATTCGTTCATTGCTTGCCAAATACAAGTTATATTAGTGTTTTCAGTTGATAATAAAGTTTGGAAATATTTTTTCTTCGCATTTCTTACAAGAGTAAGGACTTTATTACGTTGCTTTTTATACAGATCAAACTGTTTTTGTTTTTTAAGTCTGTCACGCAAGGACATGGCAGCCTTAATTTCAGTAGTCATCCAAGTGGGTATTGACACATGTTTAACCCTCTTCCTCCTGAGTGGAGCATGTGCATTGACGACAGAAAGCAATAGTTTCAAACATATTTTGGCTGCTTCATTAGGGTTATTACATGCTCTTAAATTGATAAAATCAATTAAATTTAAGTCCTGTAAATATGCGGACTTATCAAAATTCTTAAAGTTTCTATACATAATGTAGGTGTGTCCTTTGAACTGTGGCTTTGGAAGCTGGCATGAACATTTGCAAATAATGGCAATATGATCATTGACAGACACGTCAGACGTGAAAGCAGCAGAAATTATATTATGATTGTTACTGTATATATGATCAAGAAGAGTTGACTTTGTTTCAGTTACTCTTGTCGGTTCCTGAATAAACTGAGTTATACCAAGCAAATTTGTTATTGTGTTCCAGTGTGATTGAGACTGTAAAAGATTAATGTTAAAGTCTCCTAATTTAATAAAGTTTAAATTGCAAGCATTGACTTTGTTCATCATTTGTAAAAAAATTACTGAACCAGTCGCAGTTGCTGGCAGGATTTCTGTAGATAAATCCTATAAGAATAGGCATATTTTTATATGGCCTGACCTCAAGCCAGATGCATTCAATACATTTGAGTTCAAGGTCATTTCTCCGTTTGACAAAATTACGGAAATTATTATGAACATAGACACCAATACCAGTATGTCCAGGGAAATTAGCATCTTGTCTTATAAAATAATAATGTGGTATCGAAATTGACTCTGAAGTATGTTTAGAGTCACATAATTTAGTTTCCGTCACGCCGAGTATATGCAGACATCCGTGACGCTGTAAAAGAGAACAAATGTCATGAAGTTTGTTGTAGAGATGGTAGACATTGACGTGTCCACATAAAATGTTAGAATCCATTGGGAAAAAACAAACCCACACAAAACAAAACACTATCTTACAGACTTGTTAATAATTCTACGTTGCATTATTTTATAGTGTAAATAACATTTATAAAACGCAAAACATGAAAATCAGAACTTTAGTCATTCAATGGAATCAGTGTCTCAGTCACATACACTAGTTGAATGACAACAATATATATTACACTAATTGAAAACAGGTCCTGTAACACGTGGATGAAAATTATTGATACTGCAGTTAATGAGGGTATAACAGAAGTGTGTGTTCTTTCTCCCCCCCTCCCCACCTCCCCCATAAAACCTTCCCCCTATCACCACCACTACCAACAAATGCACACAGCTGTCACACAGATACTTAAACAAGTAGGCGTGACAAGTAATCAAAAAGAGTTTTCTTTTCGCTTTCACTGAGAGTGGTGGCTCGAGTTTGGGGCATAAGGTCTAGCGGGTTATTTTGTTGCGCATGTTGATAATTTGATGGGCCGATGTGAGCTGGCATGGGTCTTAATACATTACTGTTTGTAGGAAAGAAATGCGACGACCCTTTGTAGGAAACACTGGTATCCAATAGGCTGGGAATGTGCACGTGCCTTCCCTTGACAACTGTGGAATACAAGGGTTGGGTCCTCAGTTGTCCTGTTCTTGAGAGACTGTCATTTGGGCGTGACATGGCGCTTGCCCATGATAGGCTGGGGCGCTGGTTTACTCCCTGAGTTGTAGGCCTACGGGCATCCATCTGTTGAGTGCTGCAATGGTTTTGTAGTCCAGAAGGGCTGAAGCACTGGGGCTGTGCATGCTTCTTTGCATTCACAGCTCTAGAGTAGCAGCGTTTTATGTGAAGTGCCAAACCACTGCTACCTCTAGTGTTCAAATGAATGTCATCCCTGAACCAGCCTGATTTCACCCTGCCTGCTGTTGTGTGAAACATTAAGTCGTTGTTTACAAGGTCAACAGCTAGCTGCTGGCAAACTTGTTTTAGGGAGGAGTTGGATTTATTAATGCAGGACCTGATATGTGCATGTCCTTGCCGATGTGGAAGGATAGTGGACAGCATGATACGGGCGTTTGGAAAACAACGTTGGGCCTCTGCAATGATCTTACGCCATGTCTGACTGCCCAGAAAATGGCCACGCTTACAATCATTGATCCCAACGTGTAAGACCAGGGTAGAGACGGAAGGATGCGCTGGGGTTCCTCTTAGGCTTTCCAATACGGATGACCGGTCAAGTCCAGAAATCGAGATGACTTGAGACTTTTCTTTGACCACTGACATCTTGTTTTCATGAAGACCTGCTACCACGAAGTCTCCCAGTACCAGTGTCTCTGTGTCTGATCTGAGACCGAAGATTTGGGGCCAATCAGAATTTGGTGTAATGGTTTCAGTGCTGGAGTTTAAAAGACAGGTGTAGTCAGACACACTCACAACTGGCGACGTCTCAGTGAACGTGCTCTTGCTGTCTAGAGCGGCTGGGCCATCATCGGTGTCAGACGTACTTTCAGGCATAGAGTTAAGTGGAATAGATGGCTTGGTACGAGGTCGTGGAATGGGTTTTATGACGACTTGTAGGGAAGATCTGGAATGTACCGGCGGGTTTTGTTTTACAACCGGTGGGTTGGGGTTGGAGGGTTTGGAATGCGGCTGTTGGCTGTGTTTGACAGCAGCATGAACTGGTTTGGAGGGTTTGACAGCTGGGTTTGGAGTGGGTCGGGCTGAAAGCTTTGATGACGAGCAGCCGCTAATGCCAGGTTGGGAAGCAGTGTCGTGACGCACTATGTCTTTTACCTGCGTTTCCAAATCACTCAGCTCAATCTTGAAAGAGTATCTCAAGAGAGAGAGAGAGAGAGAGAGAGAGAGAGAGAGAGAGAGAGCCTCGTGAAGGTCGATGGAAATAATAACCTGTTGCCGGGCAAAGACCTAGTGGCACCAAGGTTCTTCCGAAATTTAACAGATCACAAAGTCAAGTAAAAGGTAAAAAGGTAAAGGTAGTCCCGTAGCCTTGTGGCCGTAGGGGAGCGTGATGTTGGAGATCACACTTATCTTGGGCCAGCGTAATGAGGGTGATGCCCATCTTCCCCACCCTCAAGAGAGTAAGTACTCAATCACAGTTGAGGCAACTGGGGGCGTTGTTATTTGTCGCTTCACGTTGCGGTCACCCATCCAACTGCTAACCGCACTGGACGGTGCTTAACTTGCGACACAGTAGGGAGTGTTCCAACCATTGCACTATCCGACACCCCGACACATCCGACATCCGACAAAGTCAAGTCCAACTGTAAAATGCAATGTCCCAAGGACACACAGTCCAGAGTAACAGGTCCTTTTAAAATTAACAATCACTATTGTTCTACAAGAATAAAACGCTATAACAAAAATAACCTTCTTTAATATAAATCGATCCATTTCGTTGGCTTATGCACTTATTGATAACAACAATGTTGATTTTAATGATAGCTCCGCAGCAAAAGCGCCTCGGGCGGCTTGATTAATTTCCTGTATCAGCCAGCGCCTTGAGCAGCTCTAGAGCTAAAAAAAATGCGCGATATAAGAACGATTTATTTACAAAGTTCAAAATAAATCGTCGCTGGATTAATTGTGTGGACAATTTTGCCCTAGTTACGATCTTGTGAATGACGTAGTCTTGGGTGTTTTGTGGCTGCAGACGTGAAAGGTCTTTGCACTGGCTATGACCTCGCGGAGAACATGAACTCTTTGTCGTGGGTACGACCTCGTTAATGACTTAAGGTCTTGGACCTGAGTTCAAAATCTCAAAAAGAAATGGAAAAAGAAAGAAAGAAAATGTGACGTAAGGAGAAAAAAGAAGAAGAAGAAGAAGAATGGGGGAAGAGGGTGAAGAAGAAGAAGAAGAAGAAGAAGAAGAAGAAGAAGAAGAAGAAGAACAACAACAACAACAACAACAACAACAACAACAACAATAACAACAACGACAACAACAACAATGACGACAACAACAACTGCTACTACAATAATAGCAACAACAACACATGTAATAAAATAATTTAGAATAATATCGTGATGCCCCTTTTGGGCCAGGATGTGGGCAAGGCATTCTGGACTATAATGTACGCATATATAATAATAATAATAATAATAATAATAATAATAATAATAATAATAATAATAATAATAATAATAATAATAATAATAATAATAGTAATAATAATAATAATACAGGATGCTATACGCGCCTTTCCCTAAATCATTCAGGCTCAAAGCGCGGCGATCTATACCAACATACACGCTCACCTGTCTTATCCACCCTCACACACACCACATACACCCAGCACTCAAACAGGTGGTGTAAAGGCAGGGAAATCGTTATTAGAAGACGGAAAGAAAATCGAATTTGTATTTTTTGAAATTTTTATATTGACTGCGTCCTGTACCATTATTGAAGGGAGGGAGGAAACCGGAGTGCCCGGAGAAAACCCTCGGTGACCTCAAACTCAATAGTCTCTTACCTAAGTCACATACGTTCGCCCCTTGCGGGAATCGAACCCGCGACCTTCGGCATAGAAAACCGGCGACTTATCCACTGCGCCACGAGGCGTGTTAAGTCTGTGTTGAGAGTTATAATCTGGTAAATTTAAAAAAAGGAATTAAAAAAAAACAACTAAAAATGCTCATCGACGATGTTAGTCTAGCATGTATTATATAATGCAAGACTTAAGTTTTTACACCTAGCACGGAAATTTTAGCCACGTAACTGAGTGGTCGGAAACGCGTTATCACCAACGGATAATAAGTATACTCTAAAGTGCCGGTCGTCACAAGTGAGACTCAAAAGCAAAATAAATAATTCGTTTTTGGTTCACACGCATCTGTCTGATTATGAGTGAGAAAGAAAGAAAGCAATATCCACACACACATTACATGACATGGTTAATGGTTTAGGTCCAGCGGAATCTACACACACATAGGCTACACACGCACACACATGAATGAACATTGAGGTTTAGCGTCTACACCCACCATTGGCGATATGGCAGACAGGGGTAACCATCCCAGGATAGAGAGGGTAGGGACCTAAATCAACACTGAACCGCCAGAGCAATCATACTGCAAATACTGACAGTGAAATGGGCCACATTTTTTCTTGTCCAGCACGGAATAGGAACCTGGGCCAACAGGTGTGCCAGGCGAACGCTCTCCCACTGAACCTACATTACATTACATTACATGGTTATTGCTTTAGGTCCAGCGGGCTCTTCTGAGCCAAAAGCTACGGCTGTGGGACAAACCCAAACTGCTTTGGTTTCATCACGTGAAAGCTACTTTAAAATTACCCATTTTGACACGTCCCCGCCACAGGTCCCTTTAAAATGACCCATTGTGACCACCTCCCCGCCACAGATCCCTTTAAAATGCACAGTGAGTGTTGCCTCACTGAAAAAAGCTTTTAACAAAACAACAACAAAAATCTCATTCCAAAGTAAAGTTGTTGTTTTTTTAATCAATAAATAGTTCTTGTGGCTATTAATAGGTGCGGCCGTTCTACCGCTCTAGCACTAACAATGTCTACTAGACGACCTTTTACCGTATTGATGTGCCGTTCAACTTAAAGGAAATCAACCCCTGTCAGAACAGACATGGAGAATTCAAACTTTGGCTGTTGGTTTGAGCAACTAAAACCCACTTTATCATTGTTTAATGTAAAAGCAAAAACGTCAAATAATAGGAGAAATCTGTTTTGCCAAAAATACAAACAGTTTCAAGTAATTCCAGTGTCAAAAGATCTTTAATAAGCATTTGTCTTTATTTTAATCACAGCATTCTTTTTTCAGTTTTTGTTGTACAGGACAATTACATATTGCGTGCGGTTAACAATGGGGTCGTCGACTAATTATGAGTTTCAGTAATAACAGACTTAAAATCCGTTTTTAACGATAAAAATTAGGCCAATAGTTACAATCATAATCAATCAAAACTTATTGCTATAACAGTATAGTGTGCGCGCGCTCGTATGTGTGTGTGCGTGTGTGTGTGTATGTGTGTGTGTGTGTGTTGCCATCTTGTTTGTGTTCCAATGAAAAGATTGAATACTTCGTGTTTTGTACTATTACACATGAAGATCCATAACAAGTGATACATTAAACAAAATATAAGAATTACTTAGGCTGCTCCTTATTGTGTGCACTTGTATAGGCATACTAGTCATGAATTGCGGTAGGGTGCTTATGCGTGCGAATCTAGTTTGGTCATCTGTATATTTGCTGTGTCTGATGATGTACGTTAAAATCATGCGCCTGATTTGTTATCTGTAATTCGGTTGCGTCTGTTGATGTCTGTATTTCTATGTACTACATGAGTGTTCTAGTCAGGCTTTATTTGTTTTTTATGTATCTTTTGCTTGCATGCCGCTTATCTAAAGCATTCTTTGTGTCATGTATACTATAACTGTATGTATGTCACTTGGCGAATATATCTTGAATTGAATTGAATTGAATTAAATGGAGTATTTACGAGGTAAAACATATTCTTCGGTTGCATTATGTTTTATTGTGGTGTTTAGGGTACTCGCTAGCATTGTTTCGCTAAACATCGTCAAGCATGGTTACCAACTTGGATGGGAAACAGTTAGTATTTGGACGCAACCCGTTTCACCAACACAAAATTACTGTGGTATCCAGTATTATATCTTCACCAAATGAACTTTTCCGACACGAAGTGCGAAATTAGAGCGCAGCACATCCCAGTATGGATTCCTGACTCTGTTTAGGAAGTACCGGAGCCGAGAGAGAGAAGAGACGGGCACGGTTCTTATGAAGCTGTTCCTGAGAAAAGGGACGTCCCGAACGCCTCTCTCCCCAACCAACGAAGGGAACCCCTTTTACCTAGGCTTAAGGAAGCAAACAAAAGTGTCTCTACAACAATGTAGGCTACTATAAGTTTGTTTGTTGTTGGTTTAAAAAAATATTTTTATATCCCCACAGGGCAATGAAATGTTGCTTAATCTGTCCATTGCATGCGGACGGTAATGCGATCCGTGAAGATGTATTATTTTGGGTAATTGCAGAGCTAAAAATATCTTTCGAAAATGTGTGGGTTAAAAATGTGTGGGTTAATCTTGTTAATCAAAGAATCCATCGCTAACGCAGTTTCCTTGTTCATCATCTTGTTAATCAAAGAATCCATCTAAAAATGCAGTGTCATTGTACGAGTGCATCATCGTGTTTTTTCCTAAACAGAAGCAACAGGCATGGCGTGCAGAGACAGAAACAGATACCAATAATGATAGGCTTCCTTGCTTGAATCTGCCGTCTGATGGGGATAATGATTCATATGCACTGTGATGTCATTATATGTCAAACGCTAATGCATGTTGGCTATTAGCGGTTTAGATACTGTTAAATCAGTCAGTTACGCCAGACTGATACTCTTGTTCGTGGACTCCAAGTTGTCTTGTGTTGTGTTGTATGTGTTTGCTATATTGTCATTCAATCGTCAGGGGTGTTTGTTTTGAGTTGTTGCGAATGAAGGCAAAGAACCGCGCTTTGAGCCTGATTGATTTGGGGAAAGGCGCGTATATAGCATCCTGTATTATTATTATTGTTACTATAAGATCAACTTTTGCCTTATGTATGGATCTGTGAAGGAAGGAAAACATACATGGGCGTTGACAAGCAGCACACAGTTCGTTAGCTGTCAGGGTCTTGCTTTAAAAAGCATCGACATTTTTATAATGAGAATGCGAACGACTTTGAGATTAAAAAGACACACCACATGATAACAACACAACACAGCACAATGCAACACGAATCAAAACGATACGACACGACGCGGCAAGACACAACACCTTCATGGACAGGATGTCGACCGCCGCTTTCTTTTAATGGCAGACCTTATTTCATAGTATGATCTGTCTCCTTCACCCACCCTCCCACCCGTCTCTCTCTCTCTCTCTCTCTCTCTCTCTCTCTCTCTCTCTCTCTCTCTCTCCCGTATAACTATCTTTCTCTTTCTTTCTCTTTCGCAACATCAGCGTATACCTATCTTTCTCTTTCTTTCTCATCCTCTTTCACAACATCAGCGTATACCTATCCTTCTCTTTCTTTCTCCTCCTCTTTCACAACATCAGCGGACCCAAATAAATGGAAAGACGTCGCCTCGGTGTATATTTTTAAAAAAAAAATTAAAAAATACACACACACAATTGCTGACGCAGAGGGTGGGCACACCAAGGGGAGGGGGAATTACAATGCAAACGTGCGCTGCCTCGCAAACCAACTGCATCCTCCTCCATTCAGTCTCTTAAATTGCGTCTCAGTTCGCTCGTTTTAAGTGCTCGATTGTCGGTCTGCAGCTCTTTTCTCTGTCCACACTCCGGCAAGATGGCAGGTCTCTTTTATATCCTATTGATATTTTTTTTAGGGGGTTCAGGTTGGAGGTAGGGATTGGAGTGTGTGTGTGTGTGTTGAGGGGGGGGGGGGGGTGGAGGGAAAGAGATTTTCATCTCCGATTTTCCAGTTTTATAACCACCATTTTATCTGATGAACTAGTACCTTAGCAGGATGCTTCTGTCACGCGACTGTCAAACTAGTGCTATTTCACGCATCCAATATATCAAAATAGGAAGTTTTGTATGGATTTCAGCTCGTGTTGTTGAGGACTGCACTGTGTGTGGGCAGAGGACAGTGCCTTGTTTTCAAAGGACATCGATGTTTTATTTCGATGTTTGCTATATGCTGTGAGAACAATGCCGTGTTAAAGGACCTACTGTACTGCGTGATAAAGGTATGTGCAGTATTCTAAGAACTTTGGTATGATGGTATTAGATTCTGCTGTTTTGAAAAAATTGTGGTTAAACCGTATTTTACTATTATATTGGGTGCATTATCGATCACTCCATAACGGATCGGTCGTCGCCCGGGTCACCAAGGACCGCGCCTTCCATTGGCCACCAGGACAGAGGTGATAAGTATGCTACTGATGGACAACTTAGCAAGATCCGCACGATAAACAACATCGTCATAGGAACCTGGGATGTCAGGACGCTAATTGCGGAAGGAAAATTAGAAGAACTGGCCCACGAGCTGGACGAGATCCATGAAATATTTTAGGTATCAGCGAACTGCGCTGAAAAGGCCTAGGTGAAACAACGACCGACAAAGGCCCCAAGCTTAGGCCTAATTTCAGCGGTAGAGATGACAGGCACGAATACGGCTTTGGATTCTTGATCCACAAAGACATTCTAGCCACTGTCATGGGTTGCCGCCCAGTCTCAAGTAGATTCATTAACATCCGTCTAAGAGCAGCTTCTTTTAACATAACCATCATCAAGGCCTATGCCCCAACATCAGACTGAGACGACAGCGAAGTCGAAATCCTCATCAAAGTCCAAGGCCAATCCCTCAACACAGTGCATAGCTTCAAATATTTAGAAGCCATTGTACTAGACAATGGGTCCCGACAGGAAGTCCTCTCCAGGATCGCACAAACAACTGCTTCCCTAACAAGGTCGAAGCCCACTTGGAAAGACAGGATCATCAGTCTACATTCCAGGGTAAAGCTGCTGCGCTCCCTTGTCATCTCAATCTTCTTATACGCTTGCGAAACATGGACCCTCACAGCAGACCTACATCGAAGAACACAAAACATGGAGATGAGGTGCTACAGAAGACTTGTGGACATTTCCTATACCCAGCACATCACCAACGACGAAGTCGGACAGACCATCACACAAGCCATTGGACAAAACGATGACCTGCTTACAGTGGTGAAAAAAACACAGAAACTCCGATGGTATGGCCACGTCACCAGATCATCAGGTCTTGCAAAGACCATCCTGCAAGGCACAGTGCAAGGAGGTAGAAGCAGAGGGAGGCAGAAAAAGAGATTAGAGGACATCATTCGAGAATGGACTGGCTTGACACTGAGCGAATCCATGAGAGTTTCAGAGGACAGAGAAAGATGGAGTACGCTGGTTAAACGATCATCTGTGGTGCCCCAACGACTTTCGAGTTACGGTATAAGATAGGATAGGAAAGGATAGGATAGGATAGGGATGATTACATGTTGTCGTTAAGTTAAAATACTGTTGAGACATTGTTCGCGTATTGCGAGTAGCTCTTCATGGTTTATCGAATGCATTGTAATGTTGACGTTTATACAGTGTTCAAACAAAACTATAGAAAATGAGTCATATTTTCGATGTATAAGTAAGGCGTTACTGGTGTGAAAATAAATTAGATGTCGTAAAGTTGGACTGAACCTTTGTGACGTTGTTAGAATATTGCGGCTTGTCATTCATAGTTTATCGAATGCCTTGTAAAGATGATAAAATAAATTACATATTGTCGTAAAGTTGAAACGGATTTTAGTGACATAGCATACTGCGCCTTGCTGTTCATAATGCATTGTGTTTTCAAACAAACCTATAGGAAAGGTTTAATAACTTTGATGTGTAAAGTAAGGGGTTCTCGGTGTGAAAAGAAATAACATATTGTTGTAAAGTTGAAACAAACATTTTGTGACAGATACATGACTGTGGATTGTTTTGCATAAAGTAAACAGACGCCTTAAACATGCAGTGAACCATTCAACATGATTGTGTATTTACAAAATAGGGCCAAAACAAAAGTTTTTTTTTTTTTTTTTTTTTTTTTTTTTTTTAAAGCTATGAGTTATGCAACATGCACACTGATGTACTGTGCGCATAATTAAAATGATCAATCACCCCGGGCGAGACAGTATATAATGTAGTACTACTAGGATTTGAAATAACGGCTTTTTTTCTTTACTTTTTTTTCTCCTCGAATTTACTTGAAAGAAGAACCGAAACGTAGTAGTGAGAGAATAACTACGATTGAAGAGTTTTTGGTTTGTCGTATTTCAAAGTAGCGATAAACGAAAAAGAAGAAGAAGAAGAAGAAGAAGAAGAAGAAGAAGAAGAAGAAGAAGAAGATGATGATGATGTTGACGATAATGATGATAATGACGACGACGATGAAGATGATGATAATAATGATGATGATAATGATGATGATGATGGTGGTGGTGGACGAGAAGAAGAAGAAGAAGAAGAAGAAGAAGAAGAAGAAGAAGAAGAAGAAGAAGAAGAAGAAGAAGAAGAAGAACTACTACTACAACAACAATAACAACAGTTACAATAATAATAATAATAATAATAATAATAATAATAATAATAATAATAATAATAATAATAATAATAATAATAATAATAATAATAATAATAATAATAATAATAATAATAACAAAAACAAAAACAACAAGGACGTGTGCCATTTCATAAAGTTGAATTACAGGGGCATTACAAGTGGATCCTCGATAGTATGGATATATTGGTATGATGAACCACTTTCAGCCTGTATAATGCCTATTTATAATACATACGCACTGGGACGTTTTTTGTCGACCGTAGTGATCGAAACGAAAAATTGTGGCGTACACACATATGTTTGAACGTTTACGTGATTATATAAATATAACGAAACGTTTATAAATTTACAGGAATAACAAATAAAATTAATAAATACGTACGAAGTTTACAACTTTTACGTTTTTACAAATGACGTCACGATGATTCCTTAACTTGATTTGCATAAGTTTGGTTTTACCTTGGAGGCACAGGTAAAGTCTAAATACACACCAAACTTGAACCAAATCCCTCCAGAATTTTGTGAGAAAACAGGATTAAAAGAAAACACAACAAATTATGACGTCACCATGACGTCGTCACCCGACATGCATTGTTTTTTTTGTTGTTTTTTTTTGTTGTTTTTTTTGCCTTCTGGTAGAGTTTACTACATGTATTTCCTAACTAAAATCCAAGTTGTGTAAGAAATCCATTCATTGGTTTCATTAAAAAAAATTGCTCAAATGTCACTTTCGGACGGACGCCGGGCGGACAACGCCAAAACCAGCAGTTACCGAGCTTTACAGTTCCGGAACTAAAAACAACACTACTAACAGTAGTTTTAACAATATCGTTAATTCTTTCCTACGATAGGAACTAATAACTTACATGAATTAATAACAGACAAGTACTTTACGTGCAACTGATAAAACTAGAGAACAGTTTGTATTTATTTTTAAATCAAAAATGAAATAAACGCTGTACGTTAATTACTAACAGATTCATGTAAAGCAATAATATTGATTGGTTTCCACCACACCTGTGCAACCGTATAGCCATTTCGTCGTATTCACTGTCTGCGCCTTTGGTGTAGTTTTATTTGAACACACACAGTGCAGTCTTTGAAGAGGACTTATTTTCCTTTCCTTCTCATGAGTTACTCACACAGGTGCGCACAATGCTGTGGTTTTTGTTGTTGTTGACAAGCTCAATAGAACGTGAGGTGACAAAAATAAATGCTCAACCAAAATATTTCTTCAGTTACCGAGTAAGGGCATAAGTCAAACATATTTCATCTGTCAGTGAGTAATGATATAACTACATAGCGATCAGTGGTTTCAACCAAATATTTCTTAGGTCAGAGAGGAGTAACACAAGTAATATCAGTCACACGTGTCTTTTTTTCTAACGGAGAGTAAGAACAGGTACCTAGTTTTCTCAAATACACGTGTTTGTATTATTATGTCAGAGAAAAAGGCTTGATTTAAAAAAAAATGTTTGTTAGTGTATAATTAGTTAGTGACCATTGAAGCAGTGAAGTATTGGATGCTTGAAGCTATAAAATCAAAACGTTAGCTTGCGTTTGTGATATTTTTGTACCTTAAGTTCGGCTACAGGCTACATTTTCATATAACCAATTAAATTGTCAAAGTTTTGAAAGCTACAAGTTATAGAGTTACAATTATTGGACACTGGTAACTATGACTTAGACTAAAAGTTAGAAGCTCACATCAATTGTGACATTTCTAGGACTATTGAAATTTGCCACAGAAGGACTATTTTATTCTATAACTTAGGTTTTGGTCTACATAATAATTATATTACCAGGTGGGACTTAAAATCTATCATGTTGCGAGAATGTTGTTATTAGACTAACATAGGCCGAGTAAAACTTTCTTGTCAGAAGCTTTCTTCATGTTTTACCGTGTAACTTACGAGGCTTGCAGCTGCAATTGTGAGATTTCAATAACCCTTGACATCGTCAAAATGTTAAACGCTATGGCTGCGGGCATTATTAGACGCACATAGGCCTAGTAATCATTCCAAGCCAAAGGGTTTTCAACTGTAGCTGTGTTTAAGTTGAATCACTTACGTGTGGCCCACTAACGGGCCTACTTTCTTCGCGCAGACATGTTCTTTATACTGGACAAGGAATCGGATTGGATTGAACTGGTTAGGATTGATTAGCTTAAGAGCGTGAGAACCGAGCTTTGAACTGACACATCATGAAGAAAATGCGCTAAATAAATACCATTATTATTATTATTATTATTATTATTATTATTATTATTATTATTATTATTATTATTATTATTATTATTATTATTATTATTATTTTTATTATTATTATTATTATTATTATTATTATTATTATTATTATTATTATTATTATTATTATTGAATGGTCCAATGTGAGCAAGTTAGATTTTCATTGCCATTTGTATCGGTTAATGCGTTTTCGTGTTTCAAAAAGAGTTGTGCTCTATATAATATATAGTGGACAATGATTTGGGTTTTAATTGGATCGGTTTATAGCAAGAGTACTAGACTTCCATGCACTTTATTCTGGACAACCACTTGGATTTCGATTGAATTGGGTATTGCAAACAACTAAGATTGTTAGTGATCTCGACCTGCCTATGTAAAAATTTCAGTTTAACAGGGTTGCACCTTAATCTTGCCAGCATATTAATATTGTTTTTACAGCTCTTAATGTTCCAATATTTGAAGGAGGGGAAAGTGGACAGGGGATAATACAGAACAGTACAAGCATTCAGATTTCACAATAATAGTGAGTTAAACATGGATACAGTTTTGGAGTTTGTTCTGTTGGGTAGTATTATTTCGTATTGTGTTCTGTCTTATGTTATGTCTGCTTGAAGAAGAGTCGAGCTCGAAAATCTGCATTGTATTGTTGTTGTTTTTTTCTTCTTGTTGTGTCTACATTAACTTTCTCTTAGTTTTCGTATCCATTTGTTTCTCATTACGATGTTTTCTTATGTTTCAGAAAAAAAAACAGTACAACAGTTAAGCCGGCTGGGAATATAGTGCTGTGTAGACTCGGCCTAGATTTGCAGCACTGGAACATTCTATGGTGAAATAAGCTGCGTGCGTGCCAGAGACTGTGGCAAGGGCATTAGAATGGACTTTAAAGGTTGAAATCGAAATATATGAAAACACGACCATTCCCTGGTACATTCACTGCTGCTTATGACATTGGGTAAATGTACAAAAGCAGTCAGCATATGAAACCCAAACTAACTCATTTGTGAATTCTGTGCACAATCTGTAGACCGTTTTCTCTGATTATGTCCTGCCACATACACTGGATAATTATTTAATCCGTGATTCAGTGAACAGGCACAACTGCCTCCTCAACTCAGTACAACAACTTTCAAAAAGAGTTAAATCGAGAAACAAACTATAACTTCTCATTCGTCGACCATAGAAACCGGAAGCACGGCCACGCTTGACAAGCAGCTGGGTTCTTCAGGGTTGACCTTCGACCCAATTTTCATTCCACGACGTTGACTTCCTCCCGTGACCAGAAGTTCATTCTGCAGACGTGACGTGCGATAAGATGACGTCACGTCCGCCGTTGCGTGGGGAGGATGGAACCCCGGGTCTGCAGCTGCATTTAGTGGACAGTGACGACGAACCCATCAATGATGGTGTCTGTGGTGAACGCAGGCCTTCCACTGCATCACTGTCCAGGTCCTATAACGTTTTTCTTGCTTTAAATATTAGTCTATTGTCTTTGCTATTCATTGTCTTTGCTATCCGCTTCTTCTTACTGCTATCTTAAGGCGCCGTCACCACTGCACTAATAAATTTCACACCTCTCGCCTTTCTGAATCAGAAGTATTAAAAAATTAAAAGTTCTTTTGTTCTATCCTGGCCAATATTTTGATGGAGGTGACAGCAAAACAAAACTAAAATGCATGAAGTTTCTATATCTTTGTAGCTAATCCATGATCAATCAACCACTAATCAGTTTTCCGTAAATAACGTTTAACATGAAATATTAATGTGTTTTGTTGTTGTGGTTGTTGTCAGTAATCATGTCAAAGATTTTACGGTGTGCAGGTTTCGCTCGTGCCCACAGTTGAGCTCTGCAGATGGCCACGTGCAGGACTCACCAGGCAGTGACGACCACGGACTGGGGCCAGAGCTGATGGTCGGCAACGCCCACTTCACGCACGGCTCGCCACGACCGCGGCAACGGTTGTGCAAGGAGGAGCAGGCGGATAGACAGTCTCAGACCCCAACCCCACCCTCTACTCCCGGCAGCCGCCGCAGTCACGTGTCCTTGAAAGAGGCTTTAGGTGCGGGAGGTACTGGAACCTGTGCCAAGGGCGCGACAGGAGGAGCGGTGGACGGTGCAGCAGCAGGACCGACGTCCAGGGCGGTAGGACGAGCCAGACTGGAGCACGCTCTCTTTGGCCGCACCGCGTCACAGGACAGCCCCTCAGACTCCGTGGTTATGCGACATCAGCTGCACGACGACAACCATCATAATCATCTTCGTGCTGGCACTGACCAGGCCAGCGACCGCGGCAGTCGCGCTCTGTCTGAGTTTTTCGACGAACCGCCCGAGATCAGCATCGATGATCGCCTGACAGCCACCGAGGACGGCGCCTCCACGCCACTGGGAGAACGTGGCCCACGCTACCAGGGGGATGCCGATAGTATGGACAAGTGCGCACGCTGGCTTCAAAGTCTCAAAATGACCAGCGGTGATCGCCTGAAATCACGCAGCCACATACAACTACCGCCCATCTGACCCCCTTTCTGGACTAGCATTCCGATACAGACTGAAGGGTTCAACTACATGCCTACTGTACCGTTTCTTAGCCACACAGGACAGTGGTCACAGTGACGGTGTTCCTTTATTTCAACATATGTTAATACCTTCGCGAGTGCTTTCTTTGAACACGATTAGTCATTACAAAGAGACTTGATTCACTCGTAACTCTGTTGGAAACCGACCACGTCGGGTAACTTTGATCCTTTATTACCAAAAAGATTTATATAAACTCCAGCGTTCTTTACTGAAAACCACTTGTCGATGACCATGTTCTTCCTGGGACAGAGTATTATGGCACAGGGGTGAACGCTTTATTTTGGAAAAATAGTTTTTTCCTGTGTGCCACTATGTTTCTTCATTGCTAAATTAATTAAAAACACTCGCGGATTATTTCTTGGAAGGGCGTGTGCGCTATCGTCGAACCATAGTTTTATTATATCTGCGCCGCTGGCAAATCCAGTTTCCTGTGGACCTTGCTGATTATCATAAACCACATAGGAGATTTAAAGGTCATACTAAAAATTAAGAGAATTCTTGGTCCTCGTTTCGTTCTAACTCCAGCTTACACACAAGCCAGAGTCTTGTGGTCGGCTACGTTGTGTGGGTGAATTTGGACATCGTATGCGTCTCATTGGTGACGGCCAACAAATTGCGTTGGTGAATTTAGTGATCATGTGCGTCTTACTGGTGAATTTAAAGGCCTGCCAAGTTTGGTTTTCTCGATTTTTATAATTATCCTTCCACCTGCGCCTCAGATAAAAACCAGTGTCTTGTGGAACCTTGTGCTGACGGATCAAGACCATACGTGCTTGATTCATGAATACATGTACGAGTCCAATACAAGACTGTTTATTGTTCTGCTCGACGACGTGTGATTGTGCACCTTTAGTGATCAATGTGTTAGTTCGAATGATGCCTAATTTCACGCCGATGATGAGCATGTGTAATTTGTCGTATCAAATCATAAATTACGCCTATTTACTAAAATGTTTGACTACGGTGCATTTCTTCAAAACCACCCTTAAACATGTGTGAGCTGGTGTATTTCGCGTTAACTGTTAAGACGTCAGTGAGAAGTGTTTTACTTTTTGTAAAGTGCTCGTTAAAACGTTTATGTGAGATGAGGTCTATTACGCCGTAACTTTCTTAAACAAACAAAATATGGAAGGCCTATTCGTGGACTGTACCCATTGTGCTATGCACTGGCGTCCTGTGTTTACATTCATTCCTAATGAAATCACTCTGTGTTATACAAAATAAAAGGCCTTTCTCAAGTCTCTTCATGGCTGTAAAATATATATCTTAATTTTCTATGTGTTTTATAACTATGACATAGATCTAGTTATTTTCCTCTCCGTGCTGCTGTGATGTGATTGTGTGGTTGCTGTTATTATATTTTTGTTTTGAGGGTGCATTTTGACCATTCCACGTACCAGGATAATCAAAATGAAAAACGTGTTATACTTTACGTGTGTCCACGAAGACATACAGCTTCTATAATATTAATGTTACATGCATAGCGTGTAATTTTTTTAAAACGTATTGTCACCATTCACATACCAGTACAATATATAACTATAATTATTTATAACTATATATATATATAACTATATAACTATATATATATATATATATATATATATATATATATATATATATATATATATATATATATATATATATATATATACATACACACAAAATATGGACAGAAATGGATTAACATTAGATATGCAGTATATAGGTTTCAAAGTCCTCCATAGCACAACCAATACTTTTTTTTATTATCTAGCCATATATTCTCAATCATATTTCTTCTATATATTATTTTGCCATAAAATGACACCGCCGGGTGTATTGCCTAAGGTGCTTAAAGCGAATAAGAAAGTGTTGGCCTTGCGGTTTTCATTAGACACTACAGTAATATGTTCCTCATGGCACGGCAGAGAAGACAGAAGGAAAAGATGATGAATTGCGTTAGGCGTAGGTCTAGTAATTTGAACCTCCGTTATACGTACGCATCGGTGTATTTATCAGGAAGGAAACAATTCTTCCATGCCATTTACAAAACAGTATAGTTAATTGTACAGCCTACGTTCGACCGCTCCTTTGTTTCAACTCTTCTTATTTTAAAAGTTTTATCCTAGGCTAGAGTTCGCGGACCACGTTTGTTATTATTCAGATGTTGTTTCCATGGAATTGCCAAAACAGGATTTCTGCTTTATGGATATTTGTCAGGAGAGTTCCCTGTGTCCATTTGAAGAGCTCGCCATCTTGTTTAAATTTTATTCCATTGCGTGTTGTTTTATTTGCAATGGAAAAAATAAAGAGAAAGATGAAGAGGTCGACATCAAAGAATTCATATTTATGATTAAAATACAAAAACAAGAAAACATAACATAAAACATAACATAACAATAAGTTATTATTAACTTCACAACATGAATTGCACGGACTCCGGAGACTGTAGAAGATGATGATGATGATGATGATGATGATGATGATGATGATGATGATGATGATGATGATGATGATGATATTGATGATGATGATGATGATGATGATGATGATGATGATGATGATGATGATGATGACGACGACGACGATGATGATGATGATGATGATGATGATGATGATGATGATGATGATGATAATTATGTAAAACCTTGCATAGCGCTGGTGTCTGCAAACGTTTATGCTCAAGGTGCATATCTAGAAAACACAAGAAAGAAGCAGGAAACAGGTTTAAATGTTGTACAATACAACAGCCGGATTGCGACTGTTGAAGTAGTGGTAGAATTAGAATGGAATGCTAATAATGAAGTAATAATAATAATAACGGATTTTTATATAGCGGGTACTCCAGCCTATGACCAGACTCACCACGCTTTACATAGTCATTACATAAAAATACATGCACTCGATCAAACATCGCTTTTGCTACGATACACCAAAAGACAGAACAGTAAAGGTACAAACTATTTACAACTATGTACACAAATGACAAAAAAGACCGAAATATGACGTAGTCTATTACATCATCAAGCAACATTCCATCTCATTTGAAAAACATATTTTTTTCTGTTTATCTGTGCAGAATCGTTTAGCTGATACAGGAATAATTGTTTTCGTGATGTGTTGTAAAAGCTTAAAAGAACACATTATTTTGCCATTACTGTTATTCAAATCAATAATGATGCTCGACTTGACCTTTTAAAGCCGATCACTTTTCACTCTTGCAAAACAATCGTTTTTTTTTCTCCTTTTGCAAGGCGGCATTTTAAATGTATTCTCTTTTTTTAATTATGAAAAAGAGTCATTTGTTTTGCGCCATATTTATTTAATAGAAGAAGAAGAAAAAGAAGGGCTGTACGAAGACGTATTTAGATGCATTATTTCTTTAATGGACTTCTCTTACTTCGTTTATTCTGTTAGTTTTTAAAGAAAACACCTCACGATTTGTTTTGTAGTTCCAAATACAATCCGAAAATACTTTGAAATTGTCGGAAATGAGAACAAGCCAAATGTCGGTCCGTTGAAAATGTCAAAATTCACAAGGAACCAAATGTCTGTCAGGCTTGTGTATCTGTCGGTCGGTCCGTTTAACGCTATATCTCAAGAGCCCCTGAATGGATACTGACCAAACTGCATTAGGAACATTACCTGAAGTAGTGGCCAGCCTCCCGGGCTATCATATTTGCTGGAACGCTGGGGGTCAAATTCACGGCCAATCATTCAGTGGCAGTCCGTTTCCCGGTCAATCAGTGGGTCCGTCGGTCCGAATTTCACTTCTTTTTGCTTTGTTCCAAACACATGTGTAACTTTATCTCCAGAATGACTGGCCCGATTTTGATTGTTTGTGCTATGCAGATACTTTGACTACCACTCAGCCTTTTGTGTCATTCACCTTTGCTCTTTCTTGAAAGGGTCAAAGTCGCTGAGATTAATCATATTATAAATACAGTATGCGTTTTATCTCAAAATTAGATGGACCGACTTTGGTAAGTTTGGGCGTGCAGATATCCATCAGTCCAGATGATCATTTTTGCTGTTTTGTTGTTGTTGTTGTTGTTTTTTTTTAAAGATTAAAGGGGGCTCGCAACTTTGCTACGAATGTTAAGACTGTTGAAACTGATGATTTTCAGCTATGTGTGTCTGGAAATACATTTGAATGACTTGCCACCTTGTTTTGTATGGTTTGGGATGAAACCTGTCGGTTCTATTTCCAAAGTTTTGCTAGACATTCTATAAGTAGGAAGGGAAAGGGTGGAAATGGTGAGAAGAAAAGAAGAAGGGAGGAAGGGAGAGAGGAAGGGAGGGAAGCTAGGAAGGAAGGTTTTAAAAGAAAGTTTTCTTGTCGCAGCAGAGAGCTGACATTTAAGAAGATCACGAAGGTGGCCGAGTTTCATTGATTTGCAATCTTTGTCGGATAAAAGAATGGAATCAAATGTGTCCAGACGGTCTCTCTTATTGTGCATCTTCAGGGGTTACCGCGGTGCTGGATCGACAGCTTTCCCCACCAAATCCCCTGAAATTACCGACCGCCTGCGAGGTCAGGTTCTCTGAAAGAATAATTAAAACACGTTCTTTTCTTCTTTGACGAAGAAATCACATTACATTTGGATTGTATTTCCGAAGTGTATTTCCAAAGCGACTTGGTCCTATGAGCTCAGCAGTTGAAACAAAATCAAAACACAAACTTAATTACGATACTTGTGAAAAAAGGTTGTCTTAAATTAATAAATATTTTGTTACGTTATTGTGTTGCTAGGTTGTTTTGTTTGTTATTTATAGCAACAGTAGCTTTTTACAATTATTTTTAATAATGGAGATCAAACTGTCTGCATTAAGTTTCAAACATTTTTAAATTAGTTTTAATGATAGATAATAGTATCTGTTAAGCCGTGCTTACCTGCGTTTCTCATGGTCATATTTTGTATGTTTCACTGTAGTTACAAAATAATTGCATAAAATGTAGGCTCGAATATTGATTTTTGTTTGTTTGCTGACACCAAAAACAAGACTTTCGTGTTGTATAATTATTCCTTTTGTCATAAAATGGTCGTTAAACTACTTCAAAACTAAAATTACATATGTGCAAATGTAGTACAACTCATTAGTGCATTATTTAAAATAACTGTGCGCATTACGCTTTACGCTATTACTACTTCAACTTTGAAATCACCAACAAGTTTAGCGCTACCACTTTCCCCCCTACCCTCACCTCTCCGCTCTACCCAACTACAGAACAGCTTTGTTAGCATGATTCTAGCCATGTAGTTGGTCCATGAGAAATTAACTGTCGGCAAACATCGCTAATCGATTATTGTTTGAATTAGGGCGGACAGCATTAAAAACCGCATCCCCAAATGTCAGGGGGTGATTGAACTTGGAACTTTGACCTTTTATTTAACAAACGATGAAACAACAAATATTAAATTAGGCTCCTAGCCCATGGAAGAAACAATAACATCTATACTCAATGAAAAAAACTAAAACAAACAACAAACAAATAAACAGCAAATGATTTGTATGAAAGTAAACAAAGTTCAAACATTTGTGACACATACGTACCTCGAAAATTAGCACTCAAAAGAACAAGCGCTTAATGTTGCAAGATAAAACAAAAACAAGTCATCCGAGAAGTGAAAGAACAAGGCAAAGAATGATAAAAAAAAAAAAACATTAAAGCACACACATGACCATCAGAAAGGATTGACGCACTTGAAAAAAAAAATACAATGCGTACTTTTATAAAAAGTGAAAATATTATTCCAATATAACGATTTAAATTCATCGGTGTGTTTTTCGATTTCGAGTTTATTAGCTGATTTAGTTTGAAAACGTTTGGGCGATTCTAAAATGTGGCAATATGGAAAATCTGTGCATTTTTGTGATTGGCTTGTCATGTTGAAATAAATAACAGATAAAAATGAGCCGTTGCATGGCTTTGTGTTAATAAAACTGGCTGGATTTAATTCGTTGGGAAACTTTCCCTTTTAAATGAATGTTGCTTTTGCTTGGTTTGTTTTCTTTGGCAAACAGAATGTGACTTTCTAGACTGTATATTTACGTCTTCCTGCTGTGTTAGTATTAAACTTCATTATTTTAATTGAAAGACATACGTCCGCATCCTTGTAAAATTATTTTAAAGAAAACAACATATGACTTAAAAATAATAGCACAAAGACACTGTTATGTATATGTTTTCTTTGTAATGATTAATTGATTTCATGTAAGCTAACTCTAGATTGGCCGAAAGAGGCGAGTATTGGAAGAAAAAGAAGACGAAGAAGAAGAAGAAGAAGAAGAAGAAGAAGAAGAAGGAGAAGGAGAAGAAGGAGGAGGAGGAGGAGGAGGAGGAGGAGGAGAAGAAGGTGGCGGAGGAAAAGGAGGAGGAGGAGGAGGAGGAAAAAAAGAAAGAAAGAAAGAAAGAAAGAAAGAAAGGAAAGAAAGAGAAGGAAACAGTACAAGTAATATTAATATTAACATGTGTATTAAAATAGAAGGGCATAAGTCTTATAATAAGTTCTCACAGGAGAAAGAGTACAAAAGTATGATGGATGAAAAGAAGTACAATGAAAGTGGAGTGTTGGAGAAAACTTCCGATTACAATTCTTTTTATTTTGTAACAGAAGCTCTATATGTGTCAGACGAGGAAGCCTATCTTTAACGGATAAATCGGATTTTATTTTCTTTTATAGCTATTTTTTTAATTTAAAAAAACAGAAATGACAAAATCTAGCTTTTTTCTTGATTTAAAATATGAGGTGTTTTGTAATATGGGGTGAAAGAAGATTTTATGATTTCTTTAAGTTAAAATAAGATGTTGTTCAGTGTCGTTTTCTTTGGTGTCAAAACTGTTTTTTTCTGTCAAAAAAGTATTGATGCACAGTAAATGTATGGACCCGTTAAAACAAAATTCAATTGGTCTACAGATGTCAAATAAAGTTAATTCCTGTGGCAATGTCTACAAAATATAAAAGTTTAGATATGTGATTTATTTCCTCCCGTAGTATAAGCCTATAGGCCTCCTAATTCCATTACTAGCGTATTATTTCTTCTCTCTCTCTCTCTCTCTCTCTCTCTCTCTCTCTCTCTCTCTCTCTCTCTCTCTCTCTCTCTCCCTCTCTCTCTCTCTCTCTCTCTCTCTCTCAGACACACACACTCTCTCTCTTTAAGCCTCCTTGCTCACCCTTTCCCTTCCCTCCCTCTTAAAATTAAACTTGTTAAAACATTTTTTTAATCAAGACTACAAAATAGCTTTGTCATTTAAACTGTCAATGGAAAGGACAAAGAGAGCAAGCGAAGTTTTTTTTCCTTCATTGTGTGTGTGTGTGTTGAATAAAGATGTTTAGTTTTGAAGGCTGTATATACACAATGCACGTATTGAAAGGTTGGCATGTGTTTATTGATCAAACTTTCGTCCCTCTTGGTCGAGATGGTTCTTTAAAAGATCTCAATTCGAAACCGTTGTTTACTTTTGGCGAAAATGGGTTTACACTAAAACTGGCATTGATATTACATTACACCATGATCAAGTGGGCTTTCGTTGCTCAAACCAACCGCTACAGTTTAAATTTTCCATTTCCGTTCTGTTAGGGAGTGCTTTCCCCTGTTTTTTTAACGGTAGGTCGCAATTACATGAAAGAACCACGTAACTTGAAGAGTGTGTCTTTGGTGTCTGTGGTAGGACAGGATCAACCTAAACCGAAAAAAACTTACCGAGCAATTAAAAAAAATGTTTTTGTCTCTTACTGGCTTTGGTAGATGCTATTTTTAGCCCACGAATGCTGGCTAGCTATTAATAGACACAACTAGAAGGGTAAAGCTCACATGACTTGCATGCTTCTTGTGGAACTTGCAAATATTTAACATGAAAATGACTTTCCAGAAGAAGAAAAAAAAATGAAACAGTGGCATTAAAATGCAAAGTAATACCGACTTAGATTTTTCTATGCTCTTGACCTTCGGCTCCAAATACGCTCATATAATATCAAATAAACTATAGCAAAAGTTTATTATGCCAAAAAAACAGTGACCTTGGGATGACCTTGACTTTCATGTGACCTCTCATGCTCACGTATGATCAAATAACCTGATGTTGTTGCACACTATGGGTTAAATAGAGCCATTTCATTGTACGATGATCTATTTTTGCATGTTTTTGCAAGTCCTAAAATGACTTGACCTTCAACGCAAGATCAACGCAAAAACG
The DNA here is from genome assembly GCA_036898135.1 of Oncomelania hupensis. Classification (NCBI taxonomy): domain Eukaryota; kingdom Metazoa; phylum Mollusca; class Gastropoda; order Littorinimorpha; family Pomatiopsidae; genus Oncomelania; species Oncomelania hupensis. Next base: position 95,929,817 of record CM072511.1, on the reverse strand, counting down.
GAACATATCTGAAAAACCAATCTATCATCTCTAAATACAAGAAGTTTGAACTTTACATCTCTCATAGTTTAGGGTCCAGGTCACTGAAAAGTACGTATACTTGCTGAATTTTGACAACTCCAGTGACCTTGACTTTGGAGTGCGGTTGACCAAATGTGCATAGACTGTGGCTCATTGATATTATCCTGTATCAAGAATCATAAGTTCAATATTTTTGTGATATATAAATACAACAAAAACAGAGATGAACAGACAATTCAGGTTTTAAATTTGACAAATCAATTACAGAACAATAACATAATACAATTTGAAAACAAAAGAAAATCAAATATTAAACTTGGGAGTGTACGAGACAAGCAGAAAGAAGGAGAAGAAGAAGAAGAAGAAGAAGAAGAAGAAGAAGAAGAAGAAGAAGAAGAAGAAGAAGAAGAAGAAGAAGGAGGAGGAGGAGGAGGAGGAGGAGGAGGAGGAGGAGGAGGAGGAGAAGAAGAAGAAGAAGAAGAAGAAGAAGAAGAAGAAGAAGAAGAAGAAGAAGGAGAGAGAGAGAGAGAGAGAGAGAGAGAGAGAGAGAGAGAGAGAGAGAGAGAGAGAGAGAGAGAGAGAGAGGAGAGAAGAAGAGGAAGAAGAAGAAGAAGAGAGGAGGAGAGAGAAAAAGAGGGAGAATGTGTACACCAATTTAAAAGACATGCTATAGGGTTATTAATTAAATAATAAAATTTAGCATCGGTCTATTACTTGCTTAAAATAATGACAGGGTGCGTACTGGTCTTACAAAGTAAAATTCCAGGACTTTTCAAGGGTTTTCCAGACCCATAAAAAATTTTCATGGCTGTTTTTTTTCTTGATTGTGTTGCGAATAAATTTCTTTTATAAACTGTTGGCTGGTGTTGCTTACTTTGTTTTATGATAAAAGAAAAAAATATATGTTGAATATCATTACAAATACAAAAATGCACAAATCTTACTGTTATAAACAGTTGGCTGGTGTTGCTTAATTTTGTTTTATGATAAAAGAAAAAAATATATGTTGAATATCACTACAAATACAAAAATGCACTGTGCAACACACAATCTGAGTTCAGTCCTCTTTTTGTTGGCTGATTTTTTTTTCTTTTCCAGCAGGTTAAGAATTCTTAATCTGGCAAGACTTTTCTTCTATCTGTTTTTCTAAATTGTCAAGTTCTCCCTTCTTCTCTTTTGCTGATTTTCTCATTGCATTTGATTTTGCCAGCAGTTTAATGTCACACTTGTTTTCAGCTTTTTGAGCATATTCATCTGCAGAATGCACAAGAGACTTCCACATTTCCTCAGTTCTCCTCTTCTTTTTTTTCAACTCTTCAAGGTCATCTAACTCTGCCTTACGCTTTTGCAGCCTATCAGCTTTTTCTTTCTCCTCCTTTTGCTTGTCCAAATACTGATGATATTTCTGTCTGCTAGTCGCTGCAGCAAAAAGCATGGGTTTTGTGATGGTGACTTGCTTAAGGCCTCCGTTGCTGTTAACATGGTCATTGATGTTTCTCAAAGCAACAAGGGCTCCCTCTGACATGTTAACTGCCATTGTTTGTTTGTTTTCTGAGAAGCCCCGTTCAACTGATGCCTGCCCGTGTGACAATACAAGCAGCATTCTCACAACTTTCCATAAGTTGGAATGTGCAGACTTTGAGAGATGTTGGTGCCAGAATTCATCAAGGCGCACAGGATCTTTCTCAATCTCAATTGAGGACATCTCTTCTGAGAACTCGCACATCTCAGCTTGTACTTTGTCACAAAGCTCTTCCTTGATGCGCCTCGCTGACGCTAGTGTAATCAGACACTGACGGATTTGGCTGATATTCGCTATGAAATTGAGAAGCATGCTGCATATATCGGAATGAAGGCTGAGCAGTTCAACACAGAATGGTTGATAAATCATTAAATGATTTATCAACCATTCTGTGTTGAACTGCTCAGCCTTCATTCCGATATATGCAGCATGCTTCTCAATTTCATAGCGAATTTTTAAGTACTTCACAAAAACTTTATGTCCGGTGTTGTACACTTCGTTCTACATGTATAAATAAAATACTTGGCCAACAGAACAATCGAATAATATATGGGATCAATTCTTTTATTACTATCATAACCAAACAAAACAAAAAATTCATTAAATGTGGCATTCATAGCATTCAGACAGCTATTGTTTTAAGTTCAATATTAATAACATTTTTTTTTAAGTAAAATTTTGTGAAACATTTTCATTTTTTGACTAACAATTTGTTGATCCTGTGATCTTGACCTTGAAGTGAAGTCATTCATTCACTGAACCTTTATTAGGCCTCATGGATATACACCATCTTACCAAGTTTAGTTGCGATAGTTGAATAAGTTCTGATATATTAATCCACTTGCAAGTTGTGAACGTCCAGACGCACGGACGGACGGACACAGTTTTTTTAATGTCAGTTTTGGACTATTTAGGACTCTTCTCGCACATATTTGCAAAAATCTGTATTTTTTAAAAATATTTTAATTTTTTTGGGCGGTGGTGGATGGGGAATGAGTACATAGTCATATTGCTATGGACGTGAGTCAAAAACTACGGAATTTATTCATTTAAAAAATAATTCAACTTTCAAAAGAATGTTGTTGTTGCTGTTTTGTACGCTTATTATTTTTTTTGTAACGGGCGCAACACTCACTGTGAATGTTAAAAGGATCTATCGAGGGGGCGTTGTCCAAAGTGGGCCCCTTTAAGTAGTGAAGCGTTCAAAAATACTCCTATGACAATATCAATTCGTTAATGTTTAGAGGACCATTTAAAAAAACAAAGAAAAAAAAAAGAAAAAGAAAAGAAAAGCCGTGTTATCAAAATCAATTCGCTTATGTACACATAGATCTGGTCGAAAGTGCAGGGTTAAATATATCATAACAAAACACACCGAATAAGGAAAGAACTTGTCGATATTCGGATGATTAATGGCGAAGTTTTCGAGAACATTCGAAGCAAGGAGGAAAAAGTGGGGGGAGGGTGGGGGGGGGGGTTATTGGAAGCAAATGTAAAGATGTTGTCTAGACCTACAGTAGTCTACATTTATTTAGTTTAATGTATTTGGGAAGCAAATGTAAAGATGTTGTCTAGACTCGGTCAACATTTACTTAGTTTAACGTATTTATTTAATCATCCTTCTATAGCTCTTTTCCTTTTTTGTTTATAGTTAATCTGGTTCAGACGATCTCAGATGGGGTTTTGAGGTTGTGTCCAACTGAGCTCCATTCTGTTTCTTACACGCTGTGTTTTGGCCTACTATACTCCAAAGGCTTCGGAAATTCTGAGGGAAATTATCTAATTTAAATTGCCATCCACAATTTATTATCAAAGATTTGCGTCATTAGAAGAGAATGTTGGGGTGAGGATTTGAGTTTGGGTTAGGATCATAGTTAGCGGTAGGTTTCGGTTTTATATGTTAAGAAGTCCTAACCCTAATTTTAAAACAAATAAGTTAATTCCTTTCAAAATTTTACAGTGACTCTTTCAGTGCTCAGGAATAGGTCTATGGAATATATAAGTATCAAACCTGGATCGTTACGACGCTGTGTGATCGACGCGACTAATCGCTCTAAGACATTGAAATTTAAGGTTTTAGAATTTTGTACAAGATTCTTCTTTTTTTTCTCCGCTTGAATTTAGTTGTTAAACAAGCGTCAATGTTTAACAGGTTCCTTATACCAACAATCGTGTCAGCTTTCTCAACCTAGCAGACTGTTTAGCCTGTTTTCCACCTAAAAACAGACTTAAATTTTAAACATTAATTAGACCTAGACTTCATACGATAAAGTATCTGAAACAGACAGAATTTGAGCGGTCTTTGACACTTGGTATGATATGCCAATAAATCTAGGTAGAGCGTTGTTCCGGTAAGTCGTGTCCGTCTTTTTGTTTCACATAGTCTAATAAATTATATTTGTATTTTTAACTGTAGCTTGTAGTTTACATTTTCGTTTTACTGTTCATTTCAACTGTATTCGGTCAAACAAACTTTGGTGTTCGCCATTCAGGAGGAGCATTCAAATTATTTCATTTTTATGTTTATTTTGTACTACCGGTTCATTGTTATGACCCGGATAAGCAACAAATTGGAATGTGTTTTAATTTAGTACGTTTATTTTTACGACATTGGTACGGCCTGAATCTCACCCACATGGATAATAATATTAAACCCAAGCTCAAACTTTATTGTAGTATAATACAAAGAGAACCCGCCGTGAAAACAAAAATCGTAAAGGCTGTTGAGGACATGTTAAACTAGTAATGCTCCGACCCTGTGTGTTTAGTTTAGTGAAGCGTTGCATTTTAAGAGGATTCGACGCATGGCGACTATTATTTTCTTACATGCTGTCTTTATAGTGTTCATGTCTCAACTAAAGCGTATAACGTGTTTGTCGTGTCGTAAATCTGTATTTCTGTCCACCCAAAACCATAAGTCATGAGATTTATTTGTTGTGAATTTAGTCTTCTCCCTGCAAGTTAGGTTGTGAAAAGTTGAATTTGAATATATTAACCCTTCGTGTGGGTTGTTTTACCAAAATAATTCTATCGACTATATGGCTTGGAACAGTAGCTTAAGTAATCTGGGCACACGCTTATAGAAATGTTTAGTTAAAAAGGAGTCGATCATGGTCCGTACTTGGATGCATGACGATGCGTGGAAGGCAACCCCCAAAGGACACAAAACGAATTAAACGAGCGCTGAAAACACTTTATTAAGTCCAGTCCACCCAGTTGTGAACGGGTACTTAGCTAGCTCTGTTTAGAACCGGGGACGTTAAGGCAGCGAGGGAGAGAAGATGAGGGGTCTCGTCCTCATTAAGCTGGCCTAGAGGTCCCAAACACCTATCTCCCCAACCGCCAAAATGGTTACGAGAACACACCTACTTACCACGTAAAGATTGTGTCAACCGAAACTCAGAACTTAACGTATGTCCTAAGGCTTATTTGTTCATTTCAACATGATTGCGTTTTTCCTTCATCGCGATATGCAAAGCTGAATTGTCTACATTCTATTACGAGTCCTTGCAACATAGTGGGTGGATCTGGCTTGTTAAGATGAAATCTATAGACCCTGTTTACCCAAACCCAAACCGTACGCTATGTCTGTCATAAATAGGTTCGTTTAGAGAGAGAGAGAGAGAGAGAGAGAGAGAGAGAGAGAGAGAGAGAGAGAGAGAGAGAGAGAGAGAGAGAGAGAGAGAGAGAGAGAGAGAGAGAGAAAGCTTCGTCTCCTCGTTATGTTTTAAATGATTAAAAATCAAAATTTTCGTTACATTTGCAACTTGGTTTGTAAACTATACACGTGTTTCGATTTAATGTTGTTTGCGACGTGAGCGCAAGAGATTCGATGTTACTGAAACAAATCTTGTTATTTAAATGATTGATTCTGCATCCTTACTGTTCAAGTTGTCTGTGATTTTTCTTTTCAAAAATGTATTCCGTGTGATGATAATTAAAAATCAAATAAATGAAAGTGACAACAACATTTGTTTTTGTTTGTCTCAGCATATGATTACACGAATGAATGTATCGTGTAATGAAGAAGAAGAAGATATTGATGATGATGATGATGATGATGATGATGATGATGATGATGATGATGATGATGATGATGATGATGATGATGATGCACCCATTGCACATAGCTACGATCGAAATAAAGTATACTCCAGGCACACGCTGCGCAGCAGGCCAGAGTATGTCCCTTGTCCCTTGAAGGGATACTTTGGCGAGGTTAGCAGCCTGCTCAGTTACAGTGTCGCTGAAAGACTAAACGGAAAAGTAAGTTTCGTCTCCTCTAGGCGACGAATTAGGTCACGCTGTATTTGTTTCTAGGTCAACTGTCTTTTACGAACTGGTTGAGAATCTTTTCGAACCGTTTATTGACGCCGGATAATGTCTTCACTTGGTTTCATACAATTTAAGAATCCAAGAAGGCAAATGGGTTTTTGGGACGAAAAAAGAGCATTTTTGTAGAGAAAATGGTTAGGGCAAGGGCTAGGGATAGATCTACAACTAACCCTTACCCGAACCCTTGTAGCAATATTCCGCTCTTTCCGTCAATTTTAAACAGTACTGCTGTCCGCATCCGCGGCTAGCAGCGAGCCCAAAGTATACTTTGAAGGGATGGAGGAAATACTAAGTTTTCACCTGCTGCTAGCGGGAGTTTTGGCGATACTTTCTACCGATCGCAGCAATGTGTATTACCTCGATGATGATGATGAGGATGATGATGACGATGACGATGATATTCTATTTAGTAATGTTACTTCTGAGGGAGAGCGCCTTTAGCGCTTGCCTCAGCGAAGACCACAACTATCACTTCCATACCTCCCTTCAATAATCTGTATCTCCGTCTCCTATCTTTCTTTCTTTTTTTTTTAATCCTTCTCTCCCTCCAACTCTTCTCTCCCTTCTCTTTCTCCTTCCGCTATTCATCTCTCTCTCTCTCTCTCTCTCTCTCTCTCTCTCTCTCTCTCTCTCTCTCTCTCTCTCTCTCTCTTCTTTTGCTAAGAACTGACGTTTGATGAATACATACACACACTTATCTGCTCCGCAGTTCATATCGGTGCTGGCAGATGGAGTCTTCAAACCACATATCCTATTTGCATGCACATAATCTTCTACTCCGTAGTTCTTAACCGATGTTTTCAGAGCCAGTTGAGCTGGTAACAATCCAATTTGTTGACTGACCACATCCTTAGAAGGCGTAAGTCAAGCTCTCATTTGCCGCCAGTAGCAAGCAAGACCGGCCTTTTCGCAAAGGAACATCATTGAGGTTAAACTGAAGGAATACTCTGGTACTCATAATAATGTGTGTACAAGTTACAAGTATTTCTGGCATTCATGACAATGCGTGTACAGTTATATGTATTGTCAGTCGGTTGTTTGTAGCAGTGAGACAGTAAACTTACATCTTTACTATTACCCTAAATGGCCTCAAACTATGCTAACAATAGCCCCAGTGCTCATACATCGTAGCTGAGACTATACTAGAGGCCGTCATCCTCTCTCAAATCTTAGCAAGCGTTGAGAAGACCCATCCAATAAGCCGGATGACGTAACGAGGTTAACAGCCGAAAGATTCCAATACTTCTCCAGGCGGGAGGGCAATGCGATGCCTACGCGATCGCATAATATTTCAAGGAAACTTGCACATTTACCGTGGGGTAGGTCTTCTCAACGTCCACTGCACTGAGACTCGAGAGAGGAAGAAAGTCTTGTCTAGTCTCAGTCACGCTGTATGTCCAGTGCTATAACGATGGAAGGAGGACCGAAAACAAACCAACTAATATGTTCCCAACGATGGATTTGCAGCTCAACACAGTGCGGAATACTAACGCTTGGCAAAATGCAACAACACTAAAGTCTACCCAAAATGTGCATCCACACACTCATTCGTACACCACACCCCAATCCAACACGCAGACGCACACACAATCATACGTACACGCACGCGCGCGCGCACGGACCCACAACATACACATACACGCTCGCACACACGCGCACACACACACAAACACATTCTAGTTCATGTTCATCAGATCTGTACAGCTATCGTGATCAACAATATTTCTAATGCAATATCTGTGAATCACACATGCACACTGAGTTCTAGATCTATATAATTGCTAACACTATACTGTACTAGATGCACATAATTATGCATAGCCGAGCTAGCTGTACTGTTCCGTAATTGAGTTCTGTATAACCGCTTACAGTGTACCATATGCATATTTAACTGCATCGTTCCATATCTAAGTTGTGTGACGCTGCTAGCAGTGGGTGAATCCCTGAGGGAGTGAGAGAGAGGACTGCTCATGCTAGATTTCTGACAGCGCTCTCTTCAGGGTGAGAGATCCGAGAAGAGAAAGCTCTTTGATGGAAACTGTCACAAATCGATAGATATAATCAAAGAAAGTACAGCTACGCAAAGAAGGTTCATTTCGACTCTTACTGCGAAACGGAAGTTGCGAGCGCCAACTAGCGGAATAAGTGATAACTCGCTTCGGCCTTAGCGCTTAGCAATGGAGGAAAGCGTATCAAATCAAGTAAACAAACCTAGAATCCGTCCTGGTGGGCAACACTGCAGCGCTTTTAACTGCACAAATGGACGATACAAGTGCCCTGGACTTTCGTTTTTTAATTTTCCAAAGGAAGAATCAAACATAATTATAACCAAATCTAACAACGTTGATCTAGATCTACCACTCGATGTAAACTGTATTTTCTTTGTTGATACTGAAATTTATCATATCCCAATTTCTTACAAATGGAAGATGAGGGGAGGGGGGAGGGGAAGGCGTAGTTTTAACTGCTGCTTAAGAGTAATTTAAAAAAAAAAAAGAAAAAATAGTAGGCCTAATGAAATATTATTGCATGACTCATTGACTGGATGTGTTGTCTTGTAAAGAAAAACTATTTAAAAAAAAAGAAGTAATTTTTAAGCAAATAATTCTTCATAAATGCATCTAAGAATAAAAATCCAAGAGCAAAAACTATTAATTATTATCCTTTTAATGTATAATGCTACTAGTTAATTGTCTAGTATTATCAGATTTTGTTGTTGTTGTTGCATGTGAAATGTATGCAGAAAAAATACCAAATGTGATTTTTTAAATCTTTCAAATGTAAAATACCATTTTCTGTGTGACTGTATTCCCTTTCCATTACATTTGGTTTAAGCAGACAGGAAAAGGGTTAATTGTATTTGTTTTGTCTTGCAAAACTTCTGTTTCTTTGTAGGTATGTCTTAATCTTGCTAAACAAAAAGTAAACAACAGATTTAATTATAAAAACCTAACATTCTTACCCTTTTCATTATTTTAAACATACATTTATTGAGATGACAGTACTTTACAAAAAATGATAATTGCTGAAGTTTCCTTTATATGAGAGAGAGAGAGAGAGAGAGAGAGAGAGAGAGAGAGAGAGAGAGAGTCATCATTGTTGCTTTTTGTTGCTATAATATTCATATTAAGTGTCAGAAAAAGAAACACAAATGTTTGAAGCTATTTTTTTCAGCTTTTATAAATGCATGATGGTTTAACAATAAAGTAACATAATTGATGCAGCCTGCTGCAATGACAGATCTAATATTATAAATGACTACAAATATTTCTTATTTGACTATTTTTATTGTTGCACTTTTTGGTCTTATCTAGGTGCAATTTCCAATGTAATGATTCATGCAAAAAAAATAATGCTTTTAAACGTTAAATGTGTTTTCTTTAAAAGCTTCACTGTTCACTCTTCTTGTTGCATTGCTTTATTTCTCTACTTCTATAGTCTTGATGTCTGTTGGTTTATATATTATTTATTTCTTCAGAATACATATAAAATATATACATCACAAGCAGCAGGGACAAGCAACAAGCATGCTTATATAAGCCTATCCCTGTGCGAGTAAATTTCAGAGTTAAATTTGGCAGAAGAATATTAACATTGTGCAATATATACATATACACATACACACACATGTCTTCTTTTTCTTTAGTCTATCTTATTCTTAACCTATCAAATTTCCTTTTGCAACTACAGTTCTATTATAGAGATAGCCTATATTAAACCATAATGATGATGATGATGATGATGAAAATGATGATGATAAACAGTAGGCCTAATAATTTATAGGCTTATTTACACAGTTGATCGAAACGAAAGCAGTAAATATAATTTTAAGATGAGAGCCTAACAGTAGGTTAGCAGCGATTAAAATCAGAAGTGCAGTGTAAATGAGATAAACAGTAGATTGGAACACAGTTATTAACTGGAAATGCTAAATCAAGCAATGTTCAGAAAAGCTATTACCGGTATTCAAGCTTACTTTTGGGTTTGAGTTTTGACGGATCTAGGATGAGTACAGGCCGAGTACAGGCCTACTGAATCATCAGCATTGGTACGGTAATTTAATCGGCTGAATGCATAATTCAAGCAACTTGTTGGCAAGCTGTATTTACATTATTAAAATCAGACACTTATTAACTTACTTTCCAAAAAAAAGCAGAATCGCTTGTTAATTTAAGCAAGCGAGTGTCCGGAACATAATCTACTGAAGCGGTTTGTTTACATAGCGCTAAGAACAAATTATCGCCCTTGGAATCATTTATCACGAGAATCGCTGGGGGGCGCTACGAGTGGCTACGTTTTGTAACTTTATATAGGCACTCGCCGAGATGAACCTTCTTTGCGTAGCTGTACTTTCTTTGGTATAATAGACTCGAAAGAAGTTCTGATACCCCTATTATACAGTAGTTAACAGTTCACGGAATGCGATGGGGAAGGCCAGGGGAGAGGGTTGCGGCAGGGTAAGAGACTGAACTGGGGGTGAGGGTGTGACTAGTGAAATAAACAACCACTTGATGGAAACTGTCATTAAGCGATTGATAAATTTTACATTAAGTTCTCACAACCCTCTTACACCATAGGAATTGGGGCGAGGGATAGGGTGGGGTGAGGGGAGGAGATTGGTGGGTGTTTGGGGTGCTTGGAGATGAGGGTTGTTAAAAGGAGGCAGAGTCTTACTACATTTTACACTTCCAGCATTTAGTGCATGAGGAACGAGGTGATGGCAGATACAGCCTTAATTGGAACTGTATAAAATGATAATAGCTAGATTATACATTAAAAAAAAAAGAACTAAATACATAAATACATAAAACTGCTCTCAATTATAGGGGTGCAATGTACCCTGCTTCTCATACAGTAAACATTTAAAAGATGGAGTTTGGGACGAAACATACGATTAATGGAAACTTTCAAAAAATCTACGACTGAGCGCTGTCTGAAACATTTTAAGGAGTAAGACGAGGGCAATACCTCGAAAAGCAAAACAAAATAACGACAGATAGTATCTATAATATTTTTTTAACAACGTTTCCCTCCTAATTAAATGAAAAGTGTACAACCCTCTCACATTCTTCTAATATATTTAATATTTTTAAGGAGTGGGACGAGGACGAAACCCTTGACAGAACAAAATATTTTGTTAGAATCGTTATATAATGTGTTATATATAACATATTTCCCTCGACATAAATAATTACATTATTGTTCTTGGAAGGCGAACGAAATTAATAGGAGTCTGGAGGAAGAGAAGAAGAAGAAAAAAACGGTCAAACAGGTCGATGCCAGTGCCAGACTTCGTTTGGTTGTGGATATCTGCCTGTCTGTCTGTCTTTCACACACACACACACACTGAGACGGACACAAACACAGACCATTTCCCTCTTTCTCATTTGCCCTCTTTCACAAACACCCTCCCCACCTCAACCCTCTACACACACATTCCTCCTGGGTGTTTTTTTCTCTTAGGACTCATCATTGTATTATTTTTTTAGTGAACAGTCTTTTTCTATGTCCCTCTTTCTTGTTCGCCCCCACCCCTAATCTCCCCTTACTCTTCTCTCTATCTCTCTCTCTATATCGCTCTCTCTCTCTCTCTCTCTCTCTCTCTCTCTCTCTCTCTCTCTCTCTCTCTCTCTCTCTCTCTCTCTCTCTTTCTCTGTTTGCGTTAGTGAACAAAGATGGCCAGCGCGATCGCTAATGAACCCTTAGAGGGCGATCGATCATCATGCCGGGCCGGACAGTGTCCGAGGAGAGCCCTCGTGGACTAAGTGGCTCGTAAAGCACATCAGTCAGCCGCCAAAACATGAGCCCTGTCATTACTGCCCGAACTATGTTGTTTCGTCTCTTTCCCTCTGTTTATTTGTTGCGCATCTATCCTCCCATTTCTTCTTTCATCATTTGCGTACAATCCCGGTTTCTTCATTTTGCGTATCACCCATTTGTCCCCGCCCCTGAGACATTCGTATTTTCTTCCGTGCTTTCCTCAGTGATCGATGCTTTCTGCACTGTTTTATGATTATGATCTCGGAGCAAAAATACATATTTACCCCCCCCCTCTCCCTAAAAAAATGCTGACCAATTTACTGCGTTAATAATTCTGGTAACATCTATACTGTCTGACATAGACGGTAGGGTTAGGTGTGGTTAGGAAGGTTTGGTGATGGGTCCTGATGTCTCTTGACCTTGGTGACTGCCGTGCTTTGAATGAGAAAGCTACCTGAATTTCTTTTGTTTGTTAGGTGACAAATAGGCCTGCATTTTAAACTAAAATCCAATTAAATATAAACAATTTCTGCTTACAATACAAGCTTGCCCATCCCACTCTCATCCCTCCATCATCCCTTCTGTAATGTTTATACGCAGCTCCGGTTTTCCATTGCGCTTCTTAAATGTACTGTTCTAAGCTTAAATGTCTACAGCAACTCTGTATCAACCATTCTGTTAGCATATAGAGTATTAAAAACTACCTCTTGCACTGTTATCCTGATACTACTACTACTACTACTACTACTACTACTACTACTACTACTACTACCACTACTACTAAGACTACTACTACTACTACTACTACTATTACTACTACTACTACTGGATTCGTTATCCTGTACAAAAAAGTATAAGCATTTCCACACGGTAAGAAAACAATAATCACAATTTTAATCCAAATAAAATAAATAAAACTGCATAGGAATAATTATTACAAAAATATAAAATATCGCCTTACACCAATAGGCTTGAGAGGTAGGCCAATAATGCTCATTATCTTCTCCATGACCCCTTCACTGAGCTTATTGTGCATCGTAAATTATATGATTAGAGGCTGGGTAAGATCCATGATCTATTATTGAAGCTAATCAGTAACCCAAGCTAAGAAAACTAAAGCAACGCACACGCGAGGCAAAGCCTATAACTCTCTTGCATAGTCTGACAACATGCAGGAACATGTGGATTTTGTTTTCAACCAATTTCTTCTCCCGTAAATTCTATAACTATCTCTGTCAACAGGACGCCGTGGTTTAATCTTTATCTTAGTATTTTTCACTATATTACATAGACTTTAGTGAGGAAGGGCACTGTACAAATGTTAATTAGTATTATTACTTATGAACCAGTAGGCTAAGTTTACTACTAAAGAGATCATCTTTGACTATAGGCTACTGTAATACTATATCAATCCTGTTCGCCTTCTACTTCTTCGTCCTCTTTGTTACTGACTTCATAAACACCTTTGCTACAATCACCACCACACGGATCTACCCTCTCTCTTCGCAAGTAGATAGTGTACATCAGCCAGGCTGTGGCGATGAAGCAGAAAGAGATGATGATCAGAAAGCCATAGGTTTCTATGTCCGGCAGAGCGACGACCACAGCGTATTTGAGCAGGTCCATCAGTTGGTTGAGGGAGCTTTGCACTCCATGGACGACGCCTCGCTCGGACGGTACAACGTCCTCTAGAAACAGCTGCGTGATGGTCAGATCTGCCACCCACACACCTGAAAGATTTGGTAGTGTGGAACAGACATGTGGATGTGAGGATAAAGTTCGTACATAAAAGTTATTGTGGTAAATAAAATAATGATGAGATTGCAGCTCCGAGTATTGCGGCTGACGCGATTACGACGACGACGACGACGAAGACGACGACGACGATGATGATGATGATGATGATGACGACGATGATGATGATGATGGTGATGATGATGATGATGATGATGATAATGAAGAAAATAAGGATTAGGATTATGACGTTGATGAATGTATAATGAAGAACAGGAGGATTAGGATTATGATGTTGATGAATATACGAATGGTTGCGATGATGATGATGATGATGATGATGATGATGATGATGATGATGATGATGATGATGATGAGAAGGAGGATTAGGATTATGATGTTGATGAATATACGAATGGTTGCGATGATGATGATGATGATGATGATGATGATGATGATGATGATGATGATGATGATGATGATGACGACGACGACGACGATGATGATGATAATGATGATGACAACGATGACGACGACAATGATACTACATCAAGCCCCAAGCATCCACAATCCAACGGCATGGCAGAGAGAGCCATACAGACAGTGAAGAATCTTCTGAAGAAAGCAGAATCGTCAAACCAAGACCCCTACCTTGCTCTCTTGCAATATAGAAACACGCCATTCCCTGACAGTCCATCGCCAGCGCAACAACTGATGAACAGGCGCCTACGAACGACGCTACCAGCAACAGACGCCTACCTCAAACCCCGAGTTCCAGACCAAAGGTTAACTCAGGCGAAATTAAACAAAAGGCACCAAGATTTGATCAACAACTACAACAAGACTTCACTTCCCACGTCACTGCCGCCGCTTCAGCCAGGCGACGCCGTCCGCGTGCAAATGGAGCGTGGTGGAGCATGGCGGCCCTCAGTTGTAGTATGTCTAAATCCCCATGACTTAGCAAACTTAGCAAACTCCGAACAGCTGAATTGGGGACCATTGTCGCTGACCACTTCTTTAGGTATGCCATGACGTGCGAATTGCGATTTCAGCTGTACGATGACATCTGTAGATTTGACTGAAGACAGGAGGCCTACTTCAAAATACTTGCTGTAGTAGTCTACTGAAAGCACATAGTTCTTGCCTGCATGGTGGAATAGGTCTACGCCGACTTTCTCCCACGGCAACGTAGGAACGACGTGTGCAATCATTGGTTCTTTCTGCTGAGACTTTTGATATTCGTTGCACGTTGCGCACTTTGCCACAGTGTCTACAATCTGCGAAGACATGCCAGGCCAATAGAAAACCTCTCTGGCCGTTGCTAAGCATTTGTCTCTACCCAGATGACCCTGGTGAATCCGCTGTAGCATTTCTCTCTGAAGAGACTTGGGCACAACTATTTGTTCTCCCTTGAATATCAGCCCGTTTGTCTCGCTCAGTTCTTCATGGAACCCTGAATACGGACGTATTTCTGCCGGGACATCAGTCTTCCTTTGTGGCCAGCCTTCGCAAATATGATGCTTCAGAAGTTGTAAAGTTTTGTCTTGCAACGTTGCCTGCTGGAACACCTCCATCTTCTCGTCAGAGACAGGAAGACTGTTGACTACCAGGTGAATCTGGGCTTCCCAGTCATCACTAGCCGGAGACTGTTTAGGCAAAGCTGCTCTGGAGAGGGTGTCAGGAATGAACATTTCCTTGCCAGCTTTATATGCGAGTGCAATATCATATTTCATTAGTCGAAGGAGCATCCGTTGAAGTCGAGGTGGCGCTGAAGACAACGGCTTCTTGATTATAGCTTCCAATGGCTTGTGGTCTGACTCCACCGTTACAGGGCGTCCGTATACGTAGTAGTGAAAGTGCTCTACGCCAAAAACCACAGCCAACATCTCTCTTTCGATGTTAGCGTATCTTCTTTCACAGTCAGTCAGGGAGCGCGAAGCATAGGCTACTGGCTTGCCCTCTTGTATCAGCACGGCACCCAATCCTGTCTGAGAAGCATCGACTGACAGCCTTATTGGCTTGGAGGAATCATAGAACGCGAGGACAGGTGCTACAGTTATCAGCTTCTTCAATTCTTCAACTGCTGCCTGGTGCTGATCCATCCACTGCCATTCTGTGTCCTGCTTCAACAACTGTCGCAGCGCCGCCGTCACTTCCGACAGGTTGGGAATGAACTTCCCAAGGTAGTTCACCATACCTAGGAAACGTTCGAGCTCTTTGCGGTTGACTGGACATGGCATTGCTTGAATCGCTTCCACCTTGGAGTCGTCAGGTTTTATGCCATCTGCTGTTATGATGTGACCTACAAATTTTACCTCATTGACCCTAAGGCTGCATTTGGTTGGTTTCAGTTTGATTCCTTTTGCTCTGGCTGTGTCTAACACCTGTTTCAGTCTGTCATCATGCTCCTGCACAGTCATGCCAGCTATCAGCATTTCATCCATGTAAGTCTCCACTCCAGGAATCTTCTCAAACGCTTGATGAAATCGCTTTGCAAATACTTCTGCTGACGAGTTAAGACCAAATGGCAGGCGGAGGAATCTGTATCTCCCGAACGGCGTGTTGAACGTTGTCAGGTCTGCACAGTCCTTATTAAGCTTGATTTGCCAGAAGGCAGAATTAGCGTCCAACACGCTGAAAACCTTGCTGCCACTCAACCTGCTGGCGATTTCCTCTATGGTCGGTAACTGATAGTGTTCACGCTTGACAGCTCTGTTCAAGTCTCGAGGGTCCAAACACAACCTGAGACCTCCTCCTTTTTTCTCCACAATGACCAGCGAATTGACCCATGCTGTTGGATGATCCACTTTTTCTATCACGCTTTCAGTCTCCATTCTCTCAAGCTCGTTTTGTAGAGCACTGCGCAGTGCAGCTGGCACCTTCCTGGGAGCGTGAACTACTGGTGGAACTGACTTGTCAACCATGATCGAGTATTCTTCTTCCATGGCACCCAGACCTGTGAACACGTCCCCATAGGATGAAAGCATCTCATCCCCAATGATGTCTACACGCTGGATGAGATCTAATGTTTCGCAGCTGGGTAAACCGAGAATAGGTTTTGCTTTAGTATCCACGATCTGGAATTCTATGACTTTCATTTTGCCTTTCACGACGCAGGTGAGGTAAGCTTTTCCAAGCACATGGAGAGGCTCTCCACTGTACGTTGTCAATCGCGCGTTTGATCGTTGCAGAAATCGTCTCTTGAGCCGCTGGAATAAGCTGTTAGGCAGGATATTGACCTGTGCTCCAGTGTCTAAGGTGAAAGTAATGCGACGACCTTCAATGTCCACGACTGAAGTCCATTCTTTGGACTTACCATCCGATGTTTGGTTGACGTTGCCGACGAATACTTCTTCAGATGCTTCATGGTCAAACACAACGTCGTCAATGGATCGGACAGACGCTGACTTGCACACGAGTGCAAAATGGTTTTTCTTTCCACATTTCGTGCACAATTGTCCGAAAGCGGGACACTTCCGCGGCTGGTGCTGTCTGCCACAATAGTGACACTTGGGTGATTCTCTCTTGAATTCTTGTTGTTTCGTTTTTGTCTTTTCCAGGGCATTGACGCTGTTGTTTTCTTCATGCATCAATTTGAGCTGCGCCTCTGTAACCTCCGCAGCTCTGCAAATGTCTGCAGCCTTACTCAGCGTCAGATCAGGTTCGCGAAGAAGTCTTGCACGGACTTGGTCGCTCTTTATTCCTCCGACAATTCTGTCCTTAATTAAGGAGTCTTTCAATGTCTCAAATTCGCACGATTTTGCCTTAAGCTTCAGGTCTGTGAGAAACATGTCGAATGTTTCTCCAGTTTGCTGATCTCTACTGAAGAAGACATGTCGCTCAATCGTCACGTTCTTTCTTGGGATGCAGTATTTCCCGAACTTGGTCAGTATGCAGTCAACAGCATGAAACGATGTCGTCGTACTACAGTGTTCATTGCATTCATCTGCCTCCCACTGGAACGTGTTGTAGATGTCGACAGCATCAGGACCAACGACGTGCAGCAACGTCATACTCCGCACCTTCTCGCTTTTGGAGTCCAACCCACTTGCTGCTTGATAGATCTCAAAGGCTTGC
>CM072511.1:95707368-95907368 GCA_036898135.1 Oncomelania hupensis | reverse complement strand
CAAAAATTGTGTAGATCCCTGCTATAAGAAACGTGCTGCTGCGCTACCAGTCCGCTATCGGGGATCCACACAATTTTTGCCGAGGGTCCATAATTCTTCTTGGTTAATGCGCCTGTAGTTTGCTTTACTTACAAGCCAGGTGATCGTGATCGCTGTCACATATCTCCACAATCCAGTCCCTCTCTACAGCGATCACCTTGGCCTGCGCTGCCAGACTAGAAAACACACCAAGGGACACAATCACTACCTGAAGCAAGGGAGACAACCAGGCGTGTGAAAGCAGCTCGTCCTTGAACCAGAGGTAAACGGCCACCACGGAGAAGCAACACAACATCAGCAGGTCTTGCAGAAGCAGCGATAGTTGTACAGCTGTGATAAAATAACATTGAAATCGATAATTAATTGTCAACGCAATCAACTCAGTCACCATATTATCACTGCGTTCACCCATCACCATTTTCCGTTGTATTGTGATGGCAAGATTGTCTTCTGCATTGAAATTATAGATGCAATTCCTCGTTGGGACAATTAATGTTCTTATATATTTCTAATTATTTACCATCCCCTCTTCATATTATATAAGTGCTTTTAAAACATGCAGGGTACCCAATGCTTCAAACAAAATTAATGTGCTTGCTGATCGTTAACAATCACCAGTAGGACAAACGTTCTGGTACAAGCCTAATTGTATATTCTCTCGAAACTTTCTACTTCGGTACACTGTTATTACAACAGAGAAAATGTTTGCCAAGTGGCGGCGATTTAAACCAAATTTACAATTTTCAGAATTTTGCCCTCAGACCTTTTAGACGTTTAGTGCGGTCAACCCAGTCGCCCACTAGCGGTCCGAAAAAGAAGATGGCGAGTCCGGTGACCAGCCCAGAAGTTGCGGAAAGCTGAATGGTATCGTCGGCAATGCGTACCAGGTACATTCCCATGCCAAATGTCCACATATTGTTGCCCTGTTTCAAAAGCGACTCAGGTCAAAAGAGAAGTGCGCTGTCATCGTTATTCCACCCAATCTTAAAATTTATAAATAGGTTAAAACATTCATGTTTTGTTTATATTTGACAAAAATACTCGCAAATAACAATGAATGCACACAAGATCGCCCGCGCCTGCACACACAAACACACCCGTACCCTTTCCCCCACCCACCCACCCATCCAGCCTCTTCCCCTTAGTCTCCCTAAGACAAACACACAGATGAAAAGATGGCAGCAATAATTTTTTAATTACGAAATAGTCTTTAATAGTCTTTATAGTCAAGAGCTTTGGTCTCGAATGGAGGAAATGCGCCATACAAATGACAAATTATTTAATAATAATAATAATAATAATAATAATAATAATAATAATAATAATAATAATAATAATCATCATAATAATAATAATAATAATGAATAACATTTATATAGCGCAAAACTCACAAAGACTCATTGCACATATGCATTCATTCACATTTTACAAAAACATAACATGTGGGTATCTCTAGACAATAAAACACAAATATTATTTTTTTTAAATTACACATCCAAAATAGACTCTCTTTAGTCTATAGGAAGAAAGAGAGAGAAAATGCAAGCAGTTTAATCAAAAGCTAACCGAAAAATGTATGTTTTCAGTTGTACTTTAAATTATGATTTATTATGATTATTATTATGATTATGATGACTATGACGATTATGATGATGATGTTGATAATGATTGTTGTTGTTGTTGTTGTTGTTATTGTTATTATTATTATTATTTTTTTTTTTTTTAAATTATTATTAGAAACATTCTCTATTCTTCTTCTTCTTCTTCTTCTTCTTCTTCGTAGTAGTAGTAGTAGTAGTAGTAGCAGTAGTAGTAGTAGTAGTAGTAGTAGTAGTAGTAGTAGTAGTAGTAGTAGAAACATTCTCTCTATCACTCTCTCAAACAGGCACACAACTGCTCCACACACACACACACACAAACACACGCACACCCACACTCTCTCTCTCACTCTCTCTCCCTCCTCTCCCCCATTCCTTCCCCACCTCACACACACACACATTGAGAAACACGCATACACATAATCACGGACACGCAATCTATGCTCCTCAATTCTCCCCTCCCCTCACCTATCATACACACACACACACACACACACACACACACACACACACACACAAACGGTAGATTAGATGTGACAAAACATATTAACAGACTTACCCATGATGAAAGGAAATGGCTGCCATAAATGAGTAAATTGGTTTTTGTTGACCACATATTGCACGCTCTAGACTACTTCCAGTGATTAGACTAGTATCTCACAATCTGCCACGACTTGTGAAGATCACGTTCTCTGTTCGACAAATGTAATAAATACGTGAAGCAGCTCGTTGATGCGCGGTGGCAGTGGTAATGGTGGTAGCACTAGTAGAAGGAAAAGAAGAGACAAAATAAAAGTGAATCACCGTCAAGTAAATTTGGTAGATCTAAAAGCACCGTCAGACTGACGTCATCTGAAAAAAACGTCAACTTGACGGTGCTTTTTGTTCTTTTACCAGAGATCTTGAAAGGGATCCCTAAAACAATATCTGCTTCCACTAAGAAACCCGAATTAACTGAGGACGATTCAACCATGGTTCCTTCCCATTGGATTTGATTAAATAATAAGTCATACTATAATACGCGAGCAGCTGCTGTTAATGGTGGTAGAGACTATCCTATCCTATCCTATCCCGTAACTCAAAGGTCGTTGGGGCAAAACGGACGATCGCTTAACCAGGGGTAGAGACACAGGCGTTGAAGTTCTATGGAGACGTGGGGAGAGGGAGGGGGAAGGAGGGGAAGAATGTTTAATGGTGTGTGAAGGGCGAGGAGGAAGGAGATAGGGAGGAGGGTTAGTGGTTGATAATTTGTCTTAGCGGCAATGGGGGTCTTTGCATGGTTACACCACAGGCGCTTTAACCAAGTAGAATTGATCCTCGATGGTAAAGAATAAATGTATCCTCTATAGCATAGTGGTAGCGGGAGTATGTATCTATAGGTTATTTAATGAATACACAGGACCCGCTATGCTATTGACGACCCGCTAATTCTTTATTATCGATGATCCATTCTAAATGGTTAGTGCCTCTGTGGCTAAAGTGGGATTCAAGGCAAAACTAATGCTTACACCCCAAATTTTCGCTTTCAGTGGCCTCGTAGTAGGTTCATCCTCCATCACTTCACGCATATCCCTCAATATGGGGCACAGGCTCTCGTATACGATAGCATCTTCTGTATAGATCGCGTCTATCTATAGGACGCTATCGTGTCCACGTACGAGCGCCTGTGGTTATGGGAGGGATGGTTTCTACTTACAGAACGTCACACCTGTAACCAAGTGCATGCCTAATTCAGAAATCGAATTTCCTCTCACTTTGACCCTGGCAAATAACGTCGCATAATTATGGCCGTGCACGCTACTTTTTGGTGGATAACCAAGGAGGAGGAGAAGAAGAAGAAGAAGAAGAAGAAGAAGAAGAAGAAGAAGAAGAAGAAACAACAACAACAATGGGGAAATTATTTGTAAGGCGCATAATTTTAGCTCAATTCAGTTCAAGAGGCATATATTGCACACATACACAGCCATTGACAAATATATTATGCATATCCACATAAAAACAATTATATGCAAACGCACGCATAAAGAAATATAGTAGAATAGGGTTGAAGACGTATAATTGAAAAAAAAAACCATAAAAATCCAGGTGTAACATATTAGAACTTGATTGTGGGTAAATTTAGCAAACCAGTGCTTGTAGAAGATGATTGGCGTAAAATTCTCTAGATATAAAAACTTCGAACGCATGTAAAAGTCGATTAGCAAATGAGACTTGTTCACGTAGTGGAGTCTTCAAGTAACATGCAATCCAAGTTGGGCGAGCGTATTTATATTCTTTTTTTTTATATGTTCGTCTGCCTGTCTGTATATCTATCTATATTTTAGGACATGCAACGGTTTAAATATGTAAGAAAATAACAATACCAATGCCCTTCATACTGTTTCCACGTCCAAGGTTCAATAACAGGTTGACAGAAAATTCTGATTTCATTAAGGCCATATCTTAGCGATCATGGTATATTTACTATATACACTGTTATCCCTGGCATATCCCATCTTCACAATTGTTATGGAAGGTCTTTTGGATTCCAGAGAGAGAGAGAGAGAGAGAGAGAGAGAGAGAGAGAGAGAGAGAGAGAGAGAGAGAGAGAGAGGAGAGAGAGAGAGAGAGAAGAGAGAGAGAGAGAGAGTTTCATCCTGTTTCATCCTTTTATTTTTAACGACCTGCATTTACAACCTGAATGATGATCAAACGATACAATTTAGTATTCTTATTATTCAGGCTTAAAACATTAAACTAAAGCTATAACGACAACTGCATTCGTGAATTTTTTGTACAGGACAAATTAACTTTGTCCAAAGTGTTTCGGTATCAAATTTGCATGGCTGGGAATTCGACACATTAATTATAATTTGAAGTTCATTAATATGCGTACAGCAGATCGTGGGGCAGTACGTATCAGGCGGTTAAAACAGGCATTACAATAATTAGATTTATAGGTTATCATCATCCACCACCACACCTACAACACACCACCCCCCCTCCCCCCCCCATACCCTGTGAAATACAAGAAAAGGTTTTATAATTATTGGCCTGATTGTCCGACATGCAAATTAATTGAATGTAACTAAAACATCAATAATGAAATATCATATTAAAACATACTAATAAACTACAAAAGCACTCTATCCTCATCTCCTCGTCCAAGATTGTCTCAGAGTCAGACGATGCGTCTAAGCCGTTTAGAATAATTATCTTTTGTGGTCGTTTCGGCGGCGTCGTTTCTCAGTTCAATTGGGCGATATTCGTTCTAGACCTGCTTTGGAATTTTTTTTGGGTCGACTTCTATTAAGTTCAGATACGAATCTGCGGACTCTACGACTCTGCGGAAGATCTAAAACTGCTACTTCCTGTTTTGCAATAGTAGTCGGAACATTTTGATTTTTTAGAAAAGTTAGACTTTAGGTTATGCTTAGTCAACATTATTTATTAGTTATTATTATTATTATTTTTGAGTGATTTTTTTCGGCGGCTGGCCTTTTCGGCTTTTTCGGCGGTGTCGCCGAAAAAATTACCGCCGAAACGACTATAGCTGCTACCCCACTGAGCTGCTACCGATTGGGCGCCTCGGACGGCTTGCGTTAGATCCTTAACGATCAGCGCTCAGGAGCTCAGGAGCTGGAACAGCGCTGTTTAAAAACGATTACATAAATAAATACATAATATATAATATTAATTATTATACGACCCTGCATCGATCTATGCACAAACATGCAGACGCCCAAGACGGATATTTTTAAAAAAAAATCCATACTGCATGCTTTCCCAGATTCACCGTTCGAAAATTTCCTGATATTATAATATTCACAAAATACCAATTATTTTTTATTTCCATAAATTTACAATTTTGTTACTTCGATCGATCGCCACGCCCATTTATGAAATTCAGGAACAGTTAACTCTAATGCAAAATGTAACCAACTAAGAAAAGTCACTCGAGTTTCATGTTTGAAAGCAAGTACTTTCATCCAGTACACGATGACCTAAATTTGTATCATCTAGTTGCTGTTTGCGTATCAAATGTGTTGTAAGATTGATTTTTCTGTTTGATTTAGATGTCTGCCTGATATATTTCATAGAGTCCTTCCTATGTTTTGTCCTGGATCGTTTGATTTCCCCCTACCTACGGTATCAGCGTTGATATGTTGGCAATGTTTACAAAAATTTAAAATTGTAAAAATAAGTAGGTACATCACATACACGCGCAATCACAGGACAGGTATGCCATGGTAAATTTTACTTTAGTGACATTTCGGCGTCGATAAGGGTGGGATCAAACAAGCGTAAGGTAGTGCGAAATACAATTAGATGTATCATTTACACATATAAAATGACTGTTCAGTTCAGTTCAGTTCAGGGCTTGCAAGTGTTCCTCTTGTTGTTGTTTTTTGTTGTTGTTGTTTTTTTTAAATATATATACATGTACGTTACCTTTGTCTATTTGTTTGGCAATTTGTTCAGTGATTTAGAAGTAAAATGTGACAGTGATTTAGAAGTAAAATGTGACAGTGATTTAGAAGTAAAATGTGACAATCACTCAAATACATGTTTTGCTTCCACTATAAATCTTACCTTTTCCAGAAGGTTTTTGAATGTGTTAAGATAGTAAGCTTTTTTAAACATGTGCAGGTATAGTTTGTTCCAGAGTGGTGCAACTCTGTAACTAAAACAGTGCTTGTTTTTGTTAGCAGTCAAACTAACAAAAGAAAGCACTGTGTTAGTAATTGTCATCCCCTTTCAAACCTCATCTCCTCTTGTCCATCCTTTACAACCCAACTCAGTGCATTCATTATTTTATCTTTTAAGAGGCTTGACTGATTTGATTTTTAAGGCAGATAAGCAAGACTGTGAGGGTGTGTGTGCGTGTGTGTGTGTGTGTGTGTATATATATATATATATATATATATATATATATATATATATATATATATATATATATATATATATATATATATATATATATATATATATATATATATATATAATAAATGCAGTAACAAAAACCAACCACACAGTTCATTGCTTTCTCTCGAGTTCTTTGTTCAAATGTCAACATTGCAAAACATCAAGGCACAAACTGACAAAGAATGCTTACAAAAAGGATAATGGCAGTGGTGGTTGAGAATGAGATTTGGGGAGGAGTGGGTAGGAGCCATGGATTTGTAAAACGGAAAGGAAAAGAATTGGTTTGGGTATTCTGAAACAAACAGAAGTAGCCGAAGCCTTGGACACCAGTCAGCATTTTTGGACATTCACTTTGAGGCTTGACTGTTTGTTCAGAGATTTTTGCAGATTTTTTTTGTAGCAAAGGCAGTGGAGAGGCAGAATCTGGCAAAGGTCATAGGATTTGCAATTTAAAGGCTTCTACCTTGAAATCAACAAAGCTGCATTTCATTGAAATTGAAATTTATTTAGCTTTGTCACTTTTGTGGGGAAGAAACTTGGCTTTGTAGATTGCATTTATTTATTTATTTATTTATTCTGTTAGATTGATAGTTTTAAATTTAACACATTTTAATGTTGTGTTGATCAAGATTTCAAGGATTAAACAGTTTATGGTTATATTTTTTGTTAAAATTACTAGGAACACGCACGCACACACACCCACACACACACACACACACACACACACACACCCAAGCACACACAGCCAAGGTTACACAGTATTATTATGACTTTCCTGAAACGCCACATACGTTGTGCTGACAATGGGTCATATTTCGTCCCCATTTTTAAGTACTTTGAAGTGTTCAAACCCTAACCCTAACCCTAATCCAGCCCTAACCCTAATAGATCATTGTTCTGACGTCAAAACAAGTAGGCATGTCAATACAAGTTATGTAGATGTTCACTTATTTGTCCAGATAACACTGTGTAAGTGTGCCCACACGTACACAGTAACTAATAATTAACTAAGAAACACAAATGTAATATTATATACTTGTTTCATGGAAGACTTGTGTTTGTGTGTGTGTGTGTGTGCTGAGAGATCATTAAGACTGGGAAGACAAATCCTGGGCAGTAGCATGGCTTTTAATGTGTTTGCTTTGCAACTTGTCCTCCATACTGTGGGGCATTTTGCTTCACCTCTGGTCAGCTAGCCATTATTTTGTCAACTGCTTCTGACGTGCTTCCCTGTACAATAAGAAGCTAACAGATTGTCTGGGCTTATCAAAGGATTTTGAAGTGGAAGTTGGAAACTGATCAGAAATCAGGGACAGTAACTATTATGTCCTTCAGGTTCACATGTTTGATTGCAGGAAATGATCGAGAAACTACAGATCAAAGATTGTAAATCTGCTTTTGAGGTGGGGCATTTTGCTCAAGTCCGCTTGGCTGTAAACCAAATGTTTTGAATCAAATTTTGATTGTTGAGAAGCTGGCATTTGACTCAAGTGGTAACAGATCTATTTGTGTTCTCAAGAAAACCTTCTTTTTTATTTTTTAAAAAAGTTTTTAGGTCTTTAATGACCTAGCTGCAGTTGCATCAAGTGATGATGTGTTTGTTTTACTGATCACAATTGATACAGTTTTAAGACTTTAATTACTTGTTAATAATGAAGGACACAGTACAGTTATCAGCAGACACAACAGACAACCCTTGTGGTTTTGAAAACCAAGCTTTAAATTTGGAGGACGCGGATGGTGCTGGAGAAGTTGATGTCAGAGATAAAGTGTCTTTGGAAGAAAAAGAGACAGGATTTATTTCTTCACATGATGGGAAAGACAATAAGGCATTTACAGGGGACAGTTCCATTGATGGTGATAGGGTTAATCCTGTTGATGGTGACAGCTTAGATTCAGGATGCTCGACCTGTGCAGATCCAAATACTGATGGTGTCAAAAAACAAAATATCATTAGTGAAAATAATATCAGTCTGAATGTTTCCGGTAATGTTAGCCCTTTATCAAACATTTGTTTGAGCTTTGAAGAAAATGCTTCTTGTTCCAAACCAAGAGAAGCAGCTGTATTTTCTAGCTTCAAGACTGATAATACTTGGAAGAAACTGAAAACAGAAGCTGCTAGTTTGGGCACACGGAGAACACCTCATGGTATTCTTAACCAAGAGGAAAAATTACCAACATTTTTTCATGAAGCTTGTCCAAAAATAGTGTACCCAGTTCTTGATGGCATTGTTATCAAAGCACCTAATGTTATTGAAAACTCAAAAAAGTCTGCACAAGACAATTACCACAATCCCAAGGAGAGTGATCTGCTTTGTAAGTTTTGTCACCTAACCTTGTCAAATTATATACGCATGACATTGCATTTAATTGTTGTACTTATACTTACACTGCATTCTAGTAGAAGCAAAGTTAGAATTTTGTTTATTTGGACTTATTGCTAAGCTCAAGTAGAATTCTTTTAAGGTCTTAAGGCTTTTGGTTATTTTTTAAAATCATGTAGAATTCTTTTAAATTAAGGAATAAAATGCATGTATGTGGTAATATGGCTTGGAAGAAAGGAGATAAAACCCATAACTCCTTTAAGACCTGAAGACTGTTACCTAGCAGAATCTTTTCTTCTTTTTTTTTTTCTTCTATATTTCCTTTTCCCAATTCATCCTCTATGTGATGATTGCCTAAGTACAATATATTTATTTATCAAATTATTTATTTTCGTGTTCAACAATAATAAGGATGATTATAATGAGGAGGATGCAGGCATCGTAATTGTGAATCGATCTCTACTTTTGTAACACAATGTTTGGTTCACTCAAGATTGACATTGCACTATTTTGAAAGAATATTCCCCTGCAGATGGACTTCCTGTTTGCAAAAGTTTTAGCATGCTTGTGAATGACTCCACCTTTAAGCTGTCTGAGCTGTTGGTCTAAAATCCCTTGTACAAACCCACATAGTGCTGCCCTTTACACTCTGACCAGAATTATTTATTTTCTTGGCAGAGCTTTTATTTATTTATTTTTTTTTTTTTTTTTTTTTTTTGTTTGGGGGGGGGGGGGGGGGGGGGGGGGGGGGTTGCAACTAAAGATCTGTAATCTTTCATTTTTTGCATTGATTTATAATACCACTTGCTTTTATTCTTGTAAAAGTTTAAAATCATGGTAAATAGATATTATATTTTCAACCCTTTAGCTGTGATTGTTTCTTCTTCTCCCCACCTCTATCTTAATCACCGTTGGGGTGTCAGGGGTTTCAGTATAAATAGTATCCCCACTTTCTGGAAATTTAGTGCTTTAAATTCCCACTGTCGCTGTCTTTCTCATTTGCTCTTTCTCATTCCTGCTCTGTTCTATCAATCTGCTATACTATCTTCTTCATCGCTAGACCAGTCACCTAACTTTTTTCTTGAAAACTCTTCCGGGACAAGACTCCTTGTTTGTGTATGAGGTCTGTTGGATCAGCTTGGGAATATTGGACGCTTTCGGCCAGGTGGTCACTAGGGCTTCCTATGATGTTATTATTTAGCAATGTAGGCATTTTATATGTATGTGTTTTGTTGATAATTTATAATGATGTTTGTATTCTATTTTGTTTTTGTAAACGGGGGTTCGATAAATTAGAGTACAGCCTCAGCGTCCCCTGCGTGGGATGTCTTTATTGTAAAGTGACTGGCTGGTGGAGAGCTTTCAGTTTTACCACTAGGTTTGTTTCAGCAGATCTTTTATGCGGATCAGGGGTTGTCCGGTCCTGATTTGGCTCGGAAAAGTCCGCTGGACCTAAAGCAATAATCATGTAATGTAATGTAACCTCTATCTTAAGTTGCTGTAATGGAATGGAAATTTAATTGCAAGTTTTTGAGAATTTAAGAAATGTAAATGTATATATAATATATAGATTTTTTTTTTCACGATAAATATTTACAGCATCTAAGGATGCATCAGAAAAAGAAATGTTTGGTTTCTTTGAGAATGTTGCTATTGTTTCAGCTGAAAAATAGTTTTATATCTGTTTTGTGTTTCAGCATCACTGAGAAAATGGTTTCAGAGTGCCAATTTTTATGTTTACCTCAGTCAGTTTCTCTCCTCATGGGTAAGTGATAAAGCCTTCTAAGAATATACAATAAATCATAATTGTAATAGTTTTTATGAAATGCAGCTTCCAGCAACAACAGAAAAGTGCTCACCTTATGCAACAGTCATGATGCTAAAATTATAAGTGACCTTCTGATGATCTTAAGTACTTTGATACATGTATATTTTTCCCCCAAGAAGTCAGATGTAGTCATGTAATAGTTCTTAGGTATCTTCGGCATATTGCTTGCCATACTCAATATAGTGTTGTTGAATTCAATATAATATACACTACTTTTGATTTCTTTGCGGTGCTTTGAATTATAATTATTTTCTTAAAAAATTTTTCTTTACAGGGGGATCGTATGTGGGCTTTTGGGGTGGGTCTCTTTCTGGTCAACATAGCGTCACATGACCTTCAGCTGCCAGCCATTTATGGTCTGTCGAACAGTCTCACCATCTTTTTTCTTGGAGCGGTCATCGGCGACTGGATTGACAACACTGCCAGACTTAAAGGTTTGTTTTCTCACAGTATAATATTGCTGTCCGATATAAAACCAGAAATTGCCTCAAATCTGACAAAATATTAGAGGATCAGAAAGAAAATAATATTTTTCTTGTATTCAGTGGTTGGGATAAAAGAGAAACACGTTCTGCAAAAGCATTATTGTATCAACCCCTATGATCCTGACATTTTGCCTTTTTTTTTTCAATACTTGATGAGATAATGTGTGCAGGTTAGTTACATGTATAGCCAATGTATTTTTACATTTTACATTTATTCCTACTCCCTTGCCAGAATGTTCATGTTCTTTTTTCATATTTTCAGCTGCTGTGTTGTCACTGCTTCTGCAGAACATATTTGTGGTGATCTGCGCTGGTGGTGTCTATGCGTTTCTTTGGTTCGATTATGAGATCAGGTCAGGGAACGAAGCCTATGGCTCTTACCATTGTGCCAGGGGCTCATCATCTTCTTAGCCATCTTGTCCAGTCTAGCCAGTGTGGCACGACACATTGCTGTGGAGAGGGACTGGATCGTGGAGATTTGCGGCAAGGACAAGGACATGCTTGCAAGTAAGGTACCAGTTTAACTTCTGCTGTATGACATATGGAAGGAGGATGTCTGTTGCTTCTGCCTTCATGTCTCCCCTGATCCTCTTACACACTCCCTCCTTCCCCTCCCCTCCAGGATCTGATTAGTCAAGGGACTGAGGTGAGTTGAAATATGATGTTCGCATGAATGTTTTGCTTTTTTGCGGGAATCACACTGTGCAATCATCTTCTTGAAATAATTGATAGAATCATTTTGTTGGGTGGCTCAGTTCATTCTGTTAGATTTTCCTGTTTTCTTAGTTTTTTTGTTTTTAAATAAATTTATTTCAGCCAAGTGGCAACTATCTGGAACATTTTTGCAGTGTATGTTCCAATTACATTCTAGGCCCTCTACCCAATCAATATCATTACAAAAGGGAATGGTATCTAGTGATTTTAGTTCTTTGTATCTTGCTAAGGACAGGTCTTGAAAGAATAGAAAGCCTATTTATAAAATCTGTGTATTGATTTTTTATTTTTTTAAATTTTGTGCAGCCATGACAGCATCATTGAGAAGGATTGACCAAGCTACTCTGATTTTGGCACCCATCGCTACAGGCCAGATCATGACATTTGCTGGACTGAAAAATGGAGCTGTTTTCATCGGCGCATGGAACGTTATGTCACTGTTTCTGGAATATTTCTTCCTGCACAAGGTGCACAGCACTGTCCCAGCTCTGAGAGCAAAGAAGGCCCTAAGTCGAGCAGAGGCAAAAAAATGGTGAGTTTAGAATGTATATGTGACGTATGGGATCAAGTAATTTATCTGTTCAGAAGTTTGTGTCATGTTTGATACATTCAAAACTGACAAATCAAACTTGAAGAAGTCACTACTACTGAACAGTGATTTATTTATTGTTATTTATTTTGTTCCTTTTTGACTCACAGGCATAGCAATGTGAGTCTATGTACTCAACCCCAAATTAAAATGTTCCAGATTTTTTTGCAAATCTGCGTGAGACAAGTCTTAAATTGTACAAAACTGATATTTAAAATAAATGTCCATCTGTCCATCTAAAAGTCCCCTATACGCACTGTGTCCGGGGACGGTAATCTACCAAATGCGAAAAAATGTCCATCTAAAAAAAAAAATTTCTGTTTAGAATACATCAGCCAGTGAAAACATTTGTAAATGTGAAGAAAGAAAAACAAATCTTTCATTGTAATAAACTAAATACTTTAATAGTACCTACAGGTTAAAGTTTAAAATTATTTTGATAGTGATCTACTGATTTAATGATTGTACATTCATGTTGATTTTGTATCAGAAGACAAGACATGCCTATGTGCATATGTGATTATCATGATATTATATGTTGATTGTGTATCACAAGACAGTCTATACATGCCTGTGTATGTGTTGCCGTAGAATACATTTGAATTTCTTGTGCCGTTTTCAGTCCCCGCTGAAGGCCAGGCTAATGCGGATGAAGGTTTGACTGCAGGAAAAGAAGAGGAGACCCCCAATGATGAGCTATCCAGTGTTGCAGTAGCAGGAAATATCACTGAGGACACATCTAACCAACCTGAAAAAGTGGCCAGTACAACAGTTGAAGGAGAAATGGAGATTGGTGATAGCTCAGTTGATCCTAAAGAAGTCAACAATGAGCAAAAGGTAACATTTATGTTTGATTAGGCAATTGTTTTCGTTTCTCTCTCCCAGTCTGGTTTGTTTTTGCTGTTTTGAGTGTAAATCTACTCTCTGGCTTCTTGATTTACATCTGTGATTCTCTTGCATTGAGTGAGAAAGAGAGAAAGAGAGAGAGAGAGAGAGAGAGAGAGAGAGAGAGAGAGAGAGAGAGAGAGAGAGAGAGAAAACGATTGATTGTGGAAGGGGGGAGGATGGTGCAGGATGACACTGAGAGTTTTAAAATGAGGTTCCTTGTTCTTGTGTACACATGTGACATATCATTGCAGAACTTCTTGTCTAATTGAACTTTTTCCCACCTTGTTGTGCAGGAAAACTCTAAGCAAACAGACTCTGTTTTAAAACCAAAAGAGAGCAAAAAGTTTGAAAAGTTTCTGTCTCGTATTTTGGTGCTATACCGAGGATGGCATACGTACCTGGGGTAC
The DNA here is from genome assembly GCA_036898135.1 of Oncomelania hupensis. Taxonomy (NCBI): domain Eukaryota; kingdom Metazoa; phylum Mollusca; class Gastropoda; order Littorinimorpha; family Pomatiopsidae; genus Oncomelania; species Oncomelania hupensis. The sequence continues at coordinate 95,893,591 of CM072511.1, read as the reverse complement.
AATGTGGCATTGGCTGGTATTGCCCTTGCATGCCTGTACATGACTGTCTTGGGATTTGACAATATTACTGTGGGTGAGTGTGTGTATATATGTATGTCGTAACGAAATCATGAAACTGCCAAATTCTTGAAATCGGCAGCTTCATGAAATTGGCAATCGCTTGCTGAGAATGCGCATGCAGCAGGCTGTTGCCGAAATAGTGAAAAAGATTCAAATGTATTTTCAGACATTCACACATATGCATTTTGATCTAGCAAACATCTCTGGCCTCATTGCTCATAATAAAGGACAAGATGTTCTGCTTATCATGGACACACAAAGCCGAATCACAGCTCTGCTAAGAAAATGAACACTTTTAAAAATGCATGTGTGTGAATGTCTGGATATACATTTGAATGGCTTACCATCTTATTTTTCGTTCGGTTCAGCACTTTCATAATTGTTGGTAAATGGTTGTATTCAAGAGATGAATTAAGAGGTGTTATTGGCTAATACTAATAGTATTATTTAAAGCATTATTACCTACAGCTTTGCTTTCACAGGCAGTAGTGGACATTTTGTAAATCAGCTGCTTGCTAGATTGGTTATTTTGTAGGTCAAATTTCAGTTATATTTTATTACATACACAGTGTGTGTGGGTGTGTGTGTGTGTGTGTGTGTGTGTGTGTTTGCAAGCCTTTTCTGCCACTTTGTTTAATAGTGATATTTATTTTGCAGCATATGCTACCACTCAGGGAGTGTCAGAGTCAGTGCTGGGAATTCTGATGGGAGCTTCAGCTGTGTTTGGCATCCTTGGAACTTTTGGGTACCCTGCATTACGACAACGGGTGGGGTTGGTGCGCACTGGGATCATTGCTCTCTCCAGTCAAATTACCTGTCTCGTATTGTGTGTGGTTTCTATCTGGATGCCTGGCTCTCCATTTGACCCCCTCTACTACATCCATCCGCCATCTGACATTCCTATGTGCTCAAACATCACCAATGATCATAAAGACATGGTATGTTGTATTGCAAATACTTTTTTTTTTTTTTTTAGGATCAGAATAATTCATTTTTAGTTTGAACTGTTCTGTCTATAAAATCAATTGTCACAGCCATGCACAAGGACCACACACTACAGAAACTCATTCATTTTATCTGCAATTTACATCTTCAACACCCAGGTGGGGCATTAGGTGATGGTGCATTCGCTCTGACAATGGATTTATGGGGCCTTTTTCTTTCCTTTTGTGATACTAGATATTTTTACACTTTGTTGTCAGTCGGTTTTCTTCTTTAATTACAAGGATGGCGAATGATAATGTGTCGTGGATATAGTATTAATTTGTTGTTGTATATATTATAGACTTTTCTTTTTAGACCTATACAGTCAATGCATTGTTGTTAGACTTCTGTGTAGTAATAGTGTGGGCATAATGTTGTAGGTGATGGTTTGATGTAAATATTATATGATGTGAACATTTGATGTGAATGTTATTTTTGCATGGTTTTTGATTAATTGATTTTACAGACACACAGTCAAGCTTGTATTTTCTCTTGTAGAGATGGATAAAGACGTATTGTATTGTATTGTATTGTATTGTATTGTATTGTATTGTATTGTATTGTATTGGTTTTGATTGGAAATCTGAATCATAAGGAAAGCATTTTTGGTTTACAGCCGACAGTGAGTGACAACAGCACAGATTCATATTATATTCAGAGGCCATCGACAGTGACTCCCATGGTTGTTGCCAACATGACGAACTCGAGTAGCACAGACTGCGTGATTTCTACTCTAAATAGTGAACCAGATTCTTACCTCTCTGTTGGACTTCTTATTTCAGGGATTGTGCTGTCAAGGTTTGGTATGTGTCTGCACTGCTAAATTAGTTTATATCCTGCCCACAATGTCTTTTTACCCCAAAGACTGTATACAAATTCTGAACATATTTTTTGTGTGAATGTACGTAAAACTTGGAAGGAAAGGGAGGGAGAGGAATAGAAAAGGGTTGGGAGGGAGGGGTGTGGAAGAGAGTAGAAATTGTAGAATAAAGCTAATCTTGTTTTTCAGGAACAATAGCTATCCAGCAAATATGCGAATAAGTCAATAAGGGTATGTTAAATTAAATTTTGTATCCCAGAGTTGTTGTCAATATACGGAACAGTTGATAATGGTTTACCTCCTGGCAATGGCAGATATTTTTTTCTAAATATACGTTCTGGGCATTCTGGGTGTGGGTTATTTATTTGAAATTATTATTATTTTTTAGAGTGTAGCGGTTTTGGGGGAGGATGTATGTGAGGGTAGGTGCTGTTATATGTGAAGTTGTTTGGGAATACATTTGATTGGCTTGCAATCTTGGTACTTTTAAACTTTTTAAAAAAATTTACCGTTGTTTGTACATCACCTTGTAATTTCTCAAGGGAGATAATAAACTTGCCATCCTACATTCACTATCGACTGATTAAACCTCTTTCTCTTACAGGTTTGTGGGTGGCAGATTTGACCATTACACAGCTATTTCTTGAAGTGGTTGCAGAGAAAGAGAGAGGGATCGTCAGTGGTGTTCAGAGCTCCCTCAACCAAATCATGAACGTCATAAAATTTATCCTGGTCGTTGCCTTCCCCGACATTCCTACATTCGGCTACCTTATCATCATCTCCTTCCTCTTCATCTGCCTCGGCTGGCTCTTCTATGCCATCTTTGTACGTCGCACCCGTGGTCACTTCTTTCACTTTGGGAAGTGCAAGTGTGGGAATGGGTACAGCGTAACGGGAATGTTAACGTCAACCTGCCTCCTGTGCAGGTTGTGCAGCAAGGGCATGCTCCTTCTGCATAACAAACATGAAATGATGGGAATGGCTATGTGAATCATGATGTTGATAAAATATGGATGGCTTTACTTTGTTTTTTTGAACTTGATCACTAGTACAGGATCATGGTATGTTTGCTTTATATTCATACTGTACAGCAGTATTTTGATAGTTTAATTAGTTTTATGTTCAAACTGCTAAACATATTTTGATAGTGTTTTTTTTGTTTTCAGAATTAGAATGAGAATTGTTCTCAAACATTAACAAGTAGTAGCTATGGCGCATATGTTTCTGTCCTTGTAGCACATCAGCATGAGGGGAATAGCATATATTCAGTTTTTGGAAAGTTAATCAGCTGAGGACCCAGGATAATTTCCAACCAGTGATACAGAGACTAGTTTGGCATACATGTGACATTACCCCAGTTTTTGTCATCTGTGAATGGGCACCAGTCTCTCTGTAGACCTGGGGACAATAAAGCAATCATCGAAGAATAGAGAATAGGCACAATCCTCACACGCCTGGCTTTTAAACAAGGGAGCCCTTTTCCCACTGCCGTAGCTCAGTGGTAGATCGTTCTCCTGAAACTCTAATGACGCAGATTCGAATCCTGTGGAGAGTAAGAAAAAAGTGGCCATTTTCACCGCCCATCTTAGCAGTATGCAGAGGTGCCAACCCCCTAATCTTCTTGTCAGTATTTCCAGACCCGTTTGTCAGTATTTTTTAACGCTTGTCAGTATTTTTTTCTCGCAAAACCCAGCCTATGACACTATAAAGTAACGACAGGCTTCCCTCTGAAACAGCAGGCTATTTTCAGTCCTCTAAAATCACCATGAAAATCAGCTTGTTGAGCACCACACTTGTTTTTCTTTAAAATCACCATGAAAATCAGCTTATTGAACACAGCGACGTTCAGTGAGTGCAGGAGTACTATTATGAGAGCAGAAACCAGTACAGAAGCACCGCTGGCAAAGATAAATGATCGGCAACTTCTCCGTATTTTTATAAAAGCTACCGTATTTCCATATTTAATTCACTTTGCCGGAATTAAATACGGTCAATCTGTACTGGTTGGCACCTCTGAGTATGTTTGCCCTGATGGTTTAGTGCCGGTTTAGGTCCCTAACCCACTTCCCTGGTTATCCCCGTCTGCCATTTGCTAATGGTGGGTGTAGAGGTTAAACTTCAATGTTCCTTGTCCAAGGGAGCCTCTTTTGACCCCCCAATAACTGATGTACAAAAAACTTTTCATACACGACTAGTCTCTTATTGACAGATTAATGTACTTTTTGCCCAGGCTGAGATATGGTTCTAGGTTATACCGAGTTCTACTTTTTGTACTATTACAATCACAACTTTCTCACTAAATACGTATGACAGATTGGATTTGATAAATTTTGGACCACGTGCTGGAAAATCATTATTATCATCATCATCATCATTACCATCACCATCATCATCTTCATAATTATTAGTATCGATGTTAGCAGTTTTAATGTTGTCTTGATTTGTGCTCAGGTCGAGTTGCTTCAGGGCTCGAAATTAGCGGGGGCCCGGGGCCAAAAACCCGCAAAGTTGATTTCGGGCTCGGAAAGTTGAAAAACGAAGGGCCCGCTTGGCCCGCAAAATAATTCGTCTGCTACAGCTAGCTCTACTCGTCAGTTTCGTATTTGGGCCAAGGGAAGCAACCCACACCGGTGCCCTAAATTTGGACAGGAAAATAAAAACAGAGAAAAGAAGCTAAAACCCTTTAATTTTGCACTCAGTTTAATATACACTTCAATATCTTTTTAATATAATAAACAAAAGGCTATGGCACAACAAAAAGCAAAATGTCCATCTTTGTAAGTACGAAAGTATGGCTACATATCGTCGCCATACAGTTGCTAAAACAATCGGCGATGGCGTATTTTGAACTTTTGTGCATTGAGGTCAGATTTTGTGTTAGGTTACTCATATTAAAAATTTAATGATGTGTATTGTGCAATACTCAGTCACAAAACTGAAAAGTATTATACAAGAGACTCACTTGATTTTTTTCTATTTTGTTTAACGGCCATTTCAGGCTCACTAGTCACTGGAATATGTGTGTCACTGAATGTGTGTGTGTATTTTTTTTCCCTTTTTTGTTGGCAATGTTTGAAAGTGAAAGAAAAGGCAAATAAAAATGACATCACTCAGCAAAATTGGAAATTCAATTGTTTTTATTTTAGATTATCAGACAAATTGTACTTTCTACTTATTATATTGTCAATAGGCTAATTCTTTTGTTTTTTGTTTGCATTATTTTTCAAGTTGGGCCCCGAAAGTTGCTTGTGGGCCCTCAAATTTTTTAATTAAGGGGCCTGGTGGCCCCCAAAGAAAAAAGTTAATTTCTAGCCCTGTGCTTGCAATATCAGAACAGCTGCATGTACACCAAAGTGTGATTTTAGGATGATATTTTCTTGTGTAGCGCTGTTTTGGTCTTGCAGAGGTTCTCCAAAGACTGTTTATTAATTGATGTATTTGAAACAAAGTATTCGTACTTAATCATTGCTAGACTGTATCAACATATATTGTTTTTTAACGAATCAGAATTTGATATTATTGAAACAGACATGATCTTTAGATTGCCATAATTATTGGTTGCTACAGGTTGGTTTGTGGTGCATGCTTTACTTTGTGTTCTTTTATACTTTTGAGTCATTCATACCTCAGATTTTATTTGCCATGCACCTTTTTTTTTCTTTGGGTTTATGTTGTCCTTTCTATGGTTAAAAAAAAAAAAATTAAACTTTCATGACATTGTGTGTGCCTTTAAATTTAAAATGAATGTTAGATTTTACTTGCTTGTTTTATTCTTTTTCATGTTGACCTTTTTGCTCCATGTCAAAACGTGGCCAGATTTACCTTAGTATTGTTTTTATTATGACAAACGTTTTTACAATTATTGATAAGTATGTAGCATAAGAAAAGTGCTGAATTCCGTAAATGACTTTATGAAGTTTTACACACAAATAAAAAGCTGATAGGATGTTTATCGTTGCAGGTGGCATTTTTATTCATCAAACCTTGTCTATGTCTGTGATGTTAAGTGTCATTTATTTTTGTTTTTATAACCGTCTTGTTCAGTTTTGTGGAACATTAAAAAAAATGAATATAGTTTGCAAACCTTCATCTTGTTTTGCCTGAGTGACGCACACATGCACTTAAACATCAATAAGGCATTGATAATTCTTCATCCAATGTGCACATTCCCTATGACTGCTAGAATGTACATGCTTTTGAAAAACCGTTTGATATTTAAATTAAAATTTTAAAAGAAGCAACAGGGTTTTGTGGTTAAGAAATACTATTGTAAAAATAAATAAATAAACATAAGACGGACACTATTATTTAAAAAAACTGGTTATTTAACTGAAACATGCATAAGCATGAGCCAGAATTGGTCTGCCAAGCTGTTGTGACGGGAATGTATAATTAGCTATTTTCTGCTCTTGAATTTAAGTTACATCATTATATTTGGTTGCCTTAAACTGTGAATATATACTTAAATAATTTAAACACTCCATTCTCCTCTAAAGCTAAGGCTACGAATAAGAGGATATTATAGATCTATGACAAGCTCTTTGACTACACAATTTTGACTGTATTCCTTCCTTTCGGTCCCTAGGGTTGAAATGGGGATGGAAGTGGTCTAATTTGTCAGGGTCAGTCTACCTCTTAATTGGTTATTTACACATTTTAATGTAAGCATGGCAGAGAGGTGTAACTCTGATAATAGCATACATAATTTTGGGCAGTTCAGCTTAGCTGTTGCTGCATTTGTTTGAAGAATATATGGCATGTGGTTGCTGTGACTCAATCTTAACCTAGAGCTTAGGAAACACTGACAAGTACATACATAGCTGAACATTACTAGTGAGCATTATCATCGCCATGGTTATGCTTGGGTATCAGAAAGCATACTATTTATTTGTTTAACTGAACAAAACCAGGTTAGAATTATAGAAACTTGTATGCACAAAACTGTTTAAAAAAAAAATTAAGAGTTTTGAGTTCAATTTCTAATGAATTTTTTTTTTAATCTCTCTCAGCTAGAATTTTAACTTTTATTAAAAATGATGATGGAATGACAATCATAAGACAGGACAATTATACAGATTGATAACATGAACAGGATTGATGAAGAAAGCTGTACTAGCAGCGTAATGACTGAAAATCAGCCAAATGAACTTGCTCTCAGCCATCATAACTTTGGCGATACAGACAGCTTGCTAAACTCAGATGAACCTGGCCATTATGGGACGTTTGAGAACCAAGGCAAACAATACACAAGTGATCCTGCTTTGTTTTTGGCTGTGGAAAAGGGTAAGTATATGAGCGCTGTTTGTTCATAAATCTGTATTTATTATATTATTAATAAAAATTATTTATTTTATAAAGTGCAAAATTAAACAAAATGTTTGCTCAAAGTGCTTTTTCTCAGACCAATGGCTAACACCCAACATTATATAAGGAAAGCAAAAGACACAAATAATCTTTTAATATATAATTATACCATTCAATGTATTAAGCTTGAGTATGTTTAATGGGTAGGTAATGTCTAATTTTAAAACGTCAATGTAAACAGTTTTAAATATTATTTCGGTACCATCGATTTAATTATTCGGTGTAATAGCCTTTTTATTTGGGCATTATGCAATTTATTACAACAAAATGTATAATGATAGTAATTATCTACGTAGATTTCTATCATAGTTCGTTGGTTTTAATTTACTTTAGTTAACTTCAATCAGTAATGTTATTCATATACATTTGTTGTCCTTTTGTGATTTCCCTGCTATGAGCTTTTATTTTTTCATTGTATTCAGATCAGCCTTTTCCTTTGCCGGAATCTGCAAAACACCACACTTTTGCTTTTGTCTACTGCAGTCACTTTTTGTCAGCTTGGGTTTGTTTAATTTTTAAACTTCATAAATAAAACAAAAATATTTGCTTGTGGTATGTAACTTTAGTTTACCTTTGAAGGCTATACATTCTTCCTGGCTTCTAATAATTCGGTTACATGTGTCTACTGTGACAGTGATGGCAATACATTTCTGACGGTTTAAGAAAGTGTTATTAAAGGTAAGCAAATGATTGATTTTGGAAGTTTGTGTCCTCTCCTCACACCCAAGCCCTGCTGTTTAGTTTTATTTGTTAACGTTTAACAGTTTGTTTTGCATGTATCTTTTATTCTGCATAGATTTATGCCATGGCAGTGACAACTTTGTTTTATTTGTGCACAGGGTGACAGAATGTGGTCTTTCGGAGTAGGATTGTTCTTGGTACAGATTGGGGGTTCCAATCTTCAGTTACCTGCAACATATGGTCTTGCATCTGGACTGGCAATCTTTCTGCTTGGTGCACTAGTAGGTGACTGGGTTGACTCTACACCACGACTCAAAGGTTTTTCATTTATGATTATTAAATGAGGTGCTTTAGATTTGTGTGTATTTCAGTCTGGCTGTTGCAGAGAGAGAGAGACAGAGAGTGAGAGTGAGACATATCTCTCTCTCTCTCTCTCTCTCTCTCTCTCTCTCTATATATATATATATATATATATATATCTAGATAGATAGATAGATAGATAGATAGATAGATAGATAGATAGATAGATAGATAGATAGAGATATATAATGTGCTATCAAAATTGTGTGTAAGTAGACATTTTTCAAATGAACTAAGCTTACAAATTTTGTTTTAAACATTTGGGCAAATATATTGATTGACCACGTACCTGAATTGCTGAGGTTTATATATATAAAAATTTCACACTGCTGAGTTTTATTGGGGAGAGAAAATGATGCTATTGAATTTCAACAATGGCAAAGCTTAATTTGTCAACTGCGCTTCAAGCCTGCTTTCATTAATTGCAAAAAAAAAAAAAAAAAACAAAAAAAAAAAACTTTCTTTTTGACATGATAGAATGCAATAAGAGAAAACAATGCTCTGATGTTCTTCATTTGATTTACAGCAGCTCAAGTTTCTCTGGTGCTGCAGAATCTGCTGGTTGTGGTGTGCGCAGTGGGTGTGTATCTGTACATTCATTACGAATCGTCAGTCACATCAGTGCCTGGAGGCTGGGCTGTACCACTGTCTCATGCTGGTAAGGACAACATTTTGTGTGCTAGACACATAAAAGCCCCCTTTTCTGTTGGTTCAAAGTGTTAACTAGTATTGTTTTCACAAGCTATATGTCTAATGGTCCCAATCACAGATGCTACATTTTTCTGATATTTATGCCATTTAGGACAATATATAATAATATTATACATTACTCTAGACAAAAACATGTATACAGTTACTTCTGTATAGTTTTAATATATTTACTGTCGGTTCTGACGTAATTAACATGTTTATTTCTTTGAAGATCATTCTAGAAAGTAATGATTATGTGATTGAATCATTAATGAATGGTTGCCTGATGATTATTATTTGACTCGACTCTTCAAATAGTAAATGTGTTATTGTTTTTTCTGATTAATATTTGAATTATATAGTCATGACTGGCTACTAACGATTGACCGATGACTGTATTGGCTACATGACTGATTGGCTTGTGGGCTGATTTATTGCTTGACTGAAGGAGTGATTACTGCGGCCGTGATCGCTGACCTGGCAAGCATGGCAAGAGTCATTGCAGTGGAGAGAGACTGGATTGTCAAAATCTGTAACAGGGATTCCAACATGCTGGCTAGTATGCTTTAAAGATACATTGTTTTAAAAACCTCATTTTGATTGACATTTCGTTTTGTACTTTATTTTATATCAGTTTTTGCGCATTTTACGGAATACTTTAGATTTAAAACAAAAACACAAAAAAATCACAAAATATTCTCTTCTCTACCTTTTTAGGAGATTCATTTCACATAGTAAATCAAAATGTACCAAAAATCATGTACATATGTAGATAGACATAAAATAAAATATAGGCAATGGTTAAAAAAAAAAACCAATGAGGTAGGCCTGCATCAAAATTAGAGTAGTCAGGAAGACTGATCAAAAGATCAGATAAAGCTAAGGACTCATAGCCTAGGAATACATCTGAAAATTTATCATATCCTACTTTGAAAGAAATTCCTCAGGAAATTTCACAGTGGGAAGTTTAAATTCACACATTTCCACATTGCAGAGGGCATTTTTAACATCATCTGTTGATCACAATTTGAACAATTTATGTAGGATTAAGTTTGTTATCATTTCCTTTTTTTAACGTAACAACACATGTTGTGAACAAAAACTTGATTGCTGTGGTGTCATGCATACAGTCATACGTTTTATATAATTACAGACATGACAGCCACATTGCGCCGCATCGACCAAACAACCCTTATCCTGGCTCCCATAGCGACCGGTCAGATCATGACTTATGCTGGTCTGGAGAACGGGGCTCTCTTCATTGGAGCTTGGAACTTGATTTCTGTGGCCGTGGAGTATTACCTTATATGGAAAGTGTATGTCACTGTCCCTGCACTGGCTACCAAAGAAAATGGTAATATCATAGTCTTCTTTAGTTCATCCAGAGACATTTCATTGAAAGGAGAGGAGATATTTTTGTTAGATAGGGTATAAACGTAACCACCAAACATAATTATTCACCACTATTTATTTTACACGGAAACAAAATAGTCTCCGTCATTGTTTCAGATACAGCAGCAAGAGACAGACACAAGCAATCTGGTGCTGATCTTGAGGCATCGATGTCTTTCAGCATGAGCGCGAGTCACAAGTCAATCTCCTTAGACCCTTCACTAATGCCATCAGCATATACTCAGGCTGAGTCCGACTGTCTTACTGTGAAAACTACTCCACTCTGGACTGAGGGCAGAAAGAATTCTGGGTTTGTTACATTATGTGACATTTTTTGGAATGCTTGTGGGTAGTCTTATTCTTATATATTTATCACTCATTCCTATCAAATAAAAACTATTCATTTCTTGAAAGTTGAAATTGTGGATGCATCTAAGCGAGATGAGATAAAGTCATATGATTTAGACACACAACAATGCAGGCTTGTTTGAACAGCATGTGTGCCTTTGTCAGTAACCCTTTCATATCATAGCTATGCACATGGGGATAGCCCACAATTGTTTTTTTAATATAAAAAAAACATGTCATCGTTTTTACTATACTTTGTCATCATTATTACTTTATTTTCAATGAAAGATAACTTTTAAATAAAACTGGCTTATTACCCACGATCGAAAAAGCAAAGGGAGATAAAACGTTCATAAAATTATGCAATCATCATGCAGTGCTGTTGCCGTTCGAACTAAGAAGTGATTCGTTTTCTTAAATTGATTATATATATCTAAATTGTTTGTTGAACAGAACTGATGTGGTGTGCAGTCTAGTGGCAGATTCAGAAATTCTGCTTGATGACAGCATTGAAAACAATACTACAGCAGTTGAAGCCAGATCTTGTTGCTCTCGTGTATTATATCAGGTATATAATATATAATAATGATAGCTCGCGTTTAACACTTTCAAAGGGTGTAGAGCCTGAAAACACTACCACTCTGATGAAGTGTGGAGTGTAATCTCTCTCTTTCCTTATTCTTTTGTTTGAATACTTGTCTGTTGTTTCAAACATCAACTATAGTGAAGACTGAATAATTCCAAGCTGTAGAATAATATTTGAATCAAGATATATAATTGGGTCAACAAAGACAATAAAACACTTGGGACCACTTGATAAAAAGCAGCATTAACTTGAAGATAAACAAACCTGAATTCATTCTGATGATATGGTCTTTATCAACGAACACTTCAGACCACTTGAAAATAAGCAGCATAAACCTGAAGATAAACAGATTTAAAATTAGGTGATCTTCACAGTCTGTATTTCATATGAATTCTGACTTCTGGGATAGGGACTCTTAAAACACTGTGTGTGTTTCTTCTGCTAGTAAAAGCCAGACTTTTATCCTGCCGATTTACAGATGTCAAACAAACTAACAAGATATGTGAGAGTTTCACCCGTGCTGATGTTTTGGACATCAACTACAATGAAGACTGCATAATATTTAGATACCTAATATTTAAATAGTTAATAGTTAATGTGATGTATTACATTTGCTTTTCAGTTTATCACGTTATACAATGGGTGGAAGACGTACATGAAATACAGCGTGGCCCTGGCTGGTCTAGCTCTAGCCTTTTTGTACATGACTGTCCTGGGATTTGACAACATCACTGTTGGTACGTGATGCACACGTTATGCCCTACCTCACTCGCTCAGCCCTTTCTGTATGCTCTAATCTAAAATCAGTGCACATAATTATAAACGTGTTTACAAAATGTGTAAAATGTCTGATTACATTAGATTACATGGTTATTGCTTTAGGTCCAGCGGACTCTTCCGAGCCAAATCAGGACCAGAGAAGTGAAAGAGGACTTACCCCTGATCCGCATAAAAGATCTGCCGAAACAACCCTAGTGGTAACACTGAAGGCAATCTACCAGCCGGTCACTTTACAATAAAGACATCCCCTGCAGGGGACGCTTAGGCTATACTCTAATTTATCGAACGCCCGTTTACAAAAAAGAATACAAACATACAATATCAACAAAACACATCATATAAAAAGCCTACATTGCTAAATAATAACATAGGAAGCCCCAGTGATCATTTGGCAAAAAGTGTCAAATATTCCAAAGCTGATCCAACAGACCTCATACACAAATGAAGAGTATTGTCCCGGAAGAGTTTTCAAGAAAAAAAGGTAGGTGACTGGTCTAGCGAAGAAAAAGTATAGTAGATTAATAGAACAGAGTAGGAATGAGAAAGAACAAAGGAGAAAGACAGCAACAGTGGGAATTTAAAGCACTAAATTTCCAGAAAGTGGGGATACTATTTATACTGAAACCCCCGGGAAAAAATGTCTAATTCACACTAAAAGATGGGCTTTTTGCTTATGTTACATATTAATTTTTGTGTCTAATATTTGCAAACATTTTATCTAAACTTCATGTCCGAGCATTTAAAAGGTCATCTGCAAAAGCAGTAAATGGCTTATCTCCCTTACAATTGGGGCACAATTAAGTGCCCACTCAGAAGTGCATGACAAACATACTCCAAATTCGTTGCTGTAAATTAACCAAGTGGGAATATTGTGTACCTGTGATATTGAGTGATGCTTAATGACTCTATCATGGAGCCCTTTGCTAGAATCTTGAGGAACAAAAAATTTTTTAAGATGCTCACACAATTATTTGAATGCTTTCACCTCAATAATGTGTTAATAAACTCTTCTATTGTCATTTTATCTAGTGTAAAAGTTTGAAAAAAAAAAGACTTCAAACTCGCTTTAAATCAACTAACTTAACATGTCCGATACAAGTCAAGCGTTTTAATTCATTTTATTATTGTATCGCCTGTGCGTTATTAGCATCACATTTCACCTTCGCTCGCCTTCATGTGATTCTAATACAACAGAGAGATACAATAACAAAAGTATGGAAAGACTTTATTGTGCTGAATTTTTTTTTTCAATTCTTTTGAAGCCTTACACTAGATTGATTCAAGTGGGAGCCTTATGGCGGCTCGAGTTGGATCCTGTATTGGGCAGTGTCTTGAGCAGCTCTTGAGCTGGAAAAGCGCTATATACAGGGTGGAGAATTGTCCGCGAATCCGCGGATTTCCGCGGAAGGCATTTGCATTTCCGAGAAAAAAATATTGAGTTCCGAGTGTGAGAAGCTGATGGGCTACCACTTACTGGGCATAGCGGCCAAAAGCGGCCGAAGGTCTAAACAGGCAAAACGTTCAAAAGCGTCCGTATCAACCATGTGGTTATATTCTCGCGTTGTTTGAAAGATTGCGAGACTTCCGGCAATTGACTTCCGGTTCTGTTGTGAAAACATTCGACTGCATTTCCACAAGTTTTCTCTGTGATGCGTTCGTTTTTTCGATTTTTTTTTTTCAATTTCTTGTGTGTGTGTCTAAAATGGATGGTTTGGATTCTTCGACTGATGAAGGAGAGTTTACAGGCTTCCATTTATCAGACATTAAAGTGAGAGAAATGGACTTGGAGTCGGAGGAAGAGATCGGTACTGACATTAGACAATTAGTGTCAGTAGTGTGCATGCATACGATCTTTCAGACTGGCATAAAAGTGAAGAAGAGGAGGGGGCTTGTTTGGACTTTTTAAAACTTTTTTTTTTTTATACACATGGAGTAATAAAAAACAAGACATGACAAGAGAAGTATAAAAAGGTAGATAATCAAAAGTGAATTTTTTTCTGTTCATTTTGCATTTTATTTCATTTAAATCTATACACTAGTCACTAATACCTAAGATGGGGTGTTTTTACTAACGTACCCCTAAATATCTCTAAAATTATAAAAATTCTTGCCTGTTTACAGCTAAAAAAATAGACAAACTTGTGGAGTTTGTGTGTAACAGTGGTGGACCGCAAACTTTGTTAGGCCTACAAATCAAGATTCTTAACTTTTTTGAAAGACATGTGCATGAAACATTCTTTTTTTGTTGTTGTTGTTTCTATTCATGTTTACTTTGTGCTTTTTGCTTTCAGGAGAGGCCCTAAATTACTTTCAAAATTGCATAAATTCATTTTTTTCCAGGGGGCGAATACCGGGGCTTGGCCCCTGGGCCCCGGCCGGATTTCAGAGATTTCTTGATTCAGTTGTTCTCCACCCTGTATATAGTAACAATAAAATAAAATAATAAATTCATATTTGCAAAAAGTTCACACTTAAAGAACTTCTCTGCCAAGCTGTCACTTCATCATCTGATGAATTTAATTACATCCAAGCCATCATCCACATGTTTTTGCTTTTGTTTTTTGACAGCAACCATCACATTAATTTTAAAAATTTATTTACACAGATGTATATTTCTTTAACAGCATATGCAGTCACCCAGGGGTTGTCTGAATCCATCCTGGGCATCCTGATGGGAGTATCAGCCATCTTTGGGATGTTAGGGACATTCATCTATCCAAATTTGCGACGCAGAGTGGGCCTGGTGAGAACGGGTCTTTTGGCACTGTCGGCACAGTTGTTGTGTCTTACGTTGTGCGTTGTTTCGATCTGGACCCCAGGATCACCATTTGACCCAACATTCAGTAGATCACAACATCCGGTCAACAACCTGTCAAATTTCACCACTGGGTCACCTGCTAGTTACAGCAGCATTTCCACAGAACTTCCTCCTGCATTTTCTATTGATAACAAAAACATTTCCACTGTAGATCTAGCAAACATCTTACTCAAGTCTACTACCACTACTTTTGGACCCTCACATTTTGTGGACACTGTTCCACTGCCTACAGGGCTGCTGAACTCTGATGGCTATAATGATGTACTTCTCTCATCACCAGAAAACAGAAACCAAACTGAAATACAGGTTACAACTCCACTTTACCAAGCAGCAGAACCTAGTTCTACATCGTTCTTAAAGAATCTAAGCCCAAATTATACAGAAAAACAAGTAGAAGAAAATTACAACTTGTGGACAGTTGATAGCAATGCAACATCGCTGCCTCTCATCAGCATGATCATGCCATCAACTAATAACAGTACAGACCCAACTACTGGTGGTGATGGGGAGAAATTCTACATTTCTGTCATATTACTGATGGCTGGAATAGTACTGGCCAGGACAGGTAAGTAATGTGCTTCTGATTGAACAGAATTTATTAATAATATTACTGCTAGTTAAACGTTGAACTTAGCAGCTTTTGTGTAGTGAATCAAAGAAAAAGTGCCAGTCACAATTAATTATTCTCTCCAAAACTTTCCAATGTATAACTTTTTTTTTTTTTTTCAAGTAAGGAATCATTTACTGGTTTGGGGAGAGAGACCAGAGTTTATTAATGTAGAGAAAAACCAAATGGAAACCACTTATGAGTTACCAGCGCAGCAAATAACATTTCAGGAATTGGAAAAATGTGGGTGTACATAGATGCTGCTTCTTCTATCAACTTTCTTTTCTTCTTGCAATCTGCACCAGATATCTTAACATTTCTCTAGATACACCTTGTAAAAAGGGGGAGATGAGATGCAAAGAACATTCTTCTGCAACAAAACTCAACTGTAAACATTTAGGGTACATTATGAAACGTATTATATCTAATTAATCTCTCCATTTGTTACAGGGTTGTGGGTGGCAGACCTAACCATCACTCAACTGTTTATGGAGGCAGTTGTTGAAAAGGAGCTAGGGGTAGTGAACGGAGTGCAGAATTCTCTCAACAAGCTCATGGATGTTCTCAAATTTGCTTTGGTGGTGGCTGTACCAGACACGGAGACCTTCGGCTTTCTCATCCTTATCTCGTTCACGTTCATATTTTTGGGCTGGCTGTTGTATACCGCCTTCCTTAGAAGGGAGCGAGGACATTTCTTTCACTGCCCATTTTGTCATTGTGCAGAAGCAAAACAAGTAAATCGACTGTAAATGAAAATGTTTTGTTGTTGGAATTTTTGCTTGTTTGGGTGGTTGGTGGAAATGCAATAGTAATATGTAATGTGTGCTTTTGTATAAGTTGTACATAAATATAAAATTGAGTGAACACTGCACTATATGTTAATTTATCAATTATTATTTATCATAAATCCTCATTAAATGAATGGATGAATGATGAATGCATCATTTATGTTTCTGTTACATCCACTATCTATGCTGCTATAGCATGCTACTTGTGATAAATTAAATAAAGTCTGACTATTCAAAACTTGACAAAATGCGCTTTGTATTTTATTTGACTGTACCGGTAAATGGATGTGCAATTATTAATAAAGTTTATGAATAGTAAAAAACAATACTGCTTTAATTTGTAAGCTGTTCAGCAACTTGGTCATAAAACATTCATATTATCACATTGTTAATTATATCATGTCCATTTTATTTAGTTGATTTTGCTTTTTCTGGGGTTTTCTGTTGTTGTTTTTTAATTTTAAATATGACAGAATTGAATTTAATTATTTTTTATCTCCATTATTGAACATTCTGAAAGCAAATTAAAAAATAAACCTCATTCATTTCACAATCATTGTAGAATTTTATGTCCATGTATCACAGATAATTACATACTTTTAGCACACCATTTTTCTCTTCAAGAATAACTGCATTAATCAACAAACAAAATCAACTTACAAACATTTCATTCATCTTCAAATAATATCAAATATACCCACATCTCAGCAACATGATAAATCCACAATTTAGGGAAGATGGATAATTTCAAGCAACTTCTGGTACCTATCATCGATTTGAATATATCCAAACTTTGAATATAAGCACATTTTTTCCACAAAAGCCAAACAATAACCAGTCCAAAGCAGACCTTGAAAATAAATGGTATTCAAATACAAATGAACTTCAAAGTATCCAGTCTTCATTATGTAACTTAAAAAAAAACCACATAGCAGTTATCATTTAAAACTCAGAAACAACAATAGAAAAAAATCAAGTACATTATGAAAATCTTAAAATGTAAACAACATTACCAAATTTGTGAGGAAGGAAGCCAAAAACATTATTAACAATACAATCTCACCTGGAAAGATACAAACTGAGTAACGAATTACAGTATTAAAAAAAAGAAATTAAAATATGGTTCAACAATAGACAGCAAATTGTATCCTTGTCACTGAAAATTAACAAAACTCTGTTGCTACATAACATACTTGTTTGCTACTTATGTAAAAAGTAAATAAACCTTAAAATAAAAACACAACACCGTAATATAGTAGTGACAGCATCACATGTAGGCTATCATTTTGCATTAAACAGCACAGGTCACTGAAAATGAACGAAACTCTGTTGCCACATAATGCTTTGTTGCTGCTTACCTATCAGTATTGTGATCCATTCCATAAGTTAGTAAAGTCAAAAATAAATGTCTGCAATATGTAGTTGCAGTTTTAACAAAATAATAATTGCTGTGTACGTCCTTCTGATGCCCTATAGATATCCTTCTGATGCCCTATAGATTTGACTTGGTCAGCCAGAAAAATTCCTGAAAGAAAAGAATATACCCATGATTAATCAGCATGAACATAAAAAAAAACAAACAATTATACATTTCTATTCAACTATGTAACGTCTAAAGGTTAAAAAGAAAAAATTATTACTGATAAAACCTATCCTACCTGAGTTTTTCGCTGCGCCATTGGGTCGATGCAAATATTGATAATGGACGATCTTTTTGTGTCCCCTAGGGCTTTGTTCAGCGACTCACGTAGTTCAGCAATTGTACGCACAAGATAACCAGCTCCACCAAAAGCCTCAATCATTTGTTCATAGCGAGTGTCTGGGGCAAGAGCTGTTGGTGGCACTCTAAAGAAAAGACAATAAACCATACAAATCTGGAACTTGCTCAATAACTTCATATTATCATTTTAGCTAGAGATTATTACTAACTTAAGGGTCTTCACAAAAGCAACGTTGCAAAATATTATTTTATTTGAATTTTTTTTTTTTTTTTAAACTAGAAGGGCAAAGTCTATATAATTCACATGCTCCTTATGGAACTCGCAATATTTAAAATGAAAATGAGTGCACAGAATAAACAAAATGAAATGGTGGCATTAAAATGAAAAGTAATACTGAATTTGATCTTTCTGTGCTCTTGACCTCCGGTTCCAAATACACATGTACTGTCCCAAAAAACTACAGCAAAAGTTGTATTATGACAACAAAAATGTTACCTTCAGATGACCTTGACCTTCTTTGACTTTGGGATGACCTTGACCTTCACATTACCTCTCATGCATGTTTGATCAAATAACCTAATGTTGTTGCAGAACTATGGGTTAAATAAATAGCCATTCCACTGCCTATCATATCCTACCCCGTAACTCAGAAGTGGTTGGGGCACAACAGATGATTGTTTAAAAATGCGTACTCCATCTTTCTCTGTCCTCGTGGATATTCACCATTTTGTCAAGTTTGGTTGTGATAGTTAAAATAGGCTGTGAGTACTTAGCAACTTTAAAGTTTTTGCACAGACGGATGGCGGACAGACAGACGGACATTTTTTTTAATTTTGATATTCATTTTTAGACTATTACTCATTGTATCAGGCAATGCGTCCCGACAGGAAGTCATCTCCAGGATTGGACAACTACTGTTGCCCTGACAAGGTTGAAGCCCATTTGGGAAGACAGGACCATCAGTCTACACTCTAAGTTAAGGCTGCTGTGCTCCCTTATCATCTACATCTTCCTATACGCTTTCAAAACATGGACCCTCACAGCAGATCTACAACGAAGAATACAAAGCATGGAGATGAGGTGCTACACAAGAATTCTGGGCATTTCCTATACCCAGCACATCACCAACGACGAAGTCCGACAGACCATCACACAAGCCATTGAACAACACGATGACCTGCTCACAGTGGTGAAGAAACTGAAACTCCCAATGGTATAGCCACGTCACCAGAGCATCAGGCCTTGGAAGGACCATCCTGCAAGGCACGGTGCAAGGAGGCAGAAGAAGAGGGAGACAAAAAAAGGTGGGAAGACAACATTCAAGAATGGACTGGCTTGACATTGAGTGAAGCCATGAGGGTTGCTGAGGACAGAGAAAAATGGGAGTACGCTGGTTAAATGGTCATCTGTGGTGCCCCAACGACTTTCGAGTTACGGGATAGGATAGGATAGGATAGAATTACTCATCTTGCACAGATTTGCAAAAATCTGGATTTTTTTTTTTTCGGAGGGTGAGTATATAGACATTGCTATGCACTGCTAGGCATATGAGTCAAAGATGCAATAGACTATGGAATGCAATTCTCTTGCTTCCAAAGTCCAAAGGACATCAAATAACAGTATAATAATGAAAAAGGGATGCTCACATCAACAGTCACTACAAAACAGTCATTCCAATCGGGTCTTGCTTCAAAAGCTAACTCAATTTCAATGACATCAATATCAATAACACTTAGTTCATGACAAAAGTTATGCTAAACATCATCAAACACTATGCCAGTCAGTGAGGTGAAAAACAAAGCATGCCTGTGTCACAAATTCAAACTCTGCTGCTTGCTATATAGATTAATAATCTTAATGAGATCAAGGAAGCAAGAATTGCTCACGAAAGGGTCCTGTCACCCGTGGCAAGAGCATTCCAAATGTCCTCTTTCAGTCCGAACGAAATGCCATTGTTGTTGAAGATGATAATCACCACTGGCAGCTGGTATCTATAAACATACAGAAAAACACTTCACTTTCAAAAGAAATTACTTCCCATGCAACTGGGAAAAAAAATTGTAATGAGTATGATCTTAAATCTAATTTATATTTGTACAGATTTAACAATATATACATACATTTTTTACATGATAAATGACAAAATGACTTGCCTGGCTAAACTTTCTATTTCCATGCCAGAGAAACCAAAGGCACTGTCTCCCTCTATACACACCACACGCTTGCCTGGAGCATAGTCCCTGCACCACAGGGCAGCTGCCAATGCAAAACCTATCCCAACACCCATTGTTCCAAACGTGCCTGCATCCAACCTGAAAGACAACAAAGGGGCGATAAAACAACTAGAAAACTGTAAGACCGGATACATTGAGAGCCAGCCGGAATATCGGATATATTCAAGGCTGTGTACATGACTGTTTACATTCAAAGCCTTGCCATCATTCCTGTTGATCCTTGCTTTTGATAAAATTTGTTTTGTTTTGTTTTGTTTTTTGTGTGTATTTGGCTATTTTTAAGATCATTAAATTTAAAACTATCCACAGGTTTCAAGGTACTTGAATATACCCTATCTTAGTATTAACATTTCTTTATATAATACCTGTGTCGAGGGAGCTCATTTGGAAGCATCGTTCGCCCAATATCCATGGTATTAGATCCTTCATTGATGATCATGCAGTCTTTAGGCAACACTTTCTGTATCTGTAAGATTCAGATAAATGTCCACTGTAGCTCCCTTGATAAACATGTATCCTTTAACCATGGAAGAGTCTGCTGTAAACCGATGGAAATAATATTTTGTTAGGGTTACCTAAACTAAACCTGTAACAGGAATCGCACTAGATTTTTAAAATGTGCGTTCAGCGTATGCAAAGCTCTGACGATGTGACAAAGGTAAAAACACCTACCTCAGATAAGCAGCATAGTAGCTCAGAGGTAACTTGTGATCTTTGCACATTGCCTGAAAACCACAAATGAAATGGGGGTGAAACTATACTGTACACTGAAATATATACCAGTGTTTGATACCTAAATAAACTGTACTGCTGAGAAAGAGGCAGCCCTCACTCACACCATCTCCATTCCCTCACGCCCACCTGCATCCTTGCAACTTTTTGGTACTTTTAGCACATCCTGAACATTTATTATTGATGGATACCTGTGCAGTACAAATGGACATCATCATCATCATCACTATCAAGAGCACTTCATTCCCATTTTTTTTTTTTTTGCCTTCGCAGGGTTTTCTAATAGCATGCGTTCACAGCATACAAGCAAAAAGCGACTTCAATTAATCATGCTTTGCACAAAAAGTACATCTGTAATTCCAATTCCATTCCTCTGTACCTCCACATTCTTCTGGTTGGCTGAAATCTTGCCATTCAGAGTGGTCCACCAGGGAGAAGATGATCTTGAACTGCTGGGTGCGTCGTCTGAACTTCAATCTCTAAAAAAAATTAAAAAAAAAAATTAAAAACCATTAAATTAAAAACAAATCAAGTAATTTTTTATTCACATGAAGCCCCAGGGTCAGCTCAACCATTCACTCATTCAACATCTAATGCATGAGACAGGAATATTGTAGCAATAAAGACTCAAAAAAAAAAAAAAAATGATTTTCAGAAAAAAATATTTTGGCAAAAAAAGTTAATCTAAAGGTCATCTACAGCAGTAAATGGTTTATCTCCCTTAGCACCCAACAGATAAAACGCAGTGATGTTGATGAACTCCTCCACTGGCGTTATTTGTGAATTATTCCAAACTGATGTCACTGCTGTACCCTCTGATGACACAGTCAACAAATCAATTCATTCAGACATTCAACAACAACATAAAATGAAACTTATCTCATGAATGCTACAAATAAGATTGTTGGCTCGTAACTTGTTGCAAATTAACTCAGCAATAGCAATGATACCTGAATATAAATTCAACAAAAGGGATAAAATGAACTTAGCGGCAATGATGGTCAAATATATTTAAACAGAGATTAAGTCTGAATATATTCTATTTTGTAATATAGCAAATTTCATATAATAACAACCAGTAACATAAACTTTATAATAAACAACATTGGGGGAAAAAGTGGACTTTATCTGTTATTAGATGATTCTTGTTCTATTTAAGTGTCTGCCATGAATTGTACAGACCTGAATTGTTTTGACATCAGGGTTGAAGCGAGGAGAAAGACCAAAATGCAACATCCAGTTTAGTCTTGCTCCTAAAAGCAGCACTACATCTGCTTCTTGCAGAGCTCTGTCAAATCAATGCAAACTTAAGAAAAATATAATTAGAATAACAAAAAGCAAGCAAATTATCATTGAAGTAGACTTCTTAATTAGAGTTGGTATTTATACAGGATTTTCTTCAGCTACTGAATGCTGAAAACAAATTTACCCCAAACCACAAAAACGGTTGTTATTGTTTATTTCAATAATATATAATTTTATTTCATCCCATGCAGGTTCACTGAAGCTTGTAGTTGTTGTTTGCATCAAGTTTTATTCATCAGATTAACATAAGTTGTACTGATATTCACTGAAGCAGAATTTCAGGGCCTACACCTGTGGAATTTAACAAAAAAATTATTGCGTGCTCTAAG
Source organism: Oncomelania hupensis (assembly GCA_036898135.1). Taxonomy (NCBI): domain Eukaryota; kingdom Metazoa; phylum Mollusca; class Gastropoda; order Littorinimorpha; family Pomatiopsidae; genus Oncomelania; species Oncomelania hupensis. The sequence goes on along the minus strand of CM072511.1, from coordinate 95,870,992 downwards.
CACACACATATATGAACGTATGTGCACAAACACATGCTAGCATATATATATATATATAATATTATTATATATATATCATTAGCTCTAGATAATAGTGCCAGTCTAAAATCACTTAGAAAGAAACAAACTAGCTATAGTGCATATGAATGTGCACAGATACTTGCATGCTTGTACACTTACACGCTTGTACACATACACGCTCTAAACACAATGAGTTTACAAACAAAAAGGCAGAAGAAAAATGAGAAAGTACAGCCAGTACTAACTTTGAACGAGCAGCAGCCACTGTGAGTGGATGTGAGTCAGGAACCACCCCTTTACCCATTGGGGTTGGAAGGAATGGCAGCTGGGTGGTGTCAACTAAGTCCCTGATCACCCACTCTGCTCCACTATAGGCAGCACCTGATGTAAATATGTTAATTGTAGCAATGGGGTGAATTACCCTAATGATGATGGCAAAAAGTCAATTGGTTGTTACATTATACCATTCAAATTTGAATACAAAGCTAGATTTATTTTAAAATAAGTGACAATATGGAAAAGAACAAATTACTTACCTTCCAGCTATAATTATGTTTTTTATTTATTTTTAATTTATTTTGATTACCTTATTGTCCCTTTTCCCATAGGGAAATTCTGGGCCGCCTCCCCTGGGGAAAGCGTAGTCGCAGCCTGTGGCCTCCCAAACCCAACCTACCTAACATAGTTGTGGTATTGAAAATTTGCTGGGGGAGCAAACCGGAGTACCCGGAGAAAGGCCGAGACATTGCTGAGATGTTGTCTCAATTTTGGCTTCTATAACTCCAAAATATATCATTATATTTTTATAATTGTGAAAACAGTAGTCTGCAATTTTTTACTCTAATTTAAGCTATTCCGGATGGGGAAGGGGACAAAAAAAACCAAGGACAGCAGCCCAAATAATGGTTTACTGCCTGCTTCTAAAATCTCATACAATACAACCAGTACTGTATTGTTAATTTTGTACCGTTCATTTTGTCAACTACAGAGTTTGGTGTGCAGTCTATGTCTGCAGGGGTTATGTGTCTTACAGAATAATGAACATGCATCATTAGACACTAAACTATGGATCCATAATAGCACTATAAACCACACACTGTGCCACAGAACTACTGCTCCACCACCATCATGACAAGCACAAGCTACTGGAATTGGTATATCATCAGATTTCTGTGCAGCACTGTTGTTATTTTTCCAGCGAACACAAGATTTCTTATACTAATTAATATATACACATTCACATGCATACACAACTCAGTAAATAACAGTGCCACATCAGGGCCCGTTCTTACTATTTGATACTGCAGACTAATTACTTGATACTGAAGACCACTCACCTTTGCCAACAATGATTAGTGGTTTCTTGGCAGAAATCAGGAGATCGACTGCTTTGCTGATATTCTTGGAACAGGACAGTATAGGAGGTGGGGACGGGCAGTTCTGAATGTACCTATGTATAAAAAATAATCAACAATAAAGTGAATAATTTATCTGTTATGTAAACAAAACAACCATAAAAGAAACGCCTGAAAAACGTCTGTTTCTAATCACAAGAATTTTCATAATGTTCGACAAGAAGTAACTTATTCAGACTAACATAAGAATCCTATAGTTTTACAGTAAATGTAGCCTCATAATGGTATCTAGATATAACTCTAATTCAAATAAAATACCAATTGACAACCGTACACTGACAAGCTGAATGCTTAGTTCAACATGTTCTGACAGTGCTCTCATTTAGTCAAATATATTAGTCTTACATAGACCACAATGACATGTGTAATCCTTTCTTAGACTCACCTGACAGAATTTTCAGACACCTTTCCAGTGATCATGTCACCTGTCAGGTCTATGTATGCCACACCAGGACGGCCGTATGTACACTGTCTCACAGCTTTTTCAACGATGAAAGGGATTTTGTCTAGGCTGCTAGGTCTTGCCGCAAACTTGCAATAAGGACGTGCTCTCTCCACCTATAAAATGCAAATGAAATACATTATTGCAATGGCCTGGAAATGGCAATTGGGGGCCCATGAACAAGAAACCCCAGAACACAGCACTAAGAAGCAAGTCATTTCCAGAACGGATGTAACGACATTTACTCTAATCACTCATAATGAAAATGCTGTTTCTGTATAGGAACACCCCGCCTAAGCAGTTCTGGAAGGTTCATGAAAGCAAAATAAAACTGCAAAACAAACAGCTTTAAAAAGTATTTATACAGAAGAAAAAGTTTTTACTAAAAAAAATTGTTTTTAAAAAATCATCAATATGTCATTAAATTAACCATAACCGCTTCTAGAAAATGAGAGTGTAAGCATGGATGGTAAGAAAGACTTGCACTGACAAACACATAATAGCAGCAGGAGCAGCAATGCAGCTTGGCAATAATAAGCTTCTACACAATTATAAACAAATAAAAGACGTTTATACCTGTGGATATTCTTGAAAGCCACCCATAGCTTCTTGGTCCTGATCAACTGATCCTCCAATTACGATGAGTGGCCTGCAAATACTTCATATTTTAAAACGCAGTAAGATAATTATCAGTAAAGTGTAAATTTTTCATACTACTAGTACGTACAGCACTGGAAAAGTCAAATTTTATATCCTACTACATAATGTGATATTTTCATACTGTTGACGCTTGATGGGTTCTGTATTTACCATCATCAGAATGTGTACAATGTTTTGATTTGTCACACATAATACGATTTTGTAGTCAATCTTCATTCTACCATTTTCCATATTATTATTTTTTTTAAATTGTTGTTATCACTGTGGTGTAATTTAAACAGTAATATTATACTGTAGGCTTACCAACAATTTTCCTGGGCGTTGGACATACCAGCAAACGCATGAATGACTCCTGGACCAGACACAGTCAAGCACACAGCTGGCCTTTGAAGTACATATAATGTCCCCTTTTAGTCATATGTGTTGCCGCATGACAAAACCCGGCTAAAGACGCTAGGAGTGATTCGCTGCTACAGCCGTAAAACACTAAAAATAGGCTACCCCATCAATTTTAAGATTGTTGCCACTTTGTCTTTATTTAAGACTTTTCTTTAATATCCCAAACGGATTTTGTTCAAAAATTACTAAAACATTGTTTATTTTGTTGATTTTGATAAGGGTGTTGATCACACCTTGCTAAAACAATGGCACTAATTGACCTCCGATACCCCAACTTTTCTTGTCCGACTATGAAGGGAAATCCCCAATGTGGATTGATATATAACGTCTGGAGGGTGAAAAGTCCCTATTGGTACTACGTTTTGGTACATAAAAGTGTGTGGCGTATGAATTTTTCATGAAATTCCTTGTTCCGAAGCTTGCTTGTGACACAAGTTGTGTTCGAATGTGTCTCTAGCCGGATCGTGAAAAACTGAAGTGTTTCCTATAGATTTTCGACGATTTTTAGTTCAAAGTGAATTTTTTAATGTAGATACACTCATCATACATCTATTTCAAGTGTTTTCTTGCAATATTTATGTTGCATTTGTTAGAAACAATTTGTCAAAGTAAGTGACCGATTCTTTTTGGAAACCGGAAGTGATGGCTTCGTCTCCAGCGTCAGTAGATGTGTCGTCTGCTAGAGTAGCTAGGGCCTTGAATCGACCCGGTTTTGCTTCTGAAGAGCTCCAAGACCTGCTTTCAGACTATTTTTATGATGGTGCCAGTGGGAACTGTGATGAGGATTATGATTCTGACGAGCAGAAGCTTGATCCCGTTATTAAACGATACTGTTTGTTTTCATTCAATGATTCATGTTTCGTAGACCTCTTCGCTATTGGCGTGTCTTTAATAATCCGTCATTCTACTTGCATAGATTTAGGTAAAGGTTGAAAAGGCGATATCAGTGAAAGAATTACAGTAGGAGTGTGGAAAATATTTCAGTAGTATATTTTGTTGGGTGGAGGTGGGGTAGGGTGGTTGAAAAGGTAAGTAGTCTGGCCTGCATTCAATATTACTAGCATGACAAGTTGACTATGTTCTCAGTATTTATTATTGTTGGTTTGTCTGTTTTAGGAAATGAACATGAGGACTATTTACCAAATTACTAGTAATTAGTATTTGCTTTGATATTTGTGTTTATTTAAACTTTAAAGAGCAAAATGACATGTTATTTTGATTTACACCTGTGACGCGACAGATTTATTCGACGTGCGGAAGGGAGTGGAGAATCGGGGAATTATTAAAACTTGATTATTAGGACTGAAAACTACCTAATGACACTTTTGTTTTAGGTTTGTAATCTTTGTTTGACTATTTGAACTGAGCTGATGTAGCTGCTTGCAATTAAACAAAAGATTACTTGACGGACGAGGGATTTAAGAGGGGGGGGGGGGGGGGGGGGGAAGGAAGGGGCATTATGATAGGGTTTATTTTAGAAAAATGATTGATTCAGGCCATGTTCTTGATATATTATTATGTGTTTGAGTTATTATAGACTTGCTAAACACTTGTTTTATTTCTAATATGTTTAAAAACACTATGCATTATGGATGGGTACAGAATAAAATTGTGCGTACTGTTTTAATTTGTTTATGTTCATTATTGTGTGAATGGTGTATAATGTGAATTTTCTCATCTTATCTCAATTCACTGCCATATTGCTGCCATCTTCCTGATTGTTTTGATACAAAATACATGCATGGGAAAATTCTGGTTGTGAAGTAATGATCATTTTACAATTCAAAACTTTGAAGGCAATTTCTGGAAATTAGCCCCCGAGAAAATAAAATATTTAAAAAAATCATAAAACATCAACCAATAAAGATAAAACAATTCTGTTTTTTGCATTTTGAAGATTATTTTTAGTACTTTGTTAATAAATAAATAAGTAATTTTTCATATTTTGACACTTTAGCCTGGTTTTCTCATGCTGCAACACATATTTGCACTGGGTGTAGTTCATGTCACCAAAATATAAAGTATCTGTTACTGTTACTAATGCAAGGGACTATATTTTGATTACATCACCATTTGCTGACAAAACATAATGTATGCAGGGGGGTTCTGAGAATCAAAATTTCAACTCCCTTAACAGGCTAGCGATTAAGGCAAAGTTCAAATCCTACCGCATTTTTTACTAGTCCATAGGCATAAGCAACTTTCACAAAATGTAACACTAGAACAATGCTTGTGACTCAATTAAATGTAAAAGCATCATTGAAACTAGAATGGATAGATTGATCACACAGCAGCAAACATTGTTCACCAGCCGAGTCATCTACAAGAATTAAGTTATTGTAGAGGGTTGTTATTAGTTTTTGGTGATCGGATATTCTGTAGTTATTTTTTCTACTTTTAATATGTGGGTACATACGTTAAGTGAATAAATAAATAAATAAATACCTTCTGGTGAGAAATCCTATTGCTCCTGCAGCATATGAAGCCTAGAATAAGAAAGAGTAGTAGTGGTAAAGTAAAGAAACTCAGGAAACCAGAACGGCAACGCCTGTGTGATTTACAAAGTTGATTTGGGGATAAATGCAAATAAGATGTACGCATATGAGTCAAAAATACTGAATAAAATAAGAGTGATTGTGAAAAATCACAATGAAAACAATAACTTTCAAGCCAAATCTTTGTATAAAACGAGACTTACGAAGTTATGTATTTATTTAATTTGTTCAATGGTATTAACTTTATCTATAAAATTTATTTTGAGTCTTTATTTTGGTTTTAGTTCCTTACAATAGTTCTCTAGAAAACAATGGCTTCCTAATATAAATCTTTTCAGCTGCCTTTCTTATGAATAAGAAAAACTAAAGTGCAAAGCCCTCCAAATAGAACTTGCAATATTTAACATGAAAAGAAAAAAAAAAGAAAAGGTGGCATTAAAATGCAAAGTAATACTGCATTTGATTTTTCAAAGCTCTTGACCTTGACCTCCGGGTATAAATACATTTATGTATGATCAAATAAACTACAGCAAAAGTTGCATTATGGCAACTGTTACCTTGGGATGACTTTGACCATCAATGACCTTGATCTTGGGGTGATCTTGACATTCATGTGACCTCTGATGCCCATGTATGATCAAAATAATCCAATGTTGTTGTATACTTTGGGTTAATATATATAGAGCCATTTCATTGTACGATGAGAATTTTAAAACGATTTTGTAAGGCCTAATAAGACCTTGGCCTTCAAGATTAAAGCAAACAAATTAAAAGAAAAAAAAAAACAACTTTATATATATATATATATATATATATATATATATATATATATATATATATATATATATATATATATATATATATATATATATATATATATATATATATATATATAATACAGGGTGGGCCATAAAAAGTGTCCACATTTTATTGTGCAATAACTGAGATAGAAATTAATATTTTACAACATGTTTTATTCCACGTAGACAACAATGTTAAAGGTTTTGTTCAAACTAATCTTAGCAAAATCTGTGCATTTTCAGAGTCACAGAATCAATAGTTCATGATGTGCTCAATCCATGCTCCGCGTTGTTGAATAACAGCTGCGAGCCGAACGTTGATGTTGTCCACAACTCTCTGTGACTCTGAAAATGCACAGATTTTGCTAAGATTAGTTTGAACAAAACCTTTAACATTGTTGTCTACGTGGAATAAAACATGTTGTAAAATATGAATTTCTATCTCAGTTATTGCAAATAAAATGTGGACACTTTTTATGGCCCACCCTGTAATATGAAAAAACCATATATGAAAGACCAATCTCTAAATACCACAAGTTTGGACTTTACATATCTTATAGTTTAGGATCAAGGTCAATTCAAAGTACCTATACTAACCGACTTTGGACAGCTCCAGTGACATTGATGACCAAATTTGCATAGTATGTGTTTCGCCGATATTTATCACACATAAAAGAATCATAAGTTCAATATCCTTAGGAAAAAAAATACAATTCTGTGACAAAAGGTCTTTTTTTTTTAAATTAACACTTGTTGATCTTGTGACATTGACCATGAAGTGAATTTTTTTTATTCACAGATAATTTTTTAAATCTCATGGACATACAACATCTTACCAAGTATGGTTGCGATATAAAATAAATTCTAAGTAATTAGCCACTTTACAGTTTTGCACAGACGGAAGGTGGACAGCGGATGGCGGACAGATGAACACATTATTTTTTTTTGTAGTGTCATTTTCAGACTGTTTAGGACTCATCTTGCAGATTTTCAAAAGTCTAGATTGGGTGTTTTTTTTGGGGGGGGAGGGGTGGGGCTGTGTGGAGGGAGGGGGTGGGGGTGGAGGGAGAGGGAGGGAGGGGGAGTTAATACATAGACTTCCATTGCTATGCATGCGAGTCAAAAACCTTGTTTTAAAATGAGTGCGAGGTAATTTTGTTTTTTCCAAACTTGTACACTATTATTATCATAAGAGAGTTCATTAGTCCACTTTATTGAAGTGAAAGCTCTCCAATAGGCACGTAAGCAGCCTAAACAGTCATTGATTTATGATTTCTCCTAAACCGCCTGAAAGAATAATGTCTGAACTCATTCAAAATTATGAACCAGAGATGTGCAGTATTCTTTTCAGGCACGGTATATATGCATTATTGATAGTCAACCCAACCCACTTCAACCATGCAGTGAACATGAAACGACGTAATTACAGAAAATGAACATGTATGCATATGAAAGCAGTACAACAGCAACAATGTACAGGACACGTAATTACAAAAAACTAAAGTGAAACTGGAAACACACAGCCTGTTCATTCCGCATGTGGATGAATTTGATGCCAGCTGCTTGTGCTGCCATGGCCAGCTCGATAACAGGTACGCCAACAATGCCAAACATGTACTCTACCCCCTGAAACATGAGGTGTTAGAATTAATATTGTGGATCTCTCTCCATTTCAATAAACACACACACGCACACCTATACACACTTGCATGCACACCCTCACACACACATAGAGTGATTGAGCTAAGAGATTTTGCCAAACAGAGCAGCTTAATTAATTAAGAGTATTACAAAGACATATGATATGATACCAGCCCATATTTTATCTTGAATGACCCCTCTTCTCCCATGGCCCACCCCCACCTCCACTCCTTCCTCACTTCCGCCCCATCTAAAAATACAATACAAACAAAATATAAATGCATGTGACTTTTAAAATTAATAATAATAATAATAATAATAAATTTTATAAGGCACAATACCAAACTAAAAGCAGATTGCTCCAACAGTCTCACTCACCCATAAACGGGCATAATACACACCCACATACACACAAAAAAGTAAACTAAATATAAAAGAACAATGACTTAGAAAATTAAAATATATTAATACAATGAAATATCCATGCAATAACACACAATTAACAAAATAACCCCCTCCCCTTTCCCCACAAACACACACTGGAGGCAAAGAACACCACAAATTTAATTTGCCTTTTCTTGGCAAGGGATTCGATCAGCAAAGTGTGGGAGGAAGGCAGGGACCAATCCCTGTGTCTCAGGGAAAGAGAGCCACAGGCAAAGACCACAGACAAACACTGATGCTCCATTAGGCCTTTGGTGGGTGACTCCATCCTAAACGGTGTTCAAGGTTTCGGGTAAGCATACGGTTTCCGAGTTGTTGTAAAGAAGACCCGTACCATCAACAAAGTGATCTCCGAGATACATTTGATCAAATGGGCACTTCTTAATGCGGCAACCATCCATTCCGGGATAAACAACTTGAAGAAGAAGAATCCTAAAGCTGTTGCTACATCATTCGTCTCTTCCATCAAGACACTTGCAAAAGAGTCAAACCAACCCTGAAAGCACTGTGGCCAAGTGATCTAAGTCGGGACTAACTTGCCTTATCCCCAGGCTAGAAACCAATGGCGCCTCGAAAGTGTGGGATTGATCCCGACTCTGGGCGTTATGTTTCTCTGAATATTATTTACCTTTGACTAGGGCAACATCTCGGGGTTTTCTCCAAAAACTCCGGTTTGCTTCCCAAGCAAAATTTTTAAAATAAAAAAAAAGAAATAGAAGAAAAAAATTTCAAAACACATTAATATTAGGTGGGTTGGCTTTGGGAGTGCTACAGGCTTCCACTACATCTTCCCCAGTGCAGGCGGCCCAGAATTTCCCGATAAAAAAGGACAATAAAGTGTCAAAAATCAAAACAAACAACAACAAAAATCAAAAATTAAATTTGTCATTTGAGCAGAAAAGGGTGCTGACATTGACAAGCTCCCCACAAACATCTTGAAAACTGACATAAGCATAGAACTAGAAACATATAGTGCTAAACACACCTGCAGTAAAGGAAGAAGTAGCGATGCAGGTTGTTTCAACTCCTCTCCTACTTCAACCACAATTCGCATAATGTCGATTCTTAGAAATCTGAATTCCCTGTAAAATTCTACATCATCAATGGTGTCTAGCGGATTTTATCTGTACCAAAAGACTTTGTTCCTTCCTCTCCACTGCAAAATCATAGCGAAAACAAATGATTCACCAATTTTATTTCGACTTGGGTACGAGTTACCGGAGGAGGGTAGCGTAGATAAAATTAATCACAGTTTGACAGAGACTCAGGACAGTTTCAACTCATACCTGTCAAGTCTTATGCTTTTGACATAATTCTTATGGAATTTTGGCAATTTTTAAGTCTTATGGCATAAGGTGAAGATCTTATGTTTTTTTTAAAATTGTGGTTAAAAAAAAAAGACCAAAAAATAGATAGATAGATAGATAGATAGATAGATAGATAGATAGATAGATAGATAGATAGATAGATAGATAGATAGATAGATAGATAGATATTTCGCTAAGGTTCGTGAACGTGACAATCCATGAATTTTCACACATTACTTATGGTATTTTGTTTAAACTTATGGTATGGGAAGCAAAATCTTATGGTAAGAGTCCACAAGAGCTTGACAGGTATGTCAACTTCTCTGAATACCATGTAAGTCTGAACAAGCGAAAGGTAAGGATTTTACTCCTCCTTATGGTAAATTACCAGGGGGTATTGCCTTTTCGGAATACCGACCTGAACGCCAACTGTTCCTGTCAAAATTCAGCTTGGTTTCTTTCAGTATACTCTATAAAGCGGTGAACAGTTATTATTACGTTTCCTGACATATACATACATATATATATCTCTCACAATACGAACACGTATTTTATCATACTACATAAACACTCCATGCCAGACTACATCATAAAGTTCAAATCTGTAAGTCCAAAGTCTAAGGAGCACACAGAGGAGCAAGATTGAAGATGTTGAATTAACAAGATTTGAAGGAAAGTGAAAGTGGGACGACCATTAGACGTCACCATTCTTTGTATGACAGGTCTATTGCACACATGTTTTGCATACGAAAAAAAATCTGCTTATTTAACCTGTTCCTTGAGTGCTCTGGCAAGAATTGAAGCACCATCAATAAGTTCATCTTCGTTTGGTGCAGCACCCTTCTTTGAGCTATTCCTTGCAGACGCCATATTGAGTTGAGAGACAACCTTTGACCTCGAGACACGCCTCCTAGTCTAAAGAGCAACAGGTAGGCTAACGAAGTTCCCAAAATAAGAATTAGAGTTATTTCGCATAATAATAACAATTATTATTTCTTTTAAGTTATACATTCTAATGTACCAATTTTTTATGAGTTTTATCACACAGCATAGCCGTGCATAATTTCCCTGCGTGTACATGCATCGGCATTGCAATTCATTGCACCAGCAGATAAATAAAAGAAACAAATGAGTAAACTAATAATTAAATAAATAAAATCCCTCAACAACAACAACAACAACAACAACAACAACAACACACACACACACACACACACACACACACACACACACGCACACACACACACACACACACAAAACACAAACACACACAAAACACAAACGCGTGCGCGCGTACCCACAAATGCAGATGAGGTGAGGTTAACAATTCTATTTTAACTACTGTATAATACTGTGCTAAAGATTTTTTGTGTACAAGTGTAATTCATGGATTAATTCGTAATAATTGAAATGATTTGTATGAATTTTAAACAAGCAAAAAATAAAATAATATATTAAAACTAAATAATAGAATTACATTTTTAAAATAAACATACATAAAATAAATTAAATTAAAAAAATAATGTTTAAAAAATATGCTGTTTAAAATGTTGTAATAATATTTGTACATATACTGTTTGTTTTTTTCTAAAGAGAAATTAGAAACGGTTGGTGAGTTAGGGATTAAAACAAATAATAAAGTAATTGTTGCAAGTTGTAGTTAATAGTTTGTGTAAGCTGTAATTTATATTCTGACATGTGCTGCATATTCTTGAAATGAACGTGTTTGGTTGTTGTTGTTTTTTAAAAGAGATTCTGGGAAAGAAAAAAAAAGTGTTTGCGTTAAGCATTATATGTGAGACTGTTGTCATAGTACCAAAGACGATGTTTTGAATGTCCTATGAACGTAATTCATGGACTGATTTATAATAATTGAAATGATTTGTAATTATTGAAATGCATCACCGCTATAATATAAAAAATCAATAACTAAAATATAATGTGCTAGAAAAAAAAGGTTTTAAAGCGCTATAAAAGGTGTAATAATATTGGTAGATGCCTATTTCAAAGTGAAATTGGAAAAAGGAGGGAAGTTGGAGTTAAAAGAATATGTAAATAGTGTAACTGTACTAAAGATTTTTTGAAAAATGTAATTCATTCATTGATTTGTATTTCTAAAGGATTTTAAATGATTGAAATTTAGGACTAATAAAAACAATAATAATAATAATAATAATAATAATAATAATAATAATAATTATTATTATTATTATTATTATTATTATTATTATTATTATTATTATTATTATTATTATTATTATTATTATTATTATTATTATTATTATTATTATTATTATTATTATATAAATTAAAAAAAATGGATAATGCATTTCACAAGACATATGATTCGTGGTGCAGAACAAAATAATTAGAAAAAAAAGTTGTTTTAACATGTAGCGGAAAGGGAGGCGATTGGTTGAGGCTTGGGAGAGAAATTGTCTACCTTGATTTTCTTGGTTAGACTAACCTTGGGTGGCTCCTGCTTTGCAGAATCCTTTGGGTATGATTGGGTTACGCAGGACAAGGTGACACGACATTTGTTCTCCCCGGCTGACCATTCGCCTGCTGCTTTTGGTGGTGAGCGGGACCACATTGTCGGCAGGCATTTTATGCAGGTTGGTGGCAGCGACTTTGCAGTAGAGTGCGTGGCACTAGTAGCCGGCAACCCGGTACTACCAACCACGCTTCACCGCCTTGCAGGGCAAATATTTTTATGACCCTCTTTTGAGGGATAAAATAAAAATAACAGCTCGGGTGGAGCAGTGTTCTCAAAGTCGTGGCCGAGAGACCGGAGTCAAATACTCCGCTCTGCTACAAACAAGTTTAAGAAATGCTTGTAAAGGGTTTTGTAGTCATTGTTTTATTGTTTTCAAAGATAAATTGGAACAGGAAGTGGGAGTTGGGTTAAAAATTAACATTGTAAATATAATTGTACTGTCCGAAAAAAATCCTTTATGTGAAATGTAAATTTTACATTCAATTGTGTTGCATACATTTGATATTTACATGTGTTAATATCTAGGTTATATTTGACATTTTGAAAAGAAATAAAGTTGGAGATTAAAAAGCAAAAAAGTATTGGAATACTGAAGACGTGAATGTAAAATGTCATTTATTCTTTGAATTGTGGTGCAATATATATTTGCTCCATTTCATAAATATACATTATATGTTTATGTAAAAGAGAAATTGGAATTGTAAAAGCACTGTTGTAATTTTTTTCATGTGTGTTTTTGTCAATGTACTGAGTAATTGATGTATTGATCTGTAATAACTGAATTAATTTTTAATGATTGTGATGCATGAAAACAATTCATAAAGGAGTATAAATAAAAATATCATTTTTTTTTTACTTTTTTAAATTTTAAAACAAATAAACCACTAGAAAGCATTTGTCGCCGTCACCCGAGCGGGTTCCGCGACGTTCAGCTCAAAACAACGAGTGGTAGGATAGAACTCAAACGAAAGAAACTAAAACAAAATGCCAGATGACGATCACACTCTTTTATTCAACAACAAACACGCACTCACAGGAATATGGGATACTAAACCACCCTCAACCCCTATCAAGACCCCCAACCCAGTATCTACAAAACAGTTACCGCCCTTGTCTAGCTGAAAACCCCGATCTATACACAACAAAATGCCCACAACAATATGTAACAATATTAACAATCAATTCAATTCAGGTAAATACAATTCAAGCTGAATTCACAATCAGGACATCTTAAAATTCAATAGTATAACTTCAGCTAGCTTACAGTCCAGAATCACTGTTTGTTATCTAACTGTCTGTTATTCTAAGCTCAGTATGAGCTGAAGCAGTTGATCACACGAATAAATGAAGTGGTAAAGGTGGTGGTAAAGATGAAAATGAAGTGATTTACATTAAATAACGAGTTATGTTTTTAGGTGCGTGATGTGCAGATCTGTGTGTGTGTGTGGGTGTGGTGCGTGTAGGTCCCTGTAGCTGATGGAGAGCTTCACCCGAAGCAACGGCAGGTCCAGGCGATGATGGAGGACCACACCCCCCAGCTGCAAAGGCCGAGGTCTCAGAACGGATGTACACACTGCACAGTGGTACAGCAGCGACACGTGGAAAACATAGAATTATTCAGTGGTAGTAGCAGTAACAGGAGCAGAAGTAATGGCAATGGAGAACTACCAGAAAATGGGATAACAGTGACGATGGTAGTAATAACCCCACATAAATACGCACAGCCCAATCTGTAGACAAACACAGAGTCTCAACAGCTTGTCTACGAAACTTAAATACTACATAACAGAATACGCCTTCCGCCGTCCGCCATCTTGACCTGGTTATACATGCATCTCAATAATGCAATACAACTCCTAATTCCATAATTTACATCTCTTCCATAAAACATGATTGTTTATATAAATATATATAGTTATTACAAGTGCACTTCCAGTCGCACAATCCCGATTCATCTCATCCTCATCACCATCTTCATCACCCCTCTCCACGTTACAATACATCATCTTCCTTCATTTACAATTATCTCTATCATACTATAATACAACACGCTTCCCTCATATTCATCACCTTCATCACCTCTCTCCAACATAGTACATTGCCTCCCTTTCTTCGCATTCATCACCCCTCTCTCTCTCTCTCTCTCTCTCTCTCTCTCTCTCTCTCTCTCTCTCTCTCTCTCTCTCTTTAACATGCATACTTCATTGTCACCCTTTGACCCCGTTTGGCAACAACATCAACAACATTTCCCGTGTACACATACAACAAGAAAATCATATGAAAATCATATAAAAATCAATAAATCACTATTTATCAAAATACACCCCTATCCCCCTCATTCACCATCATTCAATTACGTACGCAGTCTCGAAATGCATTAGCCACTAAGGAAATGAATTGTAGGGTTTTCACTCACCTTTTAAGTTCTTGGCTTGTGACACAGATACCACACAAATACAAAACGAAACAGTACAGCACCACACTTGTTAGTTGAGAGTATCAAGTTCGTTACTTGGCTATTGCTGTGCAATTACTGGAGCATCTCAGTATCGATGAGCCTTGGACGGTACCTAAGCATAGGCCACACGACCTTAGAAAGCAGCCCTACACTTATTCTCACTGAATTTAATGGCGGCTAGAATTCTTCCAATAACATCTTTTGGTCATTCCTGTCCCTACGCGTGCATAGGACCTTGGGTGGTTCGAAGCAACGTAACCCTACCCTTCCAGAAGGACCTAATCCTAAGCTGACACACAGTCAAAAAGTCACTTCTGCCCAAAAGAATGACTGTTCGCAAACAGCCCCACATTGACTCTGCCCACTAAAACACATACCAGCACACAGGACAACATCGAGTCGAGCTCAGTAACCCAGTTTCCTTACCTAATGCACTACGCTCTTTGCGTTACACACGTGAAACCACGCATACTTTAATCTTTCATGGCAATAATAGAAAACTGCCGATCTACCTATTTACACTGTATATTAGAAATGTGCAACTCTGCACAAAATGTAGCCATCTCTAGCACGTGTTGAAAATTCGTGTCGTCACAGCGTTCCTGACAATGTTGTAGAATTTGTACATGTATATAATGGAATTTGGAAATGGAATGGGTGGTAATAATTAAATAAAAATGTAATTATTGGAATAATGCTACATATTGTGTAAAATGGATTGAATTGTATTGATTTAAATGATTGGTATTGCTTTAAAACAAATCAACCACAAGAAAACGTTTATGACAATGTTGTAGTATTTGTACATATATATATTATGAAATTTGTAAATGGAATGGATGGTAGGATTTAAAACAATAAAAATGTAACTATTGGAACAGTGCTACATACTGTGTAAAATGTTATTCATGGATTGAATTGTAATGATTTAAATGATTTGTATTGATTCAAATGCATGACAACAAAAAAGTAACCATTTTTAAATGTTGTAAAGTGTTTTTGTAATGCAAATAACATATACGTGTTTATTATATTTCAGAGAAAAATTGCACAAGATTTGGGAAGTTGGCATTAAAAATAATCATGTAACAATTGTAATTGTACCAAATTGTTTTATAATGTAATGTATGCACTGAACTGTGTTGTATATGTAGCGGAAAGGGAGGCAACTGGTTAAGGCTTGGGAGAGAAATTGTCTACCTTGTTTTTCTTGGTTAGACTAGCCTTGGGTGGCTCCTGCTTTGCAGAATCATTTGAGTATGCCATTGGGTTACGCAGGACAAGGCGACGTTAATCTATTTTAACTAACTAAATCCCAACCAAGCTTCACCGCCTTGCAGGGCCAATATTTTTATGTCCCTATTTTGAGGGATAATATAAAAATATCAGCTCGGATGGAGCAATGTTCTCAAGGTCGTGGCCGAGAGTCGGGAGTCAAATACTCCGCTCGGCTACAAGTGGTGCAACGACCGGGAACAGGATGATGCTGGACCGTGGTGTGGACTGACTGGGAGGAGTCAGTGTCGGTTCCAGACATACATGTTGCGAACAGGGAAACTATGGGGACATGGTTCCATTTGAGCTGTGGGATCTGTAGCGGAAAGGGAGGCAACTGGTTAAGGCTTGGGAGAGAAATTGTCTACCTTGATTTTCTTGGTTAGACTAGCCTTGGGTGGCTCCTGCTTTGCAGAATCCTTTGGGTATGCAATTGGGTTACGCAGGACAAGACGACACGACATTTGTTCTCCCCGGCTGACCATTCGCCTGCTGCGTTTGGTGGCGAGCGGGACCACATTGTCGGCAGGCATTTTATGCAGGTCGGTGGCAGCGACCTTGCAGTAGAGTGCGTGGCACTAGTAGCCGGCAACCCGGTACTCCCAACCACGCTTTTAGAGATCCGTAGGATCTTATCTTTGATATGATGATGATGATCATTGTTGTCAGGGTGGCGACGTAGTGATCGTCCTTAACGCTGATGCAATAGGACGTTAAGCTTCGTTGTTCCTCCCAACCACGCTTCCCGCCTTGCAGGGCAAATATTTTTATGTCCCTCTTTTGAGGGATAAAATGAAAATAACAGCTCGGGTGGAGCAATGTTCTCAAGGTCGTGGCCGAGAGACGAGAGTCAAATACTCCGCTCGGCTACATATACACATTTAATAACTGTGCATTTCTATTTCAAAGACAATTTGGAAAATGCAGGGGAGCTGAGGTTAACAATTCTATTTAACTACTGTAATACTGTACTAAAGATTTTTGTGTACAAGTGTAATTCATGGACTGATTTGTAATGATTGAAAAGATTTGTATGAATAAAATGTATGACTTCTAAAATCGAAAAAGGTATACCAAATTTTAAACAAGCAAAAAATAAAAACAAATATGAATAAATTATTGAATATAATAAATTTCATTAAAATAAAATTAAATGAAATAAATAAATAAATAAATAAATAAAAATAAAATAAAACTGTTGAAACTGATTTAATAATATTTGTCCATAAATTGGTGTTTTTTCCCAAAGAGAAATTGGAAAAGGTTAGGGAGTTGGGGATTAAACAAATAATACATTTAAATTGGAAAAGGTTGGGGATTAAAACAAATAATAAAGTAACTGTTGCAATGTGTACTGAAGAGTTTGTGTAAATTGTAATTTATAACTTTTAGAAAATGCTTTCTATAGTAATACCATCATTTTTTATGGCTATAGAAAAAAAAACAGTTGCACAACAACCGAATATATTTTACGATAATACAGGGTGTTCCAAAAGTCTTGGGCACATTTTGACATTGAATATTTCCGAAACTATTAAGGATATAAAAACGCATCTGGTAAATTCAGAAAGCTTGTAATCTCAAATTTTACATGGAATGTTCAAAGATGTTCAATGTGAGCACCATTGGTCACACGACACACATCAAGCCGATAGTCAAATTCTTGCCAAACGCGTCCAGCATTTTCTGGTTGAATGAACGCCATTAATGGGTCTGAAAAGAAATTAAAAAAAAATCAACAGTTTACAAAAAAACTTAATGTAATTAGCTTTAAAATGGCACAAATTTTATCTTACTACCATTCATAGTAATTGAGATATGGGGACTTCAAATGTGCCCAAGACTTTTGGAACACCCTGTATAACCGCAAAACAACGGCTGACTTACTGTAATTTTATCTATCTCAGTTTTACTCTCTCGTTTTTCTTCGCTCGTCTAATATCTGCTAAGAAGCTTACACCCCCCATGGGGAGGCCGGGGGGTTCAGTATACTGTAAATAGTATCCCCACTTTCTGGAAATTTAGTGCTTTAAATTCCCACTGTCGCTGTCTTTCTCCTTTGTTCTTTCTCATTCCTACTCTGTTCTATCAATCTACTATACTATCTTCTTCGCTAGACCAGTCACCTACCTTTTTTCTTGAAAACTCTCCCGGGACAAAACTCCTCATTTGTGTCTGTTGGATCAGCTTGGAAATATTGGACACTTTCTGCCAGGTGGTTAACTAGGGCTTGAACTCCTATGATGTTATTATTTGGCAATGTAGGCATTTTATATATATATATATATGTGTTTTGTTGATATTTTATAATGACGTTTGTATTCTATTTTGTTATAGTGCAGTGGTTGGAGCACTCGCTACTGTGTCGAAAGTGAAGCACCGTCCGGTGCGGTTAGCACTTGGATGGGTGACCGCTAAGGTGTGAAGCGACAAACAACAACGCCCCCAGTTGACTCAACTGTGATTGAGTACCTACTCTCTTGAGGGTGGGGAAGGTAAAGCAGCGAGGGAGAGAGTTGGGCATCACCCTCATTACGCTGGCCCAAGATAAGTGTGATCTCCAACATCACGCTCCCCTACGGCCACAAGGCTATGGGACTACCTTTACCTTTTTTTTTTTAAACGGGGGTGCGATAAATTAGAGTATAGCCTCAGCGTCCCCTGCGTGGGATGCCTTTATTGTAAAGTGACCGGCTGGTAGATTGTCTTCAGTGTTACCACTAGGGTTGTTTCGGCAGATCTTTTATGCGGATCAGGGGTGAGTCCTCTTTCACTTCTCTGGTCCTGATTTGGCTCGGAAGAGTCCGCTGGACCTAAAGCAATAACCATGTAATGTAATGTAATGTAATGTAATGTAATGTAGTGTAATGTAATGTAATGTAATGTAATGTAATGTAATGTAATGTAATGTAATGTAATAAGCTTACATCTCCATTTCTGCCACCAACTATTGAAATATTTCCGCAAATGGCTAAAAGAGACACAAACCAGACTTACATTTGTATGACATTTAAATAGAAAACGAAGTCTCTCACTGTAGATGACTTGCTGCACGTATTTCACATTCAGTTCGAGTTTTCTTCCATCGATCGTGTTTCTCCACACAGTTCCAATTTCAATTCAATTCAATATGTTATTTTAACGTCTCTTCACGTATTTTTGATTTTATATCGCTCCGTTCTTGCGCATGGACATACATGTACAAACCGGTGCGCCACGTTTCGCATACTTTGTTTTTCAAACTCCTGTTTGGCCTACTATATATATACAAAGAGTTTGCAAAACGAAAGTAGGCGAAACGTGGCACACCAGTTTGTATGTTCATGCGTGAGAATGGAGTGGTCTAAAATCACATGTACGTGAAGAGACGTTAAAATAAAATATTGAATTGAAATTGGACTTGTGTGGAGAAACACGATATATCAATGAAAACTCGAACTTAACGTGCAGTAAATCATCTACAGCGAGAGATTTCGTTTTCTATTTAAATGTCACCAAAATGTAAGTCTAGTTTGTAACTCTTTTAGCCATTTGCGGAGATATTTCAACAGTTAGTGGCAAAAAAGTAGATGTAGCTTATTAGCAGATATTAGACGAGCGAAGAAATACGAGAATGGATGGAAAACTTGAGATCAGATAAAATTAAAATAAGTCGGCCGCAGTTTTGCAGTTATATTTAAACCAGTTTAGCGGCATGCAGAAACGTGAGGGAATTGCGATTTGAGAAACCTGTGGGGAAGATTTCGCTCTCCTTTCAAATTTCAAGGAATTTTTTTCCCCCGTTCTTTGCATATTTGACTATTTGGAGTTTGTAGATTTTAAAGTGAGCATGAGGTCAAGATGAAAATTGCGAAAAAAAAAAAAAAAAGAAGAGGATATTTCGCGCTAAGAATGTACGATTTGCTTATATCTATATACATCTAATGTGTCTAATATTTGCAAATTTTGAATCTAACCGTCGTACCCAAGCTTTCAAAAGATCGTCTGCTATTGCAGTAAATGCTTACTCGCCCAGCGGAGAGTTTTCACATCATAATTGGATTAATTAAAATCTTTTTTCTATGCCATCTGCTCAAGGTGCTGGTCGATACAGGATCTAACTCCAACCCCCTGAAGCGCTCACTTGAAGCCTTTGGGCGCACTGTTTGACGCCCAGACAATTGAGCACAATCCTGGTCGGCCCGGTATGGGAGAGAAGGGACATCTACAATGCGAGAGATTTAGTCATCCCCCCTCCCAACTCCCAATTAAATTTCACCCAAATTCCCTCTGTTCCTTATCTCTTTGGCCATTTGCGGTTATTTTAAACAGTTAGTCTCAGCAACTTGACAAAAATGCGATAGCAGAACGACGCGCCGCGTTTCGCACAAGTTGTAAACGATTTGTTTCTCCTACGTCCTGTTCACTTTGCGTTAACACATTCTTTACCACTGTTAAAAACAATCGAGACCAAAACACGAAAAAAAGACACTTATAATCTAAAACAACCAACAAAACGTTGCACATCATCTTCGACCGTGCGTGTGTATAAAACACAGATTAAAAGTAAACATTCAGTTAAAAGAAGATGGCATGCCATTCAAATCTATTTCCAGACACTCGCGCACATAGCTGAACATCAGCATTTTCAAAAGTGGTAATTGTTTTGGTGGTGTGGTAACTCCGTTTTATCATTATGCAGCTTAATATCTTGGATTTGGATTACCCACGCAGGCGAATTTCGGGTTGGCTTGTAAGCGAAAGCGCGGCTGTTGCAGAGCAGCGCCCTCCAAGATGTGGGAGAATAAGAGTTAGTGCTAAACTGCATCTCCTTTTTCATTCAGGGATATAATTTAGAAGCAAGTACCGGCGGCTTGATGGAGAGCAAGTATAGGGAAAATGTGAGCAGAACTAGACATTTAAAGAGGAAGAGAGAACAGGAGAGATTTGGAAACTAAAGGGCGTGTCAGCATAATGCAATGCCCTTGCCCTAGTATATTATCTCATAACTGACTAGCTGAGCCAAGCCACTTGCACTTTCGCATGTTTTAAGACCATGAATGCGTCACTCGATTGGTGGGGTCGCACAATGAATATTCGGCACAAGTGAGTATGAGAGAAAACTCATGACTGAATGAATGAAACACTTCCTGCTACGCCCTTATAGTCAATTGCGCCGTGCCGTGTATTACTTCCTTGGTTCTCCTTTCAAAACTGGGAAACAAGTCTAGACTCATACAAGAGGGGCAAGAAGACTGAAGACTTTTTGTCTGTCTAAAATAAGACCATCATGATTACTGCACAAGCTGGAGGTTGGATAATATCGAATCAAGGCGAGACTGTAGACTGCGCTGTCTTGAAACGAGCAGAACAGAACTGTATTATATAGCCTGTTTTAGTCTATCAATGGCTCGCCTTCTTCTGCGCGCTTTGAGAAACACGGTCAAAGCAGCGCCACATACGCCGCATAGGACCAGAACGTTTAATAAAATACAAACACACACACACACACACACACACACACACACACCTACACCCACACACACATCCACACACACCCATACACACACACACACACACACACACACTAATCGCAGCGGCACCTACGACAAGGTGCAAGAGATTGTGGTGGGGAATGGGGAGGGGATGGGATAGGAGGGGAGAGGGAGCGACATTACATTACATTATTATTGCTTTAGGTCCAGCGGACTCTTCCGAGCCAAATCAGGACCGGACAACACCCAATCCGCATAAAAGATCTGCTGAAACAACCCTAGTGGTAAAACCGAAAGCTCTCCACCAGCCAGTCACTTTACAATAAAGACATCCCACGCAGGGGACGGCTGAGGCTTCACTCCAACTTATCGAACGCCCGTTTACAAAAACAAAATAGAATACAAACATCATTATAAATTATCAACAAAACACATACATATAAAATGCATACATGGCTAAATAATAACATCATAGGAAGCCCTAGTGACTACCTGGCAAAAAGTGTCCAATATTCCCAAGCTGATCCAACAGACCTCATACCCAAACAAGGAGTCTTGTCCCGGGAGAGTTTTCAAGAAAAAAGTTAGGAGACTGGTCTCGCGAATAAGACGATAGTATAGCAGATTGATAGAAAAGAGCAGGAATGAGAAAGAGCAAATGAGAAAGACAGCGACAGTGGGAATTTAAAGCACTAAATTTCCAGAAAGTGGGGATACTATTTATACTGAAAACCCCCGGCACCCCAACGGGGGAAGGGAGCGACATGAGAGTCCGTTCCGATAATCATGGAAAAACTATTCATTATCCGTCCTCATCGGAAACAAAATCCTAAATAAACACTGGAGATATTTATTAGGCGTAAGTCTCTGCCGCGGTCTCTGATGCTCTTGACGCCTTACCAGCTGAGCTATCATAGCCCTTGCTGTCGGTCTAAAGGGCACGCCCCTCGCAAGATGGAAAGGTGGGAATGCTTGCGCCTGCCGGAATGTATCGGAACAACATCCCTCCCAGACACACATACATCACAGATAAATGGACACACTTTTCAGTTGTCTGTGCTGATAGTAGGAGCTAGAGATTTATAATACATAGCTGTTGTTTTTTATGACGCTAACCAGTGGTGGATCATGACGTGCTACCTAATTATCTATAGGTCTGCACAGTGTCAATCTGTTAGAAAAAAATTATTTCCAGCAGTCTCTGGAAATATGCTGAAATAGCCGGTTGTATATATTTCACTGGACTTTTACGATTGTGAATCTATTTGTACACGTCGTGTTATCAATATATTCGCGATCTGCATCATGAGCAGTTCGTGTCTGGATTTTTAGCTTATATGACCTGTGCTTTTCATATGAGTAAAAATGAAGTGACAAATGAGTACCGACGAATTGGACAAAAGAAGGATCTTTGCATTCTTGATACAATACAGTACAGTGATCACAAATGTAGTTCGAAACTGTAACTATTAGTATTTTATATTCTCTATGTGTGAAAGTGCAGTGCATTGGAAAAGAAGACAGAAAAAAACCACGATTTGATGTGTAGACTTTTTATTATTCTGTGTAGTATTTTAACCTTCGCTATTTTGCATCTTATTTAACCGTCGTTTGTAGAAAACGACCCATATCAAACGAAGAAGGAAATATTCACATAAGTACGTGGTGTGAAGAAAACAATCCGTAGTGAAAACGTAGGGTCCAAAAAACGTGCAGCAGTCTCTCTCTATCATCTATGTGTGTGTGTGGGTGTGGGTGTGTGTGTGTATGTGTGTGTATGTGTGTGTGAGAGAGAGCGAGAGAGAGACAAAGAGAGGGAAAGAGATTGCCTGCCTTTAGACTACACACATGTAGGCTGTAGGTATACAGCAACTCCCTGTCATTTTATTAACTTCATAGGATTTCAAGGACATCTTTTGCTAAATCTTTCGTAATTTTTTAGCTATCGCTTTATTCTGACACTGTTAAAAACGAAAACGATATATGAAAGAACATATTAATTAAACCTCATATGCGTGTGAGTCACAAATAATTATAACTATGAAATAGAGGTTATAGCCAATTGTTTTTTTTTAATATGGATCTCAATACTTAATCAATATCCTCATCCCTATCTCCTGTAACACAGTCACTCAAAACATAACTACCTTAGCACGTTGTCTCAATCACAAGCAAATAATAGCACAAGAATAGGATCTTTCTCGTAGACCTGCTATCGTTTAAGCGCGCATGCGTGGGAATTGTGGCGGGATGCAGAATTTTGTTTAAAGATACAATCACATACACATACACCTCGCAAAGCTTCTCAATGATATACATGTAGAGGGTGGCGAAACGGAAACTCCGATGGTATGGCCACCTTACCAGACAGAGCTTCAGGCATTGCAAAGACCATATCCTGCAAGGCACGGTGCAAGGAAGCAGAAGAAGAGGGAGACAGAAAAAGTAGGGAAAAACAACACTCGAAATTTGGACTGGCGTGACATTGAGTGAAGCCATGAGGACTGCTGAGGATGAAGAAAAGGGAGACAGAAAAAGTGGTGGCAAGACAACACTCGAGAATGGACTGGCGTGACATTGAGTGAAGCCATGAGGACTGCTGAGGATGAAGAAGAGGGAGACAGAAAAAGTGGTGAGAAGACCACGCTCGAGAATGGACTGGCGTGACATTGAGTGAAGCCAAGAGGACTGCTGAGGATAAATTGCGGGATTTGGGCCATCAAAATGTAGGTGTGAAGTTTTCTACACACAACCTACTCATAGAAATATTATCTTCTTCACGTGATGTGCGTAGTTTTCTGCCCACGACGTGTACGTAAGTGTACATAAATCTAAACTTTAATAACTTTTTAAAATTAAAGTAAACTGTAATTATTTAAAATGTCCAGGCGTGTTCCTTGTGTCATTCCTAGGGCATTGATATACGTTTGAGCAAAGTATTCCAACAAACAAGGAATTTACAGATACAAATATGCTGCACTGTGGAGTTTTCTACCCCCAGGGTGTAGCAAAAGTTAAATCACAAATGACGTTCGAAACTTTAACACACGTTCTCTATGAATGAAAGTACAGCGCATTGGAAGACAAAAAGAAAGAAAGGGAGTAAAATTAACGTCCCCGGACACAATAAGCGTATAGGGGACGAATAATGAAAGAAAGAAAAGGGATTCGGCGTGTATTTATAATCAATTATTATTCAGTGTGGTGCATCGATTCACAAATGTTGTTTGCAACTTTAACTAATTTTCCCCCAATTTTAAATCTACTAATAATTAATATCCCTTGTTGATTCCCGCATCGATTCGATGTGAGTCATTTCAATATAATCTTCGATCTGATGTAGGCTGATGATTCCTACCCTATAACTCGAAAGTCGTTGGGGCACCACAGATGATCGTTCTACCAGCGTACTTCAGCAACACTAACTGTGAGTGTTAAAAGGCTATGTCGATGATCTAGGAGGCGTGGTCTCTTTCACTTAGACACAACTGTTTCATAAAAAAAACTAGCGGAAAGTATACAGTTCCGAAAGTGGTTATCAGATTGTTGTTTAAGTGCTTGGTTTTCTGACTTGTTTCTTACTCATCATGTGACTCGACTACTTGTCTCAGGGGAGATGTGGGGTCTATTGTTGCTGTTTTGAAGACAAAGTAAACGTTCTCTTCATTTCCCACCTTTTAATAATTCTCATTTAAAACCAAACATGGCTGAAAGTCAACATTTTATTAAAGCGTTATTTTTGGCGGCGATGTTGTGACTCGCGTTTATCATAAAGAACAAAATGAGAGCATGGAATATTGGGGCCACTACCTGAACTATCTGCAAGAACATTAATTATTTTAAAATTCGGTTCAGGCAATTTTGAGATAAAGCGCAACTGATCATCATCACGTAATTTGCTATCGTACAGCCCACCGTTCTCCCTCATTTATAAATTTCTAAAGAAGTCAAATAATTGAACATTAATATATACAATTTTTCTTGACAATAAAATTGGGTGCGTAAGTTACATTATGCCGTTTTGATATTGACTCTATGTTGCTTATTCTCTAAACAGTAAAACATTTTCCTTATGAGATACAATATCCACAGCCTTTATTTATCCTTTTAGCGTCTGTTGCCACTTCAAGCTGAATACATCCCAAGATTCTCTCATCGATTTTGAACATGGTACAACAATGAAATCGAAGGATTATGCTGATACATAGCGACACAATATTACTCACTATACTGTGGATGTGCTTGTGATAATAGTTATAGACAGACATGTCTGAACAAACATTTTAAAACAAGACCTCTGCAGGTAGTAGGATGTTTGTTCATCAGGATAATATCGTCCGCAGCGCATACGATCACAATTAATTCACTGTGATTTATATCGGCTTTAGATTGTACCACACATGGAATCATCATTTATCTCTATTATTTAGCGCAAGCTTACTATATTAGTGAAGGAAGACTGGTAACATTTATGCTGTGAAAATCTTCAACAATGATTTATAATTAAAGGAACGCCGTGAGTGGATTTGAACAATCGATTGACTGACAGTCACAATGTTACACAGAAGTTAGCTTGGACGGTTTGTGAGAGACTCATAGGTTTTACCACAATCAAACTGTGTTTTTGACTTTCCTCAACAGACTGAGAATTATATCTGAACAACAGAACGCAAGACTGAACGAAGATAGCAGTATGAAGAGATGGTGTATGTTCTAGTAATTTGTAGAATGGTGCGAGTGTTTTTCAGAAAGATGGAGATAATAATTTATGCTGTTTGTTTCTTCGTGTTCTTCACATTCCTTCTAGCGCTGCTGTCTGATGACACCTTTGAAGAGCAGAAGCGCGATCACTCAAATCTGATGAAGCTGGATTTTAATCACTTTGGCCAGCGTGACGATGGAGATGCTCACTCAGAAGAAGCGCAGAAGCCAGCTGACAAAGATGTGGAAGACCAAGTTAAAAATGTTGGTAAAGATACAGGGAACAATCAGGCTAAAATCCGGATTTATGAAGAAATCCCAGTCAAGGGAGACCGGCTAGAATTTCGACCTAACTTGGAAAGTGAGAATGGCTGGACGCCACCTTCTGATGCTGGTAAGAGTAATATCAAAATGGTTATGGAATCAGACAATATTTACTATTTTGTGTAGGCTTGAGTGATATATACCTCAGGCGATTCCAAGAAACTTCAAACAGTGCACACACTAAAAGTAAATCGTATCGTAATCGATCTTTTACAGCCTCTGATCCTCCTTAGCAAAGCGATTGTGGCTCCTCGATAGTACAGCGGTAGCCCCTTTACTGTGTTAATGCCCATGTATGTAAATGTAAAGTACATGAATTTAAAATGTGATTATGCGCCTGCTGCAATTCCTTTTGGGGTGATAAAGATGTGTTGTATTGTATGTATAGACTGGGCTTGGTATATAGACACGGTCCCAGCAACAATGTTGACACATTTCCAGGTGAAGGGGGGAAGCCATTGGTGGTAAAAGATGACATGCTTAGCGAGCTGCAGAGGCAGAAAATGAAGGAAGGGAAACAGCTACATCATTTTAACCAGTTCATCAGCGACCACATCTCTCTCCGTAGATCTCTTCAGAACTACAGAAATCCACTGTAAACATATTTGCACGCTCCTCCTCCTCATCATCATCATCATCGTCATCATCATCATCATCATCATCATCATCATCATCATCATCATCATCATCATCATCATCAACGACAACAATAACATCGTTGTCCTAGTCATCGTTGTCATCTTTAGTAATAACATCGTCGTCGTTTAAGGCATCATAATTATCATCGTCGTCGTTGTTCTTAGTTACTGAGCAGAAGTTAATCTGTGTGATTATAAAGAGGATCACCATCCACATCATCATTATCGCCACTACCATCGCCACATTAATTATTCTACAACACAGTCTCCACAGCCAAACCCTCACTAACAGCCATTCTCAACTTTAATCTGCGTACGTGCAGGTGCAAGAACCTACAGTACGATGTGAACAACCTGCCGAACGCCAGCGTGGTCATTGTTTTCCATAACGAAGCGTGGTCCGCGTTGCTCAGGACAGTGCATAGCGTGTTGGACAGGTCTCCCTCGCAGCTTCTCAAGCAGGTCATCCTAGTAGACGACGCCTCAGACCTAGGTATAGCATGGCATCTTACCATAGCATACTTTCGTTTGCTTTTAAGCCATTTTTGGAAGAAAATGTATAACTTCATGATTTTCTGACAAGCCACAAAACAAGAATTCAATTTAAATGAGTTAAATTAGCGTACTGCGTATTTTTCCCCCTTTTTCTTCTATGCAGTTGCATTTTGATGTGACGCATTTATGTAATGTAACACAACTTCGTCAAGGCGGCATGAGATCGTGGTTAAGGGTCGTTGTCTGAAGCAGCCGCTGGAAGACTCCGTACGCGTCTCACCCGAATATGGTGGATGCAGTGGGCTCCTGAAGAGAAGACATATTTGACGACAGATATTACATTTTGTTTACAATTTCTCATGTCTATTGATAGGCCTTTCAAATATAGAATTGTAAGTGTATGTGATTCATTCTATTCTGTGACGTTTTTGCCTTACGGAAGTTTTTTTTTCCTTCTTCTTTTTAGTTGCCGAGTTTTCAAAGTTCGTAAACCACTGTTTTTGTCTTTGATTGATTTTTGATTGATTTATTGTTGCTTTAGGTCCAGCGGACTCTTCCGAGCCAAATCAGGACCGGACAACCCCCGATCCGCATAAAAGATCTGCTGAAACAACCCCAGTGGGAAAATTGAATGCCCTCCACCGGCCAGTCACTTTACAATAAAGACATCCCACGCGGGGGACGGCTGAGGGTTGACCTCAACTACGCGAACACCCCGGTTACAAAAACAAAATGGAATACAAACATCATTATAAATCATCAAAAAAACACATACATATAAAATGCCTATAGTGCTAAATAGTACAATCATAGGAAGCCCTAGTGACCACCCGGCAGAAAGCGTCCAACACTCCCAAGCTGATCCAACAGACCTCATACACAAACAAGGAGTCTTGTCCAGGAAGAGTTTTCAAGAAAAAAGGTAGGTCATTGATCTAGCGAAGAAGAAGATAGTATAGCAGAGTGAAGGACAGAGCAGGAATAGGAAAGAGTAAATGAGGAAGACAGCGACAGTGGGAATTTAAAGCACTAAATTTCCATAAAGTGGGGATACTATTTATACTGAAAACCCCCGGCACTCCAACGGGGGTACTGTTGCCGCAGTGAATCTGTCTTGCCTATAAAGGAAAGACAGGTTTTCAACTGTGGCTTTCACTGTTCCCATTATAGGTTTGAACAATCTACGGTGGCAAGATTGCTCATGACCCCAAGGGGGGTTTTTGGCTTTGGGCGTCCGGTGTCCGTGGATAACATTTGCGCACTTATCTGTGAAAAAAAAAAATGAACGTATTTTTTTAAAACTTGGTATTTAGTTAGGAAATGGTGAACCCGACCGGATGGCAAAAAAAATTGTACACGTTGGATGACGTCATCACGGTGAGGTATTAGTTGTTTTTTTCTAGTCCAATTTTCTCCCGAACTACTGAAGGGATTTGGTTCAAGTTTGGTATGTACTTAGACTTTACTTGTGCCTCCAAGTTAAAACCAAACGTATGGAAATCGAGTGACGTAATCACCGTGAGTTTTTTTTCTAAATAATTTTTTTTTTATTTTTTTTTAAAAACTTTATTAGTGTTCAGATGCTTTGAGCCTTAAACCAAACTATGGTTTATTGAGTGACGTCATCGTTTGACGTCATCATGATGACGTCATTATTTTCTTTTCAATCCTATTTTCTTCCAACTACTTGAGGGATTTGGTTTAAGTTTGGTATAATTCTTAGACTTTACCGTAAAACCAAAATTATACAGATCGAGTAAAGCAATCATGATGAGGTCACATTTTATTTATTTTTGTTTTTGTTACAATTCCTAAAAATTTTGTATGCAATGAGAGTGTACAGATGCCTTGAGCCTTAGTCAAAACGTATGTTTATTGAATGACGTGGTGACGTACAATTTTATATTTTCCTTTAGTAATTAATTTGCGCGCTTTTCTCTGAAACAGTGGACCGATTTCTTTGAAACTTGGTATTTAGTTAGTTAGTTAGTTAGTTAGTGTGTGTGTGTGTGTGTGCGTGTGTGAGAGAGAGTGAGAGAGAGAGCACGCGAGAGAACTCTGCACCTGCACGGGTCCAGCACTTGCTTTTCTTCCTTTTTGGGGGGTGGAGAGGTGGTGTGGTGTGGAGGTGAGGGGGAGGAGTGGGGGGTGGAGTAGAGGGGGCATTGATTTAAATAAAGGTTAAAATGGGAAAATATATTTTTGTATAACGACTTGTTTTGGCTTTTAATTATCCTTTTTCTGCCTATCAAATATAGTTTTATCTAGACTGCTTTTGATATATACACTAGATCACTTAAAGCAGGCCTTGGACGACTACGTGGCTCAGCTGGAGAAGGTGACGGTGGTACGAATGCCGTTGCGACAGGGACTGATCCAGGCTAGACTGGTGGGTCTGACCCATGTCTCCGCTTCCACTGCCGTCTTCCTAGACTCCCACTGCGAATGTGCTGAAGGTACGCATGTTGGGTCTGGATTTGGGTCTGGATCTTTATACTGACACAACCATACACTTATCCATATATGTTATAAGTTTCTAGAATGTTGACGCTTAGTGTTCAGAATTATAACATTTCTCTGTTTAAAAAAAAAAAGAAGCTTTGTCAGCGATTACATTTTCTGCTCACAATCAGAAAATTAAAGTGCGTCTGAGGTCAAGATCAAAATTTGCGCCACAACTTATAAGATGTCTAATTCGTCACTAAGACATTACTATTTGCTTAAATATATTCATTTTGTTTGTGTAACATTTGCAAAATTTGAATCTAAATGTCCTGTGTGAGCTTTCAAATGGTCGTCTGCTATAGCAGTAATTGACTTATCTTCGTTAGAATACAAGCACTCGCAAACCTGAAGTGACACGTACTGACTGTATCGTGGGCCGCTTTGCTGGACTTACGCCGTTCTTACACACCCATCGGAGAGCTTTTACCTCAATAGTGTGTATTAACAATCTCTTTTAAGATCATACTACAGTACATAGTGTTAAAAAAATTACAAAAAAAAAACTCACGTTCACTTTAAGGTAACTAAAAAAAACCTATTACTTGTCAGTGTTCCGCTCACAGGTTTGCCGTGTAATTGTGAAATTTGGTCTTGAAGAGAAGAAGGAAAGGGGGAAAATTGGAGCAAGTGTCTACCAAGAAACAACCCGTTTAAGACGTTCATTTAATAAGTTAACGGCACACGTTCCATCTCAAAGAGCTACAGAAAACGAGTAGTCTTGGAGGCATGCACGAAGACTACGCCAGACTCCGAGGATTGATTGAGCTCGAGATATGAACTTGCTGCGTAGTTAGTTACATTGTGCATTATCGTCAAGCTCCTGACCTGTTGTTACCCAAGCAAGATTAACGGTTACATTTACAACACAGTTGAAAAAACCAGCCACTTTTATCACTTCCAAAGGAAGAAGGAAATAAATATATAATTGTGGAATAATATACTAGCAATTGTTGGTATTATTCATTCAGGTTGGCTGGAACCGCTGCTGGCTCGAATCGGGGAAGATCCCACTACGGTGGTGGTGCCGGTGATCGACGTAATAGACGACAATACGTGGGAGTACATGCACAAGCCTAATTGTTCGGGTAGTTTCACCTGGTCCCTCAAGTTTTACTGGATACCCATCCAGCCCTCTGAGAAAGCTCGAAGAAATTCGGAAATCGAACCGTACAGGTATGTATCTGTAGAGTACACATTGGTACAGGCAGACGTTATGTAGATTAGCTTCAAGAGAAGAGCACTGTCAAAATTTAAAACAGAAAGTTTAAAAGATTAAAGATTTTTGAAAAAAATGTAGATCTAGCTCAAAGACCGCGAATATTCCTGCCCCCACGAGATGTTGCTCTGCAGCCATTAAGCTTTTTTTTTTTTTAAATGAAGACTCCCCCCCCCCCCCCCCCCCCGGAATAAAATTAATTACTCTAGTGATACTTGTGGGAATACTTGTGGTCTATGTTGTCAAGTCACTCCACCCTCTCCCGGTCTCTTCCCTCCTCCCCTTTCTTCCCTTCCTTCACCCTCTCGGACATTTCTTCCCCCTTTAGCTTGTTTGTTTTGTAGATTATAGTCACACGACACTTTCGCATATAGGTGACTACTGGACCGATTTATACTGACACCAGCGGGCCAGTTGTTGGTAAAGGGGAAAATAATATGATCACACGTTGACCAATCCGGGATTCGAACCAGCGACCTTTCGGTTACTAGCAAGACGCTCTTACCAACTGAGCTACCCGGCCCCACCCCCCTTTAGCCCACTTTCTCCCCGGCTACATTCCCGCCCCCCCCCCCCCCCACCTTACCCCCGTGGCTACTTCTACCTGCGGTCACTTCCCCTCTGTATTATCCTCCCTACTCTCCCGAGAGAAATTGTTCATTATTTATTTATTATATCTATTAATTAATTCATTCATTTGTTTATTTATTTATTATCCCAGTTTATTACATGTTTTAATAAAAGTTTGATTCATTTTGTTAGTGATTTGTATGAATGCAATTCTTGAAATGTGATGTACTCTCGTAGAGCGTCTTGTATATATTTGTAACTTAATGTGAATTGATGAGATGTAATTGTAATTTGGTGCTGTGATTGTATACGGCTGTGATCCTCTGTTTTTATACAGCTAGTATCATAGTATCAGGTCACGCGAAAAAAACGTACACGCATCCACGAGAGAGAGAGAGTGAGAGAGAGAGAGAGAGAGAGAGAGAGAGAGAGAGAGAGAGAGAGAGAGAGAGAGAGAGAGAGAGAGAGAGAGAGAGAGAGAGAGAGAGAGAACGGCAGCAGCATTAACAATTCGTTGTGGGGAGAGGGAAGAATACAAGGGCGGTGGATGGGGGGGGGGATGAAGAATAATACAGGAAGGAAGTGACCGCAGAGAGGAAGTAGTCACGGGAGAAAGGTAGCCGGGGAGGAAATGTGCTGGGATAGGGTAAGACTGGGGAAGAAATAAAGACCGGAGGTAAATGTTCGGGGAGGAAGAGACCAGTAGGTAGTGGAGAGGGCGGGGGGGGGGGGCGGGGGGAGTGAAGTGACCTGTAAGTCTTAGTCCCCTGTGTTTGCTCAAGTGATGTTGTGCTGTAATGAAATTTGCAGGACGCCTGTCATGGCCGGAGGATTGTTCGCCATCGACATAGCCTTCTTTTATAAATTGGGCACCTACGACAATGGCTTGAAGATCTGGGGTGGCGAAAACATGGAACTGTCATTCAAAGTTAGTTTTGGCACATCTTTTGTAAAGCAAAATCGATAGCATATTCCATTCGAAAACAAAAGAGAACAAAGTGTTGATGTTGTGTTGTTGTTGTTGTTGTTGTTGTTGTTGTTGTTGTTGTTGTTGTTGTTGTTGTTGTTTTAACTCAAAACAAAATAAATTTGCTTAGTGGGATTTTTTGTAATAATTATTTGTGCCAGATCTGGATGTGCGGAGGTCGGTTGGAGACCATTCCCTGCTCTTTAGTGGGTCACGTTTTCCGCAAAGCTTCGCCTCACTCCGCAGGAGGCTTCAGCAACTACATCGGCAATAACGTAGCAAGGGTGTCGGCTGTTTGGCTGGATGAGTACAACTATTACAAGAAAACACTGGCGTATCAACAGGTAGATACAAATACAACTATGCAATAGATTAACATTTTCTGTGCCAGAAGCGCGCCACAAGTCCGATAATTATGGGATGAGATCGAGCCTCATTAGGGCCGTCTAAACCACAGGGACATTTACCAGGTGGAATGGATCACCAACAGCAAAAAGATAGTAGATCTTCGATAGCATACACGGCTGCGCTATTGAGGATCCTTATCTATCGCTGCGCTATTGAGGATCCGTATCTACCGCTGCGCTATCGAGGATATTAGAGTACTGCCCCTATATCTCAACATTATGATTGTTCTTTAATCGTGCTTTGCAGTTCATTTGCGTACTGCCCCTATGCTATGTCTCAACATTACGATTGTTCTTAAATAGTGTTTTGCCAGTTCATTTGCGTACTGCCCCTAATTCTCAACATTATGATTGTTCTTTAATCGTGCTTTGCAGTTCATTTGCGTACTGCCCCTATGCTATGTCTCAACATTACGATTGTTCTTAATTAGTGTTTTGCCAGTTCATTTGCGTACTGCCCCTAATTCTCAACATTATGATTGATCTTAAATAGTGCTTTGTCAGCTCAAGAGCTGCTGAAGGCGCTGGCCGAAAAAGGATCTAACTTAAGCCGCCCAAGTAAGACTAAGACTAAGAGGCATCCAAGTGGTAAATGTCATTCACCGACATAAGCGAACATGTAAGCTTAAGTTTACTGTACATCTCCTACGCAGTTGGTGGCACATGCAGTTTTGATGTTTGGGGTGAGAAATGCTCATTCATTTGTTTCTTGTATGACTACAATAGCGAACCCTATGATACAGGTCTGTCATTCCTAAATGGGCAAACCAAAGCTGTGTTGCATTGTAGGTGTGACGACACGAGTTTTTAACGCACGCTAGTAGTAGTTGTGCCAGAGTTGTATATAGGGCAGAGTTGCATATCTCTAGTGCTGCAGTGTATAAAGTTCGTATCAGCATTCTTTATTGCGTATGTAAGCCAAGTATGTATGGGTTTCACGTGTTTAACGCATAACGTATAATGCATAGCTAGGGAAATTGGGTACTGAGCGAAACTCGAGGCCTTGTACTGTGGACTGGATAAGATTTAGCCTAGCAGAGTCGAGTGGGTAGCTATTGCAAGCAGACGGTTTTTGGACAGAAAGTGACTTTGTGACAGTGTTGTGTCAGGATAAAGTAAAGTCTGCTTCTGTAAGGGTAGTGTGTCGGATGATTCGAATCACCTAAGGCCTTGTGCCCTCGTCGGGACAAGAATGACCAAAGGACTGTAGTGGAAAGATTATAACAGACATTTATTCAGGAAGTAATAAGTGTATGGTTTCTTCTTAAGGGTGTGTGCCCTTCGATTAGGGACCTCCCAAGGCTCAGTGACCTC
The DNA here is from genome assembly GCA_036898135.1 of Oncomelania hupensis. Lineage (NCBI taxonomy): Eukaryota > Metazoa > Mollusca > Gastropoda > Littorinimorpha > Pomatiopsidae > Oncomelania > Oncomelania hupensis. The sequence goes on along the minus strand of CM072511.1, from coordinate 95,836,527 downwards.
GCCGGTACTGAGATGTTCCAGGTATAAAGCAAAGCATAGCGAAGAAACGAACTTTTTACTCTCACGGATAACCATTGTGGTGTACTGTATCGCGTTGTGTTGTGGTGTGGTGTTGGTGTTTGTGTATCCGTCTTTCACAGGCCGAGAACTTGAAGGTGAGTGTGAACCCAGTAATTCAATTTCTTAGTGGCTATGCACTCAGAGCTTGCGTACGAGAATGAATGATGTTGAATGAGGGGGAAAGGGATATATTTTGCTAAATAGTATTTTTCACATATGATTTTTATATGATTTTCTTGTTTAAACACGTAAAATGAACAATGTTGATGATGTTGTTGCTAAATGGGGTCAAGGGATGATGATGAAGTATATATGTTAAAATGAGAGAGAAAGGGGTGATGAATATGAGGGAAGGATGACGTTGTATTATAGCATGTTAGAGAGGGATAATTGTGAATGAGGGGAGACAATGTGCTACAACGTGGAGAGGGGTGACGAAGGTGAGAACGAAGATGAATCAGGATTGGTTGAATGGAAGTGTAATTATGATTAGAATGTATATTTTATAATGACCATGTTTATGAAAAGAAATATAAATTATTAGAACTAAGAATTGCATTGAATTGTTGAAATGCACATATAAACAGGTCAAGATGGCGGACGGCAGAAGGAGTATTTGTTTATGTAGTGTTTACATTTTGTGTGGAAATAGATTAGTAAGACAATTTATTTGTTGACCAGATTGTGCCTGCTTACTTCTACTATACTACTCTTTCTACACTACTATTCTATGTCACTACTTCACTGCCACTTCTGCCTCTGAGACTTCTGCCCTTGCCGCTGTGGAGTGTGGACTACGTCGGACATCGCTGCCACCACTGCCACGTCCTCCTTTGTCGTTGGCGCCGCTCTGGGTGTTGCCTTCCATCGCCGCCGGGACTCGTCGTTGTACTTCAGAGGACCGGGAGCCTTCAGTTGGGGTCTACAGGCTACCTTCTACATCGTACAATCACACACACACATACTTGCATTTCACTTCCATAAAACATATTTCTACTTCTGTGTTTAGTGCAGGATACTTTAATTATCTGTGTGTTGACTGCTATAGTTTCTTCTGAGATTAGCTAAGAGACGGTAAAGCTACGAACAGTGAACATTGATTTATAAAGCCAGTTCATTTAATACAATCGATTTTCCAAGATTTGCTGGCTTGATTACTCAGCTTGTAATTTTATTTATTTGCAATTTAATTGATTGTTGCTATTGTTGCATATTGTTGTGGGGCATTTCTTGTGTACAATTTCTGGGGTTTTCAGGTCAAACAAGGGAGGTAATTGTTCGGTAAATACGGGGTTGTGGGTCCGGATAGGGGTTGAAGGTGGTTTAGATTCCCATCGTCCTGTGTGTGTGAGCGTTTGTTGTTGAATAAGAGAGTGTGATTGTTCATCTGGCATTTTGTGTTAGTTTTTTTGTTGTTGTTTGAGTTTTATCCCCCCACTCCCTGTTTGAGCTGAACGTTCACGGCACCCACTAGGGTGACGTGACAGTAGACTATTGAACTATAATAAAGATCTAGTTGTTTTGTTTCATCGTTGTGTCTCTCTAGGATGCTATAGACATCAGCGACGTATCAGACCGTGTGGTGCTACGTGAAGGCCTCAAGTGTCATACCTTTGCCTGGTTCCTGCAGAACGTCATGCCTGAGCGTTACCTGCCTGCTGACCGAATCGCCCACGGGATAGTAAGTGTTCCCACAAAATAGCGCGGAGAAAGAAAGACAAAATAAAAACAAATAGAACTGATTTGCAACTGCTGAAAAGGTACTCAACTCAATGTTTACTAATGAAGATTTCATTTCAAGTTTCTTTCTTTTCTGCTTAATGTTCAGTTTTCGAAAAGAACATTTTCCTTGACAGCAACTGTTTAAGCTTTTTATCGAAACGAGAAAGGCAGGTACAGTTTCGTATCCTAAAAGATACGACAGTGATCCAAGATATTTTGACCGTTTTGAAAAAGCTACGTACATTTTCCTTATTTTAGAGTTACTAATTTGAGATTATTTCAGTTGTGGGATAAGCTAAGATAAATTACCTTTATTCAAATGTGAAAGTCATTATCGTCGCTGTTTTCTAATGTTGTGCATGATCGCCTAACAAATTGTCCGCAGATTGAGAATACAGGCACCGGACTGTGTATCACATCTGAGGGAAAGACCGCTGTCCTGAAAAAGTGCAGATCAAAGCAAAGTCTGGTAAGCTTTTAGTCTTGCCTAGCTTTTGTAGTTTAAAATACAACTGCTTTAGCGTATTGTTTTTAGGCTTCTTACTCTTAGACCACAGGGCTTTTTAGCCCAATAATTTTATTTCTGAATCTGATAAGATAATTGTAAAAAAATGTTGTCGCACAGCATCAGCATTGTTTAATTTCTTTCTTTCTAACTTTCTTTCCTTTTTTTCCTTTCTCTTTTTTATTCTTTTTATTTTTTTCTTTCTTTCTTTTTATTTAATGCATTCATTCATTCATTCATTTATTCATTCATCCTTTCTTTCTTTCTTTTTTCTTCATTCTTTTTTTTATTTCTTTCTATTCATTCATTCATGCTTTCTTTCTTTCTTTTGCCAGCTGCGCACGATGGTTTGGTACATGAACCCCGAAGAGTACAATGTGTTTCAAACTGCTGCCAAAGATAGAGACGACCCTGCCGTTTGCTTGGACTACTCGGGAAAAGACGTGGAAAGCTGGCCCTGTCACGGTCTGGGAGGCAACCAGCTGTGGACGTACTCCAAGGTGGGCTCACCATTAGACCTACAATATTATTATTGATGGCTGAAAAAGTGTTTGCCTGCCGTAATAATAAAGCCATTAAAGTGAGACACCGTTTGTGTAAAGGACAGGTAGCCTCGCTGTACGAAAAGGGACTAATAGTTACTGAACCACAGTCCCTGACGAGATATTTCTCTTGCAAAGCATCTTGAATGTAATCTTCATTAGATGCGATCCTCCGAAGAGAAAAAGGGCACGGTAGGAAGGATCTCTATCTTGTCTTTTCTACCTACTTGCAGGAAGTGCAGCAGCTGTATCATAAAATGACCGGACTGTGCGCCGAACTCGTCAGCACGGGGGACCGACCAGAACCCTCATCAAACAGCGACGTCGCAGCCAAACTGACCATGTCTTCTTGCGACCCTGCACGACCCACCCAACGCTGGATATGGAACACAGATCAAGTCCCTGGACCCTCGTGGAGGAAAGACTTGAGAGAGGGGAAGACGATCTTATAGACTGAAGAGTTCTTAATATGATGCGATAGATGGCAATATTTTGGGGGGGAAAACATCGTTGAGTGTATGCATGTGGTAGGACAAAAAAGGTTGGTCACACAAACACGGGATAATAAACACAGGGTAGCTGAGACGTGCAGAGTACCTCTCACGAGTACTACTACAACTAGTGGAAAGCGAATGTAAGCTTCAGTTAGTCTCAGCAACGAAGTGTGTGGGTAAGTCATGCAGACAAGGAACTCAGGTGTTCCCTAACATGAAATCTTCATTGGGAACACAATAGTTAACATAGTTAGTTAGTTAGTTAGTTATTGTTTATATGGTCCAGCGGACTGCAAACAGCCGAATCAGGACCACAAATTGATTGAAAGAGGTCTCACCCCTGATCCGTATAAAAGATCTGCTGAAACAACCCTCATGGTAACACTGAAAGCACTCCACCAGCCAGTCACTTTACTTTGAAGGCATCGCATGCAGGGGACGCTGAGGCTGTACACTAATGTATCGCACTCCCGTCAACAAAAACAAAATAAATTATAAACATCATTATAAAATATTGACAAAACACATACATATAAAATGCCTACATTGCTAAATAATACCATAGAAAGCCCTAGTGACCATTTGGCAGAAAGCGTCCAATATCCGGCACCAAGCTGACCCAACAGACTCCATATAGAAATGAGGAGTTTTGGGAGAGTTTTAACAAAAATGTATGTGACTGGTTTAGCAAAGAAGATAGTAGATTGACAGAACAGATTAGGAACGAGAAGGAAGAATTAAGAATGACAGAAACAGTGGTAATTTAAACTAAATTTCCACAAAGTGGGGATACTATTTATACAGGAAACCCCGGTACATCAACGAGGGAAGATGGGTGGGGGGAGGGGGTAGTGGGGTGGTGGTGGGTTGGGGGGGGGTACAACAGTTAAGAGTGCTTTTGCGGCATTAGTGCATTTATTTATTTATTTATTTATTTATTTATTTATTTATTTATATTTTTTTTCATCCAATTAATGAATTATGAATGCACATTATGTAGTTCATTGTCCTGTACACAGTTTGCTTTCTTGGGCAAGCACATTACAATTGAAAGTATTATGACAGAACTGTGTTTGAAATCATTTATTTTGCCGATGTTTACTTAAACGGCATTCCATTTGACCTTCTGCACAACATTATTGTCCTTGTTGCAGATCTGCAATGGTTGTGAATGTGTTGTAGACTACATAGCTGAAATAGAATAAGTAATGAGGCAGTGTTTGTGTGTGGTGGGGGGAGGGTGCGTGTGTGTGTGTGTGTGTGTGTGGGTGTGTGTGTGTGTGTGTGTGTGTGCTCTCCAGTGTTTATTAAATTGAATTGATTTCGATTCTTTTGTAAGTCTACCCACAAATTCTATAATCTCAGAAAATCGTATAAGATAGCATGTTTTAAAAGGCGGTTTTCATGAACCCTGAATATCGTTTCACATAGGCTACAAAATCACTAGACAGGCTTACTGCAGTTGGCAAAAGCGATACAGCTTTCACTTGTGTTATATACGAAGGGTCTTCATTGCATACTTGCAACATGCTTCTGGCCGGTTCTACGTGGGTGACGTAGACGTCCGTGAAGAGACTATCCAGGAGGCATGCAGCAGGCTTGCTTCTCGGGGGATTTCTTCAGCTGACTCCAGATTGACAGTCTCCTCGACGTTCTTTGGTAGAGCTGGTGCGGCAGAACGGGTACCATGCTCAAACACCTGGATAAGTTGCTGTTCTTATAAGCTCTTCTTCAAGAGAACAGCAGCCTATCCACGTGTTTGGGCTTTAGGCTCGCTCTCTGGGCGGACAAGATGTTGTCCGCTGTCGAGAATACCCGTTCTGACGGGACACTTGTGGCCGGGATGGTTAAGTACATTTTGGCGACTCTCGCGATGCGGGGGGGGGGGGGGGGGGAGGGGGAGGAAGGGGGGGAGGGGGGGGGAAGCGGCCCTCATTCACCTGCCACCACGTGAGTGGACTCTTTCCCAGACCGATTGCTGGTTCGCTCCGGAATTTCTCCACCTCACGCTCACTGACTGGCTTCTTCCCGTGGTCTATCAGACACTTAAATCAATTATAAGAATTATTTAGGCTGCTCCTTATTGTGTGCACTTGTATAGTCATGTTAGTCATGAATTGCGGGAGGGTGCTTCTGCGTGCGAATCTAATTTGGTCATCTGTATATTTGCTGTGTCTGATGATGTACGTTAAAATCATGCACCTGTTTTGTTATCTGTAATTCGTTTGTGTCTGTTGTTGTCTGTATTTTTATGTACTACATGAGTGTTCTAGACAGGCGTGGGTATGCTGTCTAGTCTATACTGGTGGTTACATAGGTCGCACTAAATCTATGCTTTATTTGTTATGTATCTTGTGCATACGTGCCGCTGATCTAAAGCATTCTTTGTGTCATGTATACTATAACTGTAAGTATGTCACTTGGCGAATAAATCTTGAATCTTGAATCTAAAACAAATATCAGTCATGCAAGATTTAAGCGGCATTGAGAAAAAAATTATTTTATTTTGTGGTAAAACTGCTTTATACAAGATTACTTCACAGGGCGTTCTTTTTAAATTTTGTTGCTCAAAATTGTGCTGTCCTTAATCTGTGTAGTGAGTTCCACAACTTTACAGATATTCAGGTGATAAGATGAATATAACATCTGAGTTAGCTGATTATATTATATGCAGATAATCACCAATATTGTCCGAAATAAGAAAACAAGGTGGGGGTTCAAATATTAATTACAAACAAGTTCATTTTTCTGTTCAGGTAAATACATTTATTAAACCAAACGGACATGAATAAAACGCCACTAATTGTGTGTAAAACTGTATTGATGAGAAAGCGAAAAAGGCTATACTCATTATCTCTTAATTGTTATATCCAGTTTTATATTTATATATATATAAAGAAAGCGCTGTAAATTGTGTACTGCACCTTAAAAATAAAACGTGGTCAGGAAATATAAAAGCACACATGATGACTGATCAATAAGTGACATAATTACATGTTATAGCGTTAGCAGAAACACAAAAATAAATTGTAATCTCTGTAGGCTACTGAATGTAAGTGAATTAAAAGATTACAAAAAAGAGATTAACATATTATAAATATCTGCACATTTCTAAACATAAAAGGGTATAATCATAGTTGACAACTGGCCTCATTCAAATGTGTCTCAGTAATGCTGTCAATATTTAAAATCGATGTAATACTGATCATAAAAATTTACGTTCTAATTTACATACAACTGGTCTGCCTTCAAAATGTAATAAAGCTGGTGATTTTCATAATGCTTCTACAATCCTAAGCCATACTTGCATTTATAAGCAGTTGTCCAAATACCCAGTGCAGTCGCAATAATGTAGTCCCCGCAAATATAATGAGCACAAAAAAAAAATTTTTTTTTGCAATAATAATTATTATAGTAACATTACATTACATTACATAATTGTTGCTTTAGGTCCAGCGGACTCTTCCGAGCCAAATCAGGACCGGACAACCCCCAATCCGCATAAAAGATCTGCCGAAACAACCCTAGTCCCTAGTGGGAAAACTGAATGCCCTCCACCAGTCACTTTACAATAAAGACATCCCACGCAGGGGACGCTGAGGCTTCACCCCAACCTATCGAACCCCCGTTTACAAAAACAAAATAGAATACAAACATCATTATAAATTATCAACAAAACACATACATATAAAATGCCTACATTGCTAAATAATAACATCATAGGAAGCCCTAGTGACCACCTGGCAAAAAGCGTCCAATATTCCCAAGCTGATCCAACAGACCTCATACACAAACAAGGAGTCTTGTCCCGGAAGGGTTTTCAAGAAAAAAGGTAGGAGACTGGTCTAGCGAAGAAGACGATAGTATAGCAGATTGATAGAACAGAGCAGGAATGAGAAAGAGCAAATGAGAAAGACAGCGACAGTGGGAATTTAAAGCACTAAATTTCCAGAAAGTGGGGATACTATTTATACTGAAACCCCCGGCACCCCAACGGGGGTATTATTATAGTAACAAGATCCGGCAGTGGGAACATTGTTTACAAAACAAATCGACGTTTATTTACAAGCACGCAAACAATTAAAGCGGATGACAGCGTTTTTAACAAATTTCCCCAAAACAGGCAATGTCAAGTCCTAAATAAGGTGAGCACCTGTGTAAGCTGCATAATTATAAGGCATGAAAATTATGGTACAGTACTCGAAAACTGCTTACTAGGCGTTGAATATCCAATGACGACATACTATTGATACTCCAAAACGCACTTGCAAATTTTAGGCGTACTTCAAAGTCTTTTGAATAGTTGTTACATAGTTATAGATAGAAGTGTTCGCCTTACAAAGCGATATGTATATCTTTTTTCTTTGTGTTTCATATTGTCTTCTTTGATAATTTTCTGTTAACAAACTGGCGCAAGTTGGGTTTGACTGGCCCAAAGCTGTGATAAAACAGATTGGTCTTCGTATGATGTCAAGTGAAGTCAGTCTCAGTAGTCTATCTAGCCACCTTCACAGATTCCTGGTTTACTTCTCAAAAAGTAGTGTGGCAAGCGATTTTGTGTTCTCACATAGTCAACCGACAAACCATTCATGTGTTTAAAGTTTTTGTCGGCCATGTAAACCTACGTAAAGTATGTATATGGATGCCGAGTCCCCCGTTAGGCCAGGGTTTATATCTAGATGCTGGTTTGGATATGTTCCAGCTCGCCATTTACATAAGCGCTGATCAGCGGCTGGTATGCTTTCGACGAAGACTGCACATCGTATTTTTCATCCACTGTTATAGCAAAACTTGCTCATCTCGCAAAGAATCTTGTTGCACAGTTGCCAGATTTTGCAAATGAATATTACGATGTTATTCGGTTAAATGTTGTGTATGATGCCTGTTTGCAAATTTATGTGAATAGCTTTCATGTTATACAATTCGGTTCTTAGCCAGGGGCTTTTGACCAAGTGAATGTGGCTGTACACGAAGACTTAGTGGTTGAAGAATACCATAGCAGGCTTATAGCACCGTATCAAGTCTATTGCACCACAGCAGTTGTATTAAGTCTATCACGTCCATGTTCTAGCACCATATGAAGTCTATACATAGCACCATATCAAGTCTCTAGCACCATATCAGGGGTACAACACCATTGTTCACTGACACCTGACGCCAGCGTGTCTACCCATGTTGTGTGGAGAGTTAGGGTTGTATGGACACTCCTTGGCTCCGTACGTCTTGATCTTGCAAGCGTCCAGCCTGACCTCGTCCCCGTGGCAATTGACCCCGGCCACCCACTGTCCCTTGTCCAGGTCAGAAGAGTTCCTGCTGGTGTAGGCATGATGGTTGTCCAGCTCCAGCTCTCGGCCGTCGCGGAAGCCCATCTGCTTGCAAGCCACGCGGGCTTCGTAACCGCTCCAGCCGTGGGCACAGACCGACATCCAATGGCCTTGGTGATACATGAAGACCAGGCCTATGGCAGTGCTGCCCACCGCCTCGTTGTGCGCTGTGGTGACCGCTGAGCCAGCATTTACTCGCTCCATACGAAGCATGTGATCTATAAAGACATATGGGCAGGAAGACATTTTAACAAGTCTTGTTTCAGTTTCTTAATGGTCTTACGGTAGTGGGGGCATTTCAAAACCAAGGAACTTGTACAAATGTAAGAATTCACAATGTAAAAAAATATTCTATATACGAATCACATTTGTTTTAGTTTGTTCTGTTTTGTTATAACTAGAAAAACAATCGAAACGAGATAATTAGTAAGACCATTCCCGTTTTACAATAGAAGTTATTATTGTAGATACTAGGTGCGTTTGAAAGCGTGTGAATGAGCGATCGGAGCAAACTGTAAGTTTTATTGTGTGCTAGATAAATTAGATAATACAGTAATATAAATCGCTCTGTTCATTAACGTACTTACCACATATGACACCAAAATGACCACCCGGGCATTCATCCTCGGCGAAAGTAGCGCTGCTGTTGGAAACAAACGGGCACAGATGGCTGCTGAGACACGTGATATTTAGCTGCCACAGGCGCCCGCCGCTACCACGTTCAAAGAAGTTATCACCCGCCCAGATACCTCCAACGTAGCCGAGGTGTCGACAAATAACCGAGGCTTCTTCGTGCGACATGTCCCAGCGACACACAGACCCCCACTGTCCCTTGTGGAACACCTCCACCCGTCCCTCGTTGCTGCGACGTCCGTCCGACAGTGCCACTAAGGCGTCTATAAAACAAAGAGAGAAAACACCTTTTAAAAAAAGAAAAAAAAGAAGGCTTTGCCAATAGGAGGAGAAGAAATTAAGGAAGGATGGAAGGAAGGAAAGACAAGAAGAAGAAGAAGAAGAAGAAGATGACGATGATACACGAACGCACACACACATATAAACACGCACGCACGTATGGCGTACGAACAGTGTCAAACGCGCGATGAAAAGTATCGATGCTTTTAAAAAGTATCGCTATTTTGCATCGCTCCGTTACGAAAGGATCGATCCTTTTCATCGCGCATTTCCGAGTTCTTCTGAATACGCAGTATGCAAATGTTCCAAAAGTTTGATCGGAACTAAAGCGGAACACAAAACAGGCAATCGCGCCAATCAGCTTGCTTTCCTTTCGTTTTGCGTTACTTGAGGCGGGAAGATGGACAATTAATTTATTATTTAATTATTATTTAATTAAAAATTATATGTATTAATTAATTTGCTCTGCAAAGGACAATTGGAACTGCGGAATGTTACATAATACATGTATATTATTTATTTAGCTTGACCTATTTCATTTTTGGCATAAACAGTGTGTTTCGCCTCGGTAAACTTCGGAACTGCGCGATGAAACTGCTTGAGCTAAAGTATCGATGCAAAGTGTCGATACTTTCTAAAAAGTATCGATGCAATACTTTTCAGAAAGCATCGATACTTTCGCAATTGGCGTTCCATTTGAGAAAATGTGCGATCCTTTTGAGAAAAGTAGCTATACTTTCCTAAACGGATGGATCCTTATGAGAATAAAGCATCGATACTTTTCATCGCGAGTTTGACCCTGTTCGTACGCCATACGCACGCGCGCACACACACACACGCCACACCACACAAAGTCGTTTGCTCTTTGCCATATTAAGGTCACTAAATAAAATCAGCTTTATTTAAAACAACAACAACAACCGATTATGATAGGCCTAAGTCCGGTTAGAAAACGTCAATAGAAGCAGTTGACACCAACCCCCAAGCAAGGCTGCTGACACACGATCAGACTGAGAGAGGGTCGGATTGTTGTCTATTTTGCGGGCTAAGCCGCTATGGAATTCACTTTGTAAAATATTTATTTGCAATTTTTTTCGGTGTTTCTTTTTCTAAACCACTTTCAGCTAAATAATCTTTATTTAGAAGCATATATTCTAAATAATCATTTGTTTACAAACAATGTAAGATTTCTCTAAATAATACATTTTCTCCATAAACAACTTATTATTTACCTAAACACTACATTTTTGCTAAATAGAACAATTATTTACCTCTATAATTCATTATTCAGCAGATTGTGTTAAACAATGTATTAATAAGAAATGTTTATAAATAATGATTTGTTTACCTATATAATACATTATATAGCAGAATTTGCTAAATAAAGCATTATTTAGAAGATGTTGCTAAGTAATGCATTATTTACGTAAACAATTAATTGTATAGGGACTGAAATTTTTTATTATTTGGGGGAGGGGGGGGGATTCCAGGATTCGCTAAAAAAATCTTGGTTTTTATAATTTTAATGCTTTCTATACTTAAATGCAAAGTCTGTCCAAAGATTATGTATTTAAAATTTGTGTTAATTATTTATTTTTCAACATAATTCACTTCTTGAGTTAATTTAACGTCCCCGGACACATTAAACGTATAGGAGACACACATAATTCACTCAACAAATTCGAAGTTAAAACATCTTTAATCTCCCGAACACAAACGAAAGGTCAAGGTCAGGGTCAGTTTTGTGCGGGAGTATTCAGTTTTTGAATTTGTCCGTCAGAAAGAAAAAAAAACAGCTTTCTTTTTGTAATTATTAACCCAAAACCTGTGTTGAGGCTGTGTTTCCGTTTGTTCTTTTGAATTATGTTTTAATTTCAAACAGAAAGTATCAGCTTATTCGAAACTACCAGAGATTTGCAGGTCGGACTGACAAGAAACATAGAGGAAGTACTCTGAAGGCAAGGAAGCCAAAGCAGAAATAATGAAGGATCCTCTTTTCAGGAGACGTTAACGTTGAAGTTTCGTGTATTAATACTGTTGCAAACAAATGAAAAAAATAGAGTGAAATAAAGCAGTTGCCTCATTTTAAATCGCAAAACAGCGTAAAATCACGAGTTCGCAATCGGCGTGGAGATATTTACGCGCTTTATAAATTATTCATTCATTTATTTAGAAAAGATGCTTCTCAATAAAGATTGTTTAGCTGAAAGTTGTGAAAATAAATATATCCATAAACCGCTAATGATCAGGTCATAATCCACACTAAAGTGTGAAGCGGGTCATCACAATGGACGACGTGTTCTTTCTACGACGAGGTAAAACAGAAAGCTGCTGACTGGTTGCTCTTTCCCCGACGCCGCCATCTTGCCTGCATTTGAGCCGAACAGTTTATTTCGGGCCCGCCCGGGCTCGATTCTACAGAATGTGCATTCTTTCTGCGGGAAGCGCAAGACATAAATCATTTCGTGACAATATCTGCAGGCACATTTTTTGCCTTGCGCTTCGAGCTTGTCTCTGCGACATGAAGTTGTGCGCTATTCAAGTGGACATTGAATTGGATTGCACGACCGGGCTATTCTGGAACATATTGCGAAAGTAGATCTAACACAAATCCACTGAGAGAGTCATTGCTCTTCGTGTTCGAAATTTGAATAGACTGGCTGCAAAGATTGGCTCGTTTTATTTCCTTATATAACGAGGTGTATTCGTATCCTATATGCCTAGGGTGTCCGGGGACACAAATCTACTCAACCATTCGGTTTACCCCTAAGCCATCTGTGAGGTCTGGCAGTCACTAGGGAGTACAGATAGAAAGAAGAGAGGGGCTAATTCTGTGCTGCTTGATGTTAACGACCGCTTCGTTTCCCTTGTGCACCTTTACACCACATCAAACGTGGTGCACGTGGAGCACGCCGCTGTGAAATTAAAGACCAGGATTAGTGAACAAGACCGCACAAACGTGTGCAATGAGCCCAAATTCATATTAATCAGGAGAAAGTTTTGGGGTTATCTTTTAATATATATATATATTTTTAAAATATAGCAGGTTAATTTTAACTATCAAGTTCAACTTTTTTTTTAAATGATCAAAGTAAACGAAAATTCAAGTTTTAAGTCCTGCTATGATCAACTAAAAGTTTGGTGTAGCAGTTTTAATTTCGTTTTAGTATGCTTCAAATTGTAGCAATTATTTGAAGTCAGTGGGATTATGTTTGCCAGTCAGTCCGTTGCTCCGAATTTTATTTTTTTCCCCAAAACAAATTGTTTGCCTTATCTCGAGAATGACTAAATCGATTTAGATGTTTGTTACAATGCTGATATTTTAATCACCACTCAACCTTACATGTTATTTACCTTTGTTCTTTATTAAAGGTCAAAGTTGCTGATGTCAATTATATTCCGAAATCAGTTTGCGCTATATCTCAAAATTGATTTACCCGATTTCCATATTTTTTGGCATCCAGATAGTTTAGATAATGGCCCATCATTCCATGCTTTCATATTATTTATTAAGGATAAAACCTGTCATAACATCGCCACGAAATTGACACTTTTGAAAATGCTGATTTTCCACTAGATAGTCTATGTATTTGAACCTCAACACAGTGCATAGCTTCAAATATGTAGGAGCCATTGTATCAGACAATGGGTCCTGACAGGAAGTCCTCTCCAGGATCGCACTAACTGCTGTCATGACAAGGTTGAAGCCCATTTGTAAAGACAGGACCATCAGTCTACATTTCAAGATAAGGCTGCTGCGCTCCCTTGTCATCTCCGTCTTCCTATACACTTGCGAAACATGGGCCCACACAGCAGATCTACAACGAAGAATACAAAACATGGAGATGAGGTGCTACAGAAGACTTCTGGGTATTTTCTATACCCAGCAAATCACCAACAACGAAGTCCGACAGACCATCACACAAGCCATTGGACAACACGATGACCTGCTCACAGTGGTGAAAAAACGGAAACTCCGATGGTATGGCCATGTCACCAGAGCATGAGACCGTGCAAAGACCATCCTGCAAGGCACGGTGCAAGGAGGCAAAAGAAGAGGGAGACAGAAAAAGAGGTGGGAGGACAACATTCGAGAATGGACTGGTTTGACACTGAACAAAGCCATGAGGTTTGCTGAGAACAAAAAAAGATGGAGTACGCTGGTTAAACGATCATCTGTGGTGCCCCAACGACTTTTGAGTTACGGGATAGGATAGGATGGGATAGGATAGGTTAGAATAGGATAGGATAGGATAGGTATGTGAGTGTCTGGAAATAAATTTGAATGGCTTGCCGTCTTGGTTTCTACCGTTTTATAGAACACGATAAGACACATCTTCTAAGCGAATTTCGAACGTCGGATGTCCTTAGAATGTGAGATCTAGACAGATTTATACAAAGTAGATCACCGAGAATCACATTTTGTATGGCGATGAGGCAGTCTAATCCGTGTGAAGAGAATTAGATACAAGATGGTGCCAATAAAATAACTACATTCAATAATAATTATTTACTATTTAAGTTGTGAATCTTCTGATAAGGTAGTAAACCTCGCTGGATGTGCTTTGTTCCACCAACAATCGACAGATCTGATACAGCATAGTGTATACCAAACAAGAATAAAGCTCCCGATCATCACCGTGACACGCTGGGTTACCTACAATAAAGCTACACCACACGGCTCGTTTAACGGTACATTTCACCTCATTAGCAGAATACACAAGATACAGCAGCACACGTAGGGCTACTAGTGCTGAATACTCGCTACTCATAGCTCTACTGAATGCTCTCACAGCAGCACATGTAACTAGTGCTGAATACGCGCTACTCAGCTCTACTGAATGCTCTCAATGTTCTGCACACATGCCCGTATGGATGCGATAGCGTCTCGCATCCCCTATTATTATAGATATAATAGTATAGAGAGGGCCGCGCTCTGTAGAGATATTGCAGTCGCATTCAGATATGGACGCCTGGGCACAGGCTAGACTCAGGAGTGGATTATGTGGGGGGGAGAGGGGTATCACAGGGAGCACTGAAACCCCTTTCAGGGGAGGGGAACGGGGAGAAACGACAACAAACAACACAAACACACGTTTCCCTCCCTCTCACCCACTCCCCTTCAACCTCCAATATCATTATGGCCTAACCATTTTTATTAAGGTTTTATTGGCCGCAGTTTGAGGTAAAACTTCAGGATATTAGGGTTCCATCCCTTGCATATTTTTATGTATTTAATGACGTCATATTCAATTCATATGCACAACTTCAAATATTTAGGAGCGACTATATCAGACAATGGGTCCCGAAAGGAAGTCCTCTCCAGAATAGCACAAGGAACTGCTGCTTGGGTAGCACTTATTTAGGCTAAGCCTTGTGCTTTTGTGCGCCCTGATGTTTTCCCTTGTATTAATATCTGGTTTGTTGTTGAATAAACTTATGTTAAAACAACTGCTGCTCTGACAAGACTGAAGCCCAGTTTTGTCAAAACATCACAGATGTGAACAGACGTTAAATTAATTTTGTAATGCCCGTTTGGAAAGACAGGACCATCAGTCTACACTCCGGCGTAAGGTTGCTGCTCTCTTGTCATCTCCATCTTCATATACTCTTGCGAAACATGTACCCTCACAGCAGACCTACAACGAAGAATACAAAGCATGGAGATGAAGACCTCTGGGCATTTCATATACCCAGCACATCAACGACGAAATCCAACAGGTCATCACACAAGCCATTGGACAACACAATAATATGCTCAGTGGTGAAGAAACGAAAACTCCGATGGTATTATCACGTCACCAGAGCGTCAGGCCTTGCAAAGACCATCCTGCAAAGCACGGTGCGAGGAGGCAGAAGAAGAGGAAGACATAAAAAAGAGGTGGGAAGACAATATTCGAGACTGGACTGGCTTGACCCTGAGTGAGCCATGAGGACTCTTGGTAAACAATCATCTGTGGTGCCCCAACGACTTTATAGTTACGGGATAGGATAGGATAGACGTCATATTCAATAAATTCTTTATTTATTTGGATTTTGAAAAGCTTAGCGTATATATAGCTCAGTGATTGGAGTAGGCCTACATATGTCTTACATTTCTAAGGGTCCGTGCGCCTTGTTTCACATACTGGCACAACATGACCTTGTAAGTATTACAAGCGAGATGGCATAATCATGAAGGTTAGTAGGAAAACCTTGAACACAGAAAGTGAAGAAGCGAGAGAGAGGTAGGTAGGAGGTAGAGGAGAGAGAGTGGGTAGAGGAGATAGAAAGTAGAGAGAGGGGGTGAGAGAGAGCGAAAGAGAGTGAGAGAGACAGAAAGAGAGAGAGAGAGAGAGAGAGAGAGAGAGAGAGAGAGAGAGAGAGAGAGAGAGAGAGGTGCATTTACTATGCGCTATCATTGTGCAGAATTGAGTACATATGTGTCTAGAATAGTCTAGAATTCAAGCGAATTAAACCAAAATAAAACTAAACGCCCGACTCCCACCTCAGCAGACTATTGCTTCCACCAACAGCAACATTGTTATGACAACAGGGACAAATACGTCATCATCATCCTCATCATCATCCCCCTCCTCCTCCTCCTCATAATCATCATCATCATCATCATCATCATCATCATCATCATCATCATCATCATCATCGTCGTCGTCGTCGTCGTCGTCATTACAAAGGTGGTGGAAAATGGATAAGCGGGAGATCAATAGCAGTGTGTAGTCTAAACTGACCTGCCTCAATGAAAATAAATATACACTCACCGGGTTCCGCCAACAGCCTGGTCAGCGCAGGCATGATCCTCTGCAGCTTGACGTTGGTATCGTAGATGACGTCAAGAGCATCTGCTTTTGTCACCGATTTGCGGCTGTCACGTCGCTCCTGCGCCGCCTCCTCCCCTTCAGCTCCTGAAGCTCCGGGCTTGTTCCAGTGCATTGTCAGCAGCGAGCGCTTGGCCAACTCCAGAGTACGGTTCGTCAGGCGCTCTACGTGCTGCATATTGTGGAAGATGTACGGGATCCAGCCCGTGTTGGAGGCAATGGCCTCCACGATGGTGAAGATGGTCTTGGTTGTGTTCTGCAGACTGCGCAGTTCGCCATTGGTGGATGTCAGTCCCAACACTGATGACAAAGAGGAAGAAGAAGAAGAGGAAGTCGACGTCCCAGCCGCATCCTTTGTCGGCAGTTGGAGAGCTTCGTTGAAGCGAGCGCGGACGTCTTCCAGGCGCACGACCTCCTGGTGCAAGGAGCCGACGGCTTGAGTTAGAGAGGTGGAACTGAGCTGGGCTAGGTCTGTCAACACCTCCAGCAGCTGCGTGCCGTTACGCGTCAGCTCACCTAACACCCTAAGCGACTCCTCCGCCATTCTGTGCATGGACGCCCCGCCTGCTGCACCACCGGAACCCATACTGGGCTGACTGGGTCCTCCTCCCCGCAAGTTACCGACGACGGGCGGCGCGGCACTAAGTTTAGCCAAGCGTGGCAAGCCGTCAGCTCCAATGACCGTCTGTCGACCAGTTGCATAGGCCATTCTAGCTTTAGGGTCCCTGCTGCTGCCTACCTTGTCAAGCACGGCCATTTCCAACTGGTTCGTCGATTCCTCTTCTTTGGAATTGTCAGTTCCTGTTTCACCGTCTTCATTTTCGTAACCCCCTTCAGCAATGTTGTTCAAGATGTCCTCGCCACGCTCCTCAGTCGACGTCGGTGACAAACGTCTATTAGCCTCTAGTGTGTCATAGCGCAGACGTGTCTGAAGCGAACAAATTGTCATGCATAGAAATATAAAGCAGGTTGAAATTAAAGAGATTTGTGTACATCCGCATATAGAACTCGCGGACACCATCTTCAGTGTGAATGCTGAAAAACAGAAATCAAGTGTCCTTAATTGGCGGGATCAAGACAATTAGGTCTAAGTTATTTAAAACACAGACAGCTAAGAACACAATTTAAAAAAAAAGATTTTTTCAAACTTAACGTCGCTGGAATTTTTTTTTGGTCCTGATTTGGTTAACCGTTTTCAAATTCGTTCCCCCGTTTCTGGAAAGTTGGCACATGGCGGAATTGCGCTTCATTGACCAATGAAACTGTTACCTGTTCCTGCTGTACGGCCTCTGAGCTGGCGACCAGTCGCTCAAGTAAGCCCCCTGTATGCCTGAAGTAAGCAACGGCCTCCATCACGTTGGAAGTCATGTTCGCCAGCAGCGTCATCACCTGCTCGCCATCGCCATCTGACGTAGAATGACCTTCGTCACTAGGGAGTCCATGGTTACCCGATCTGGATCTGATGTTTAAAGGACCCTACGAGATAAAGGCATGGCGATTTACACTTCGTCGCGCTTCATACCTATACGCAATTGATTTTATTATTTAGGGTTTTCAACAGTATACTGTTTTAGCCACAGAACCACCCACTTTTTCTCTTACCACCCCATCTCCCGCCCCCTGCGGTTTTTCCCCTCCCTCCCCCCCCCCCCCCAAAAAAAAAATAATAAAAGTATGTAAATCATTCTCCTACTTATAAACATACCTTTAAGCATCACTACTACAACTGTAGACTGATGGAGTGTAGCAGCTTAAAATTAATGTCTGATATAGTGCAAAATTGTTCCATTCCTCTTTTTTTTCAGCAAGACCATTGTTTTACCTTAAACTTAGTGTCTTCGATTAGAGCAGCCTATACAAACATTAAAGTGTAGACAAATCTCATCTTGTAAATATCTGAGTTGCACATAGCAAATCTCTTAAAACGTAAGGGGTATGCATATACCCAAGAACATTTGTTAGGAAGTTTCACACCCCCTTCTTAAAACTTTAAAGGTTATTCATACCTCCAGCATATTTGATACGAGGTAGTATTCTTTGCGCCATGATATAGCGGCATGGAAGCTGAACCAGAAGTAAATTTTTAAAAATCACTCATCAATGACTCACCTGATCAATGGCCTCCTCATCAACCTCTTTGGCCAGACCGCCGTTCTTTGATTCCTCCTCTTCGCTGCTGTCCCTAGCATTAATGAGGTCCACGAAGTGAAAGTGTGACTCACGTTTCATCTCCGCAAACCTCAGGTCTATTCTCTCCTGTAGTGGTCTGACAGAAGAAAAAATAAAATAAAATAAAATTTAAAAATATATGCATATCTTGCCTTTACTTCTGGCTGTAATAGCAGTCGGCAACCTTTCATATTATCATCGTCGCCCTCAATTAATTAAACAAGATGAGGTGCAACGGGTTTTATAGGAATAAACGAAAGCTCTTTCATTCACTCCAGAAAAATTAAAACGCTTTCTCATGGTCTTTCTCAAAGAACAAGCTCACATACACACAAACACACACACACAAACACACACACACACACACACACACACACACACACTCACATGAAGTCCACTTTGCAGTTGGGGACGAGGGTTCCCACAGCCAGATCTTCAAGATGCTTGAGCATGACAGTCTCTGTATCTTGCTGGTCGCTCATCTGGCCCTCCAGCCTCTCCTGAAACTTCTGCACCTCTTCCAACGTCTGCCTCAGCCCCTCCGTCTTGTGCTCCATGTTCTGATTGAGGTAGACAATGCTGTTGGCAATGTCATCCAGAAGCTTGCCGGAATCACCCTTGAAGGCAGTCACGTCGGACCGCAAGGTGACAAACTCGGTGTGAAGGTCGCCGACGCCTGCCCGCGCCACCGCCAGATCGGTACGCATCCCGCTAATGTCCCTTCCAGTCTGCGACACCGCCTGCTTCAGTGCCCTCCCGTCAACGTCCACCTTGTTCACCTGCAAATGGCGAGGGGGGGCGGATAAAGTATAGTCTGATACTAAAAAAAGATAATATAATTGTAATTTAGCCCCCTTCTGATTAGGATTTGTTTGTTGGGTAGATTAAAGTCCCCGGACACCTAGGCATATAGGGGACATGATTAGGATGTTTATATTTTAAAGATATAGTCTAAACCGTAGACGCTAGCCTTATTACTTCCCCTCCTTCTCCCCTCCCCCCTCCCACTTTCCTTCCCCCGTCTGCGTGCGTTGAAACCTTTCAACTGTACCAATAACCCGAACCTTGAAGGGTTGGCATCGAGGGACCTGGGACATTTTGACTTATCGTTAACCTGGTCAAACAGTGTGCGGGTTTTAATATAATAAAACATTGGCACCACTAGTTCTCGTTGGGGGTGTCTTTGTTTCTTGTTGAACTAGAAGGTGAGCAAACCTGCGATCTGATGACTTCTGTGGACTCTGTGACTGTCTCTAGACTCTCTGCCATCAGTCTGAACTGTCGGACACTGTAGGCGTTGAGGCTGTTGACGGATCGTTCCAGCACACCAATACGAGCGCTGAGTGAGTCAAACTTCTGGTCCACGATTCGCAGCATTTCAGTAAATACTGTTTCTTCAAGCTTGTCTGTTGGTGCTGTAGCTATTCTGTTTTGAAAAAAAAAAGAAACAAATTATTCTACAAATTGTAAAAACATTGTTCGTGTTTCCATAACATTAAAA
Organism: Oncomelania hupensis; assembly: GCA_036898135.1. Classification (NCBI taxonomy): domain Eukaryota; kingdom Metazoa; phylum Mollusca; class Gastropoda; order Littorinimorpha; family Pomatiopsidae; genus Oncomelania; species Oncomelania hupensis. Next base: position 95,816,483 of record CM072511.1, on the reverse strand, counting down.
ATAGGAAAATAATTAATAACCTATCACTGTCTGTATAACTGAAAAAATGTGGCGAGGGTGGGGCCGGGGGGAGAGAGACAGACAGACAGACAGGCAGACAAAGGGAGAGAAGACTAATGATGGTGTTTGGGGTAGGATGCAAGTATGGAAGCAGAAGTCAGAACGTATTACGAAAGCAAGCGTCCAAAAATCAGTAGGCCTACCCATCGTAGCTTGTTTAACCTAATATGTTCTTCTGCCAATTCAGTTACAAAACATATTGCCAGGTGTGTAATCTAAAATGACTAATTAACCTACACAAGTTGCGCTGAGCTAGAGCAGAACACTATTTTATAATCACCTACCTGGCATGTGGAGCTTCTATATTTGGTTGTCCAGGAATCGCGTTGCTGCTGCTAGAGTGTGAAGCGGAGGCAGAGGAGGCATCTCCTCCGCTATGCAGAAGACCACCACTGCCCGCACCGGCAACTTGGCATCCCACCTGGGTGACAATGATGACGAAGAGCAAGGCGACGAAGATGAAAAGACAGCTGTGGTCGAAGTTGCTGCAACGGCGGGAGACCTTGATGATGCCGGTATTGTAGTTATTAGTGCTGCTATTTTTCATCCTGTTGTTTGTGGTGGTGGTGGTGGTGGTGGTGGTTGTAGAAGATATGCTTCTGTTGCAGGTTTGATCATGTGTTTTTCGCCTACTGTCATGGCTGTCGGTTCCATCATTATCAGGGGAGATGAGCACACAATCAGAGGATGCTAGATAACTACCGTCTAGAGAGGGGCGTTGTATATGCCCCTGCTCTGCTATTTCCATACTGGCAGCTGACACGACGAATCTCTTCTTAAATCTCAGTCCACCATGCTCAATCTCGGGGCAATCTCCTGGAGGCTTAATCTTACATTTGGCATGCTCAATATCTGAATACTCTCAGTCAGTGTACCGCTAATCTCAGTCCAATCATGTTTCAGTTTATTCCAACTGTGCGTGAGAAAACTCCATCAGTCGTCCATCTTGTGGCTTATAGGTTGTGCCGGGCCGCCAAGAGGAATTATTGTTTTCTTAACATTAGTGTCAGGACTTTAGCTCTCTATAGCAGTTCTAAGTCATTGTCACCATAGCTAGGAACAACCCCCTCTTTGGTCTGCGGAAAGAAACAAAGTAGTGCTATATAAATTATTGAACTCGGACAAATTACAGAATAATACAATTTGAACAACAGGCATAAACACAAACTATTTTTAATATTCTAGACTAAAATGGATCGCACAAACAACTGCTGCTTGGCGAGGTTGAAGCCAATTTTGAAAGACAGGACCCTTGTCATCTCCATCTTCCTATATGCTTGCGAAACATGGACCCTCACAGCAGATCTACAACGAAGAATACAAAGCATGGAGATGAGGTGCTACAGAAGACTTCTGGGCATTTCCTATACCCAGCACATCACCAACGACGAAGTCCGACACACCATCACACAAGCCATTGGACAACACGATGACCTGCTCACAGTGGTGAAAAAACGGAAACTCCGATGGTATGGCCACGTCACCAGATTATTAGGTCTTGCAAAGACCATCCTGCAAGGCACAGTGCAAGGAGGTAGAAGAAGAGGGAGACCGAAAAAGAGGTGGGAGGACAACATTCGCGAATGGACTGGTTTGACACTGAGCGAAACAATCAGGGTTGCTGAGGACAGGGAGAGATGGAGTACGCTGGTTAAACGATCATCTGTGGTGCCCCTACGACCTTCGAGTTACGGAATAGGATAGGATATGATAGGATAGAATAGACTAAAATTGAATGAAACGGTGAAGTAAAATATACACAGGCATAGGCCAGTTCTTAGGCCTGTCAGTCACCCAGCAGTGTTATAACGATACAATAGCACTCTTCAGGTTCTCGCCTTACATGCACTTAAGTGCCTCCTCTGGCACCAGAGTAAAGTAAATTGAACCAATTTGACTAAAACAATTGACATCAGCACCTTTTTACTTATAACAACAACGTACCTTTACATTTCATCTGTCTACCACTGGGAATTTCCACTGAAAATCTCCACTGAGTCGGCAGATAAAATCCGGGAGCGCACGTGCGGGAGGCCTTTTGAGTATTTGGGCCCCCCTTCAGCTCAGAAACCAAACGCACGGGAGGTAAATGGGGCAACTACTGAATGACTGACAACGCCAGTCTTACAACAATTTCGGACACGGCCTCCTAGCTAAGTAGAGTTCCAGTCCACAGTTTCGTACCGAGGTTTGTGATATATGCAAAATGACAGCCAACACGTGCAGACAGCCATCGCCTGAATTTCTTAGCTCTTTTACTCATTTTTCTCTGCCACCCCTATCGTCGAGAAGGAAGAAAGGCCAATAACGATTTCGGTATCTATCATCGAGTGCATTTTTTTCTGTCTCTTATTCCCCCATCCCCCAACCCCAATCCCCACAGTGGCATTCCTAGTTTATACTTTGAAAGTCTACTGACTTGTTTCTATTTCAGCTCCACAAAGCTAAATACTGTTTCTTCAAGCTTGTCTGTTGGTGCTGTTCATCAGATCAGAATCAAGTTTTGTGTGTCGAACAAAATTAATTAACACCAAATATTACATTTTCAATATTACGTTATGAATGAATGAATTACGTTATGTTATCCGATAGTTAATTTGTCTTTAATAGTGCCAATGATTGTGGCTTATCCGAATGTTAACTCTCTCGCAAAAAAAAAAAAAAAAAAAAGATTGGTGCCGCTTGAGTATCCCTAATCGCTGGATAAAATTGCTAGATAACACAATAGTAGAAGGTACTGGCCTAGTTAGTGCTGCTGGTTTATATTATTTATTTCCGTCCTGTGTTAGTGTTTGTTTTGCATGAAAATCACTTATAATAGGCCTAGTATCCGGTCATTATACTGCTCTTGTACGATGCATTTCCCTTTACATACGTTTTGAACTAAATGCCAAAAAATGAGCGAGCTAAATTTGCTGCTCCACCTTCCAAAATAAACAGGTTCACATTCGGCAACAGACGTCAGAGGTGAAACAATTTCTCAGTTTGAAAACAAGCTGCGCGGCAGGTGAAAAGAGGGAGGTGCCCTTAAAAATACAGCTTTCTCCCCAAAATAGCAAATTCTTTAATGAGCTGCAAATCACTGTCTGAAAACACACTAATTAGACAAAACACCGAATGTTCCGCTAAATCTCCCCTTTAATAAAGTGTTTATGAATTATCCAACCTCTACAAAAACACTGACGAAATAATCAAGCAGTTCTCTTAGTTTGAACTTCGCTTTAAGACATACAAGATCATTGGAGAGCGCAAAATACAGTGGTTTAAGAAGACATTACATGTATAGCATAAACAGATAAATATTGTATATATAATAAAGGAAAAACGCTAAAGATCAGCTAATGAGCGCAGCGTGTGCATGTCCTGTAGCCTGTACTTGTAATGTTATAATGGTGATGCACAACTGAGCCAGAACCTCACTACCTTTTAATCACTGATTTAAGCCAGCATCCTCGTAAAATAGTGACTCATGAATAAAAATAGCTTGCATACGTTCGATATTCACAAAGTGCAGATGGGCGGTGGGAAAAACCCAATATAGTAGAGGGAATCCTTTTGACACTCAAACAGGAGAAGGCACCAGTAAGCTTACGTTTGATAACGTATTTTTTTAACGCATATTTTGTTTCCCCAAAACCAATTTATTTCAAGATTTTATAAAATATCTCATTTAGATTTTAGATTTTTTTTTTAGATTTTAATGCTTTATTGTCCCTTTTTATCGGGAAATTCTGGGCCGCCTCCCCTGTGGAAGGCGTAGTCGCAGCCTGTGGCGCGCCCAAACCCAACCTACCTAACATTAGTTGTGATTTTTTGAAATTTAGAAATTCTTTACATTTTTTGAAATTTTTTTTGAAATTTTTTGAAAATTACAAACCGTGCAACGATTTATTACAAAAACTAAAATGTGTAGTAGCAGTCTTATATAATCTGGGAGTTCGACGGTTATGAAAGTGTTCTTAAGGTTATGAAAGTGCTCTTCAGGTTATGAAAGTGCTCTTCAGTTTACTTGCACCCGACAATGTACCCATATATGCAAGTGCAGTTGTGAAACTTAAAATCTCGCACTGCTTTAAAAAAATTTTAAAAAAATCTTGAACTATTGTTTTCTTTCATGGACTGTCAAGATTTCCCACAATTAAGTTTCGCTTCAAGTTGGTAGTTAATAATAATAATAATAATAATAATAAGAAGAAGAAGAAGAAGAAGAAGAAGAAGAAGAAGAAGAAGAAGAAGAAGAAGAAGAAGAAGAAGAAGAAGAAGAAGAAGTATATTTGTTTAAAGCGCAAAACTAAACTAAAAGCTTGATCTAAGCGCTCGCAAGCATATACACACATATACACTCGCAAGGAAAATATTTAAACAGTATTTAAACAGTTTTAATATAGGGTTAATGAACTTGTTAAATCGAGATTATATCGACGGTAACGGAATTAAAGATAAGTTTAGTGCTTCTTTGCCCATGAAAATGCCACAAAAGCTGAAGAAAACTACAAGTGTTGCAGACTTAATTCGTTATCAGTAGGAGGAGGAGGAGGAGGGAGATGGTATGACGGCCTACTAGCGCCAAAACCGAGAGTTACCATTATCACGAGATAATTAAAATTATCACGTGTTCTGTGTAATTTACAGAGATATCGGTAATCCGCAGTGTTAATTAATAATTATCAGTATTTGCCATGCTTTCCTAGCGCCAAAACCTGATAATTACAAATATCATGAGATAATTACAATTATCAAGAGATAATTACAATTATCAAGCGATAATTACAATTATTAATGAAAATTATAAATATCAAGATGAGCATGCGCGGCCCGATACGCGATGCGCATGCGCGGCAGCGGCACTGTTCCCAGCACGCCTGGGGTTTTGGCCCTAGTAAAGCGTGGCCAAAAATGAAAATTAGTAATTAACACTGTGAATTACCGGTATCTCTGTGAATTACACAGAACACGTGTTAATTACAATTATCACTGATGCATGTAAGTTTTGCAGGTTTGGACGCTAGTAAGCCGCCTTACCAGAATTAAGCATGATCACGTGAAAATTATAATTATCAAGTGAAAATTGTAATTATCATATGATAATTACAATTTTCAGTTTTGGCGCATTTCCAGGCGGATTGATAGAGCCAAAACTGAAAATTAAACATGATCACACGAACATATTTGTAATTTTCAATGATAATTGTAATTATCTCTTGATAATTGTAATTATCCCATGATATTTGCAATTATCACATGATAATTGTAATTATCAGGTTTTGGCGCTAGTAGGCCGCCATAAGATGGGGTTAATGGGGAGGGGAGGGGAAAGGATCGAGGAGAGGGGGAGCGGGGTAGATAAATGCAGTTGCCCATGTCAAGCGTCAGGCACACTGACAACTAGAGTGCCACAGATTGATCCCAATCTCTTTAGGTCCATCGGATTCACTTGAATATTTTCCTCGTAAGTCAACATGCGTCGGTTCACACCAGTTAAGTTTACCATCTTAATCAATGCACATACAGCGTGGCCGAGACTAGGCACAACGGAAGAGGGAGAAGGCCCTTTCTAGCTTTGGCTACGCTGCATGATCAATGCACTCAATCGCTAAACTCAGAGGCAGTCGAAACTTACTTTTATTAAATTGATATTAAGTTTAACGTACTGACTAGTATCTAATATCACAAATGTGTATAGAGGTTATATAACGAATAACTAACTAACTAAAGAAAGAAAGAAAGAAAGAAAGAAAGAAAGAAAGAAAGAAAGAAAGAAAGAAAGAAAGAAAAATGAAAGAAACAAAGAAATGAAATAAAGAAAGAAAGGAAGAAACAACTAAATAAATAAATAAATAAATAAATAAATACATTGTAGTTCTGAAAACATCAAAGCAGTTTCAGTTTGCGCAATAAACGCAAACTACTAAACAAACCGATTTTTTTTCTGAAGTTTTCTTCTGGTTCGAACAATCCAGCGAAGGACTTCATGGAATCTTGGAGAAAAACACAAACACAAACGCAAACCTTTTCTGCTTCATGAAATAAGTATACAAGTCAGCTCTCTCTCACAAACACACTATCTTGTACCGATGTAGAGGAAAATAATGAAGATAGGAAGAAGAGGCTACGTAGGAAGACTTTCACTGTAACAGCACGCGCATTTTGCACTCTCTGACTTCAAACACAGTATGTCCGGTCTGTCCGTCTTCAACGCGAGTGTGGGAGCTCTCTGACGCGTATCGCAGTCAGTCTTCACACACACTCAGTCAGTCTCTCAACTTTTTCCATTGCAGTTATGAGTCTGAGGAGACCATGACATCATGAGATCGTGTGAAGGAAGCTCGTGAGATCGTATAATGAACCACGTTATTGTCATGGTAATTTTCTCTGTGCTTGTTAAATAATAATAATAATGTTCGTCATTTGTAAGGCGCCTTAGCCTAAGGATCAAGGCGCGCAAGGGGTTGGGGGAATGGGAAGACAAGACAGACAAAACTGGACAAAAGATACATAATATACATATGTACAAATAGCCTACAGTTGAACAACTATGAAAAACACAAGCCCACACACCTGCTTACACTCTCTTGTAAATGCTTAATTGAAATATTCCATAAAGAGGTATGTTTTCAACTGTGATTTAAAAGAGGAAATGGAGGAAGAATGTCTAATGTTATGTGGACGGGAATTCCAGAGTTGAAGACCTGAGACCGGTAGAGAGCGGTAACCATGTGATTGTCTGTTGAAGCGGTTCTGTCTAAGAAGACGTGTGCCAGCTATCGCAGAGCTCGAGAAGGGGTGTAAATGGATAAAATATCAGAAGTATAAGCAGGAGCTGTGCCTGTAGAAACAGAGAAACAAAGGCAAGCTATCTTGTATTTTAAGCGTTCAGCAACTGGTAGCCAATGGAGTCTGTATAGCAAGGGAGTAATGTGTTCACGGAGGTTTGAAAGGAAAATAATGCGTGCAGAAAAGTTTTGAACTTTCTGTAGGGGATCAAGTGCAGATTGTGGTAAGCCAGCCAAGAGTGAATTGCAATAATCCAATCTGGATAGGATGCATGATGTAACTAAGGTTTTAGTTGCTTCAACAGTAAGATAGCGACGGGTGGAACTTATTCTCTTTAGTTCAAAGAAACACTGTCTACAAACTTTACTAATGTGTTCTTTAAAGAGTATAGTGTGTATCCGTTTGTCTGTCTGTCCACTAACTCAATCCTTCAACCATCCAGGTATAAATCTTACGAGGTCCTACGAGATAATTTTTGTTCCAGAGCAGTGTTACTTTTGAGGTCATTTTCACTGTGTGTGCCTGATCATCAGTCTCTCTCTCTCTCTCTCTCTCTCTCTCTCTCTCTCTCTCTCTCTCTCTCTCTCTCTCTCTCTCTCTCTGGCACACACACAAACACGCACACACACACACACACTATGTGCTCCTTCTGTGTTTCATATGCTGTTTATATAAGAAATATTTTGTTCAACAAAATCATCACGTACAGACAGAAGGAAAGGAAAGGAAGAACGAACGACACAAGCAAACAAAGAACCCCCCAAAACAAATAAATCTATCGCATTACCTCTTTAAAATTTTGTTTCGTCTGTTAAATCTGTCTTATCTTATCTCTGAGATAGCTTGACAACTGACTCGACTCTGGGGAAGCTGGAAATGTGTTTATTTTCTCTGAGGCCCAGCTGGGAGAGTGTACATTTCCGAGAGTGGGACCGGCACCTAATTTATTCCTGTGCCAAGCTCATCTTGCGCTCATCGTTGCTCATCAAGAAAATAAACAAAGAGTGCACAGCTGATGTCATTCCCAACCTGGACTTTGCTTCTGGAAGCCCGTTTAGCTGAGGTTGTCTGAACTACAGGCACATTATACTTCGTGCACCTGCACTTAGCATCTGCCTTGCGTAAACTACAAAGACTATTCATCAGTATACTGTCATATGCGCTATGCAGAAACACACACGTTAACGAACACACGATATGCTGTGTGCCTGTGCCTGTGAGTCTGAAATTGGCACCATTTTGCCAACACTTCAAAAGCATAATAAATATTCCAAACCTGTCTAAAGCTTTTTTCTCAATTTTGTTATTATTTCCAGATAATATACTAATACTTATTCACCTACAATGTACTGTACATGTAATATATTGTGAAATTCCTTGTGTGCATTCTTCTTAAAAACCTTTATATAATTTATGAATTACACGTGTACAAATGCTGATGTAAGACTACGAGAACAACAAGCCCTATGAGAAAGGAAACCTATGCTATCGTTCAAGAACTCTTCCTCGGTCGTGATATTGTTGCTGGAATCTGACCTTCAGATATTGTGACAAGATGCAACCGAGAAGAAGAAGAAGAAGAAGAAGAAGAAGAAGAAGAAGAAGACCACCACCAACAACAACAACAAAATGCTGCTGATGCTGATGAAGAACAAGAACAAGAAGAGAATCTGACCTTGAAAATAATAATGAACACAACTGAACTGAAAATAAAAACGTCACATGAAAGGAAACTTAACATATTTTTCCCACGTTATTTTAGTGTGCTAGCATTGTTCCCGATCCCATTCAGGCACATTGCCACTTTCGTGTTTGGCGTTTTCCTTCAGGGAAATGATCACCTACTTCTATGAATTCTTTTTCACGTAAGGTCACCTAGGCCTACGCTCCTTACAAGCATCAAAGGACGTCAGCCTCTCTCCCACAACACAAATAAGCTCTTACGTTTTTAAGGACAGAAAGAAAAGAAGATGCGTCCATTTGGAACCTCGTTTCTGCACCTTTGTCACGAGAGGCTATTTAGAACCTGCACTACGGATTCACGCCTTAACTAGTTCAGCCTGCTTTGGCCTGGGTAACGAAAAAGTCGCGGCCTAGAAGAGACGATACGAGTCAGTTGTGTGCTAAGCATGTGTAAGCTAACGCTCACTCATGTAGGCAGTGACCTCATTCCGCTGACGTATAGCCACCTCCCCCCTCCACCCACCCCCCTACCTCCCCCCCCCCCCCATCCGATAGACGGCGCTCAGATCTTACGAGATTTTCGCGGGCTTTGGCTGACCACATAAGGCTAGGTAGTCCTTCTTTGTCTAACGCTCACCCGAGACGGATACGTGGAAAAATCTCTCTCAGAAAGACTAAAGCAGGTGACGGGTGAAAATCATTCATCGCAGTTTAGCCACAGCCTGACATTGTTGAAAAGACGAGCAGGCTAGTTGGTCCGAGGCAGGGATAGACCACTAAGAGTCAACCCTGACATTCGACCTGCAGTGGAGCATTTAGCACTGAGCTACGATAGCCCAATAGTCAACAACCAAGGAGGAGACACCATCACCACACCTCAACACATCAGCTAAGTGCAAGAAGAATTGCACTAACACTGATCTAGAAGGACTGTGCGGTAGTCCACTCTCCTGAAAACAAACATTAGGCAAACCAGAACAAATAGCCCAATGATAAGACAGTAGCAAATATCAAGAACAGTAGCAGCATAGACCCATCAAGGAGCGAACTATTCGAAGTGAATTTGGACATTTAAGTTAATAGAGTGTTTAGATAATTATTTATAGAGTAGAGGAAATAAATGTGTGATATTTACTGTTAACAAGTGGCTGGACTACCTATGTTTCATAGCCGTGTGAGAGCTAGTGTGTCAGTGAAGCTTTTACCATTTTCTTTCTATCTCTATAACCTTATCCGCACACAGACTGAGCTAAACATATAAATGTATTAAGATTAGTCATAGGGTGATTACACTAGCCGATCCCCGCAGACGATAGACGAGTGGGTATTAGCATTCCATTGTGCAGAGCCCAGCAACAATAGACCCACCGTCACATTTTAAGACCCACAAGAAAATTCCGTTTCACTCCCGTATTGCACTGCGTATACATAAATATGCGTTGCAACGTTTGAAGTAAATTCAAAAGATTCAGCATTTCAAAAAAAATGTAGCAGTGCCATTATTTATTACACAACAACAACAACAGCAACTACTACTACTACTACTACTACTACTACTACTACTACTACTACTACTACTACTACTACTACTACTACTACTACTAATGTATATATAGAGATGGAAGAAGTACAGTACAAAAAAACCACCGTTTGAATTTAATTAAACAGACAAACAGCTTAATGAAATAACATCTACATTTTATGGAAGTATATGTGCCATCTATTTTTGGCCCTAAATCAGTAAATGGTTGTCGTCGTCGCCGTCGTAATGGTTGTTGTTGTTGTTGTTGTTGTTGTTGTTGTTTTATTAATGTGCATGCTGGAGACCTTTTTTTTCTTGTGTTTGTCCCTATACCCTCTTAGCTGGGAATGTAACCCTCTTTGCCATATCGCCAAAGGTGGATGTAAACGTTAAACCTCAATGTTCATTCATTCTTGTGTTTGGACAAAATACAATTTCTTGTGTTTCTCGCTCCCTTTGTCTTCTTTATTTTATCAGCACCTCCTTATCCTTTGTTGTTGGTGTTTTTTTCTTTCCAATCGTTAGGTTTTGTATTTTGAATTTTCCTTACGCGCACCGATAATTCCTTGTGTGTGGATACAGGTCCGATACAAGTGCACGGTCACCATCATCATCATGCTATCTCTTCTTTAGCTGAATGTTTAAAGTATAGTTTCATTGCCCAAATACATTATTAAAACGGTATTATATATTCTTTTACGAATTGTGTACGTAATATGTGCAAAGCTACACTACGTTGTTGCTGACGGTCAGAAAGTCAACGTTACCAAAGTTTTAACACCAAATGTGCAGCTGGCTCAGTTGTTGTTGTTGTTGTTGTTGTTGTTGCTGCAGCTCCTGCACATACTTAGGATTCTGCATTTGCTAATTCTGGAGCTGATAAGTGTTGACAGACACTGTTGTAATTAATGTATTAGCATGTAAAGACGAAGGAACAACGCCGAGGAAACACTTGGCAGTGCAACAAAACAGAAAACCGTTCCAGCATTCACGCTGATAAAATGTTAAAAAACACAACCACTTACCAAATGAGCTCCCGTTTGTGTGTAAAACATCTGCATATTCGCCAAAATGACACGCACGGCCTTCGGAGACCCTTACAATCATTTGGGGTTGAAAACTGCACTTTCAAATTTCTTAATTAAGCTGTTAATTTATAACTGTATTAAAGCTGCTAATTTTAGTTTGGGAAATAGGCCTATGCAGGGAAACCGTTTCAACACTATTATTTAAAATCGAAGCTGCTTTTGTGAAATATTGAAGGAAAGCAGTAAAAATGTTGTGTTGTTGCTCTTGTTGTTGTTGTCAATGATGAGCCTGAAAGAGTCTATAGGAGCCTGTAAATTAGCATCGAAACATTAATGCATGAAGAAGAACATCAGAAAAACACGAACACTTACCAAGGAGCTTCCTTTCGTAAAATATAATAGGCTACATAGATGATAACTTTAAACAACTGTCGGATTTGAAACCTGTATGAAGCCTATTAGTTTTTATACTAAGGAACAGGGAGAGAAGCACTCCAAAAGCCCTCTAGCTTTTGCAGTGAATGAAGCCTGCTGTTAGCATTTTTGCCTTCTAGGCTAAAAACTTTCGAAGACTATTCCAGCCAGATATAAAGCTGTGATTCACAGAGACTAAGCACAAACCCACTCTCGGAAAGCCAACCCCCGAAACGGGCTACATCCGCACTGCAGCGAAGAAAGAGAAAAACGTGGAAAGGTCTTTGAGATATGATATGGAGGCTTGTAGATTATCTAAAAGGGTGTAATATGCTTCCTCTGTATAGCTTTCAACACTTAGCTATCTTGCTGTAGCGCGGAGGGTGCATGGCTTGTACAAAATAATTTTTATTGCCTTCTGCTTATCTATTACCTTCAGTGTCGTCACTGTCATTATCATGTTGCGTCTTCGTCGTTGGTTTAAACAATGTTTTATTCAGTTAAATTTCTGATCTGACAAATACATAAATACAGTAACAGGAATACACAAAAGGCAAAGCTTAAGTGAGTGCATACCTGTATAAGTTACAATAATCTGTTTCAATTTAGGCGGAATAATTACATCATTGAGATACAAATACATTGCCATCAACACAAGAACAATAACAATAATAAGGAAAGCATAATCATTACATTACATTACAAATGAATTAAAAAAGATATACACAAATATAATAACAAATAAAAACAGAAACAATTAGAAAAAGATAATGAAATAATACAAAGTAATAGCGAGAGATTCACTAGGAAACAGTTGCAGCAAGGAGTTTGCGGGAGGTAGCTAGGTACCAAAAAAAGAAACAACAATAACAACAACTATCTTTAATATACCGGACAAAAAGGCAAGTTAACTAGTTACTATTAGTGAAAACGGCCAGACAGTCGCAAAAATTCGTGAACAACAGCCACTATAATACTATTCTCCTGCAAGGACAAACATTCGTTGCCATGAAGTAATATTATAACATCTTGAGATTCAAGATTCAGAGTATGTATTGTCTGTGTTCTTGCATTAATAAATAGTGGACAGGAGAGAAGAAAGTGTTCTGATGTCTCGGCTGGATAATTACAGTTACAAGTTGGATCGTCCAATAAATGGCGGCGGAACAAGTCATAATTAAGGTCGCTCATTTTATAAGCAGTGTTTGGCATCTTAGGAGACAACACTCGATTTCCACAGGCCATTTTTAACATATGAATTAGAAGGGGTCATAGAAAAAGAAGAAGAACATAAGATAAAACAGACTGCTAAAGTCGGTCGATTTTGCGTCTTAATGAGTACAACGAGAGCTTAACTCCATCTATTTACATTTTCTTTTATATAGCGATCTGCCTGGAGTGCAGCGGCAAGTCTTGTTTGCATTTCTTAGATATTCTGTGTTTAGATTTTGCGCCGAGGAAGTGACGATACGAGTGATGGAAACAAGAGATAGGGATGGAGCGCAGGGGATGTTAAAGGACTTTGGCAAACGGTTTTGAATGCATACAAAGGACTGAAAAAATGTAGAGAAAAGATCGAGGAAGACGGGGAAGAAGGTGGGAAAGGAAGAAGGGAAATATCCGCATATTACTCGCTTTACACCATCAACGTCTCCACTATGCGGTCGGTAGGTCAGACAGTGGGATGTATATGGCTTCCAAACAGGAAATCCTGGTACAAAGAGGAAGGAGTCAGCATGGCTTTCAGCATCAGTTTTGTGGGTTAAATTGGCAAATTATGAGGCTCGGTGAAAATGTCTACATGTCTACTACACCCACCGAAACTAAACTAAACTAAAACCAAATAAATGTGAGGTACTTTTACCGTTTCTTGCAGTTTATTTATATTGCAGGTTTCATAAAAGAATTGTATTAATACACCTGATGAAGAGTTTTAGTTTGGTAGAAAATATTAATAGTTTAATTTTTCAAAAAGTCTGATTATGTTTAAAGCCCTACGGTAGTTAGTAGGGAGGAAATGGGGGTTTACCACGGGTATAGTCAGCTAATTATGTATAAATTAACAACGTACCATAAATCCGTTCGACTACTGGACAATGCCAGGGATTTGTACGATGAACGCCTATACCGGGGTTTTATAATATTGCGTTTACTGAGACCCAGTTAACCACAATTTCGGGGCCCGATCGGGCAAATGGAAATTGGAACCGACTCGGGCCCGACTCGGGCCCGATTCGGGCAAAGATCTGGCGATCGTCAGGCTACCCGAAACTAACCCGATCGTAATCCCACGTTCGCCGAACAGAAGCCCGATTTTCGATAACGATTGGGCGATCGTCGGGGTACTCAAAACTTACCCGACCGTAACCCAACCTTTGCCGAACGGTAACCCGATTCCGGCATAGATCGGGCATACGTCAGGATACCCAACACCAACCCTATTGTAACCCATCTTAAACCAGAAACAACCCCGATAATGCCCCATCCCTGGCCAATGCTGATTTACCCTAAAATCATATCCCACATATTGTTTATGATATGTGATTGCATGAAGAAAGAATTGAGATGACTGGTGTTACTAGGGACTGTCGGCACAGGCGTTTAGAGTAAGATCAGAAGCGCACCAGAAAAGAAAAAAAAACCACTACATACCACCACCAACACAACAACAACAATAATAGAAGGAAGAAAGAGGAAGGAAGATAAATGAAACAGATTCAAGAAAACTGATGACGACAGGAAGAAAAGGAAGTTTGAGGGGGAGAAAGAAAGGAAGCCGTGGAAGGTTTTTGGATGAGAAAGGAAATGAGGGGAAGAAGAATAGACACGAAAAGGAAAACGCGGGGCGGCTCTCTCTCGGCCAAATTCCCATCTGTTTGACACAGAAATAACTGACAGACAAACAGAACAGCTCTAGGCCAACAGCATACAAAACACACACCACGCACAAAACTCGACGGTCTGATACGTGGAGCAGTCTTAAAGTGAGTGTGAGTCTTTTTTTTTCTCCAACCTTTACACTGAATAGTATGATGTTCAAAGAAAAGTCTAGTTTTCCACATTATTGAGGTGAAAGCTCTCTCTGGGCGTGTAAGCAGCTTACAAAAGTCATCGAGGTCCGTGAAAATAGTCACGGGCTGCAGCTCTAGCGGAAGGGCCTTTACTGCAGTCATGGAGCGACATTATAGACTACCGGCACAGCATCATTTCCCGCAGGCTAATCCCACAGCAACTTATTGGGGGTGGGGGGTGTGGGGGGGTTGTTGGTCAGGCTCCGCTGCGTTTGTTTGTGGTTCTCCAGTGCCTGTTTGCAAAGGGAGATAAGCAATTCACTGAATTCTTTTTGAATGCCAGGACCTTTTATTCTAACTGAAGTAAAATATTAGAAAAAAACACGAATCTCTCTCTCTCTCTCTCAATCTCTCTCTCTCTCTCTCTCTCTCTCTCTCTCTCTCTCTCTCTCTCTCTCTCTCTCTCTCTCTCTCTCTCTCATTGTTAAACTGCTCTCATACAAGCAGAAGATGTCAATTTTGACCAAGGCTCGCACCCTAAAAACCTCAGATCGATTCAAAGGGGTGTATATCAACGAAGACTTCTCACGATCAGTCAGGCAGAAGCGCCGAATGCTACACGAAAAAGCCAAAGCGATGTTCAGTGCAAGTGGCGAGAAAACAAAGATGAAGTTCGACAAATTGATCACCAGAGGGGGAGTTTACACGTACGACACAAACACCGAAGCAATCGTGCCGATACAGAGACGAAACATCACGGGTGACACGCACGAACAGACAACCTTCAACCACGACCACAGCGATGACCGACAACAACACGCGGAGGGGGCGTACGGGGGCAGTGACAGACGAGAGATGGACCCAGAAGACTGGAACTTCAACCCCTTCGCGATGCCAGTTCCAGATTTCCCGCCCCTGGCAGCAGACAGACCTAGCGACCGCGACAACGTCCACTACGATGACGAGGGGCATGCAGACGATGACCGACGAAGGGTATCGATGCCAGCGGCGACAAACAGTGCGAAGCCTACGCGCAGTGTAAACAAACATTTTACTAGGGAAAGCCCCGTGTGGACCCGGCACGCGACGCGCACTTCTTCATTGAACAGTAGGCCTGATGAAAACGGTTTAAAAGGTAATCAAGGCCTGAGTGCGCGTGGTGATAAGGGTCAGACAAGCCTCCAGCAGTGGACTATGACTGGACACAGGACAGCGACGCAGCCTGGAGGAAGAGGGGATGGAGGAGCAGGTAGGGGTGGGAACAGCATCAGAGGGGGGAGGGATAAAGCTAAAGAAGGAGAGGGAAGGGGAAAGGGGGACAACAGAATTAAATAGGGGTGTGGCCAAGGCCCAAACACGTTGTCAATATGTACGTGGAACTGTGAAGGGTGGCTGAACAAACAAGATATTTTTGATGTTGTTCAAACACTGAATCGTTTTGATATCTTTGCTCTCAATGAAACTTTTGTTGACAAAGCAAACCTGTCTTATGTTCATTTCAAGAAGTATGACATTTTTTTCTCTAAAGCTGTTAAATTAAGCGTTGCTGGAAGAAGATCTGGGGGTGTTTTAGTATTTGTTAGCAAAGCAATTTCTGAACGTGTGGAGGAAATTAAATTACCCTACGACCATTTGATTGTTTTACAGTTGAAAAAAGAGCTGTTTGGTTTGGAAAAAGATATCTGTCTCATGTGTGTATATGTGCATCCTTATGACAGCGACTATTGGAAAATTGCTGAAAATGGATATGGGATGGAGGTGATAGAGCATTGTATTGTTGATTTGCATGAAAGACTGGATGATTTTTCACTCATTATTTGTGGTGATTTAAACGCTAGGACAGGGGTGGAGAATGTTTTGCCGTTTGACTTTGATGATTTATGGATGAATGCAGATGCTGAAAGGAATGATGATAATGAGAATGAAAAAGAAGAGTGGAAGAGAAAATCTGATGATGAAGATATAAATGCATTTGGGAGAAACTTGTTAGAGTTGTGCTCTGTGATTGATTGTGTAATTGTGAATGGGCTATGCAAGTTTGATTTTGAGGATGCGTTGACTTATGTGGGTGCAAATGGTGGAAGTGTTGTTGACTATTTTATTGCATCTAAAGACCTATGTACAAAACATTTTATGTCCACTTTCAAGGTTGAATCATGTATAGACTCACCACATTTCCCAGTAGCTATGACTTTGAATGTTCACCATAATAATTTACAAATACAGGAGGAAAGTAAAGGCCATTGGATAACGAAAACAGTTTGGGATAAAAGCAAAGAGGAAGAGTTTATGTCCACTGTCAATTCAGAAATTTTTCAAACTACGTGTAACAATGCGATTGTTTTGATTGACACAAATGTTGACGCAGCTTTAAAAGTATACACAGACGCCCTGCGCGCGGCGAGCGAGTGTATGACAAAGCGAGTGAGATTGGGAGGTGCCCCGCGACAGGCGCGGTGGTATGACAGCCAATGTAACACTGCCAAGCTGCACGCGAGACGTATGCTAGCGAATTTCAGGTTCACGAGGCAGGCACAGGATAGAGAGCTGTATGTTGCGGCGCGTAAAAACTATAAGACTTTGATTAGTAAAAAGAAATTAGAGTATGGAAGAAATAGAGCAGAATACCTAGCGTCCTTAGGAAACAATTCAAAATTGTTCTGGGGCGAGGTAAAAAACATATCTGGAAAAAGGAAGAGTGGGATTTGTAAGGATATTACTGTAACCGAGTGGTTTGATCATTTTAAAAACGTATTTAATGGTAACATTGTGATTGCAAAAGACGAAACGTTGCTAGAACGCATAGATAATACTCCTGCAAATGAAAACGATTTTTGTTTTGAGCTAAACAGACCCATTCTAGAAGAAGAAGTAAGAGATGCAATAAAGAGGATGAAAGTAGGTAAAGCCTGTGGAGTAGATAACGTACTGGCAGAAATGATTAAGCTATCAGGGGAAACAACCGTTTTGTTTATGACAAAGTTGTTCAATGCACTATTCGATAGCGGGACTTACCCAGCTGATTGGGTCAAAGCTATTATTGTACCTATTTTTAAGAAAGGGGAGTTCGGTCTTGCTGACAATTATAGAGGGGTATCACTGTTAAGCTTAGTTAGCAAGTGTTATACATCGGTATTAAATAAGAGGCTAGCAGGCTGGGTAGAGGGTAACAGCAAGTTAACGGAATCGCAGGCAGGATTTAGAAAGGGGTATTCTACCGCCGACCATATTTTTACCTTAAATGCCATAGTACAGAAATGTTTAAGTAAAAAGGGAGGAAAGCTGTATGCCTGCTTCGTGGACCTGAAAAAAGCCTTTGATTCTGTCCAACATCAGCCATTGTTCGAAATTCTTTTTCACACTAATAATATTGAGGGGAAATTTATGAAAGCAATTGTATCTATATATAGAACTGTGTTGTCCTGTGTAAGGGTTCAAGATAAACTTACAGAATTTTTTGACTGCCCAGTCGGTTTGCGTCAAGGTTGTATCTTGAGCCCAGAAATCTTTTCCTTATTTATTAACGAAGTAGCGACAGCAATTGATAACAATGGATTGCATGGTATACAGTTATTACCTAACTTGATTGACCTATTTTTGTTATTGTTCGCAGACGATATCGTGCTGATGTCAATCACCCCTCGCGGGTTACAGAATCAAATTAATATTTTAAATAATGCATGCAAAAGACTGTACCTGAATGTTAATATAGACAAGACCAAAATAATTGTTTTTCGCAAGGGAGGGTTTTTGGGAAGAGCTGAATCATGGCATCTCGATGGAAAGCATCTACAAGTTGTCAATGAATATAATTATCTCGGATTTATTTTTACCACCAAGATGAGTATCAAGAAAGGTGTTGATGCGCTAGCATTAAAAGGCAAGAAGGCCTGTTTTGAATGTGTTAGAAATATTTCAAAATTAAGAGAAATTTCGAAAAACTGTTACTTTAAAATTTTTGATACGCAAGTACAACCAATTTTGATTTATGCCTCGGAGATGTGGGGCCTACACCGGTTAGACAACATTGAGAGAGTTCATACTTTTGCATGCAAGAAATACTTAAACGTACCCATAGGAGTACCTAACAAATTTATTTACGGTGAGACTGGACGCTACCCCTTGTATGTAAACAGCGCAGTACGTTGCATACGTTACTGGCTAAAGCTTCTCAAATTAAATCCAGACAGACTGCCCAGACAAGCTTACCAGATGCTAATTAACTTAGATAACAGAGACAAACCTTGCTGGGCAACAAAAGTAAAAAACAATTTATTCTCCATGGGGTTGGGGTACGCGTGGGTACAACAGAGTGTGGGGTGCGAAAACACCTTTGTTAGTCTATTTAAACAAAGAATGAAGGATAACTATATACAAGAATGGGACAGTTCAGTATTGAGGAAAGGTAATTATCAGCAATATAGAATATTTAAAGACGTTTTCCAGGCAGAAGCCTACCTTGATTTTATGCACATTAAGTGTTTTAGAGATTGTTTGATTAAACTTCGACTGGGCGTTCTACCCTTGAAAGCTTCATTATTTAGGTTAACTTTTGGTGACGTAGGTGGCAATGTATTATGTGCATTTTGCAATGCTGTTGAGAATGAAAATCATTTTCTATTAGAGTGTTCTTTATTTAATGATCTTCGAGATAAATATATAACTTTCCCACTTCAATCGTATGTACATGCTTTGCAGAATGGATCAAAATTCTATTTATGGAGGATAAGTCTGTATATTTTTCATGCACTAAAATTAAGATCAGAATTTTATGAACAGCTAGCTATTGCAAGCTAATGAATGTTTAACATATGCCGTCGATTTATAATGCAATATGTATACTATATTACCACGTGACTACCATATGTACATTCTAGGGGCTGGAGGCCCGAAGAATTGTGTTTGTTATGTGATGTTGTTTTTTGCTAAATACACGGACGAAGTCCAAACGTCTCTCTCTCTCTCTCTCTCTCTAAAATGACGTGTGTGTAGATTCGTATTTTTTGTGTTTCTATATATAAGCAAATAGCTCGTGGGCAAGGAGTACTAAAGCCTTTAGTACTCCTTGCTCTGGGGGTAAATTAGACATTTTATTTTTTTTAAATCGAATTCTTTTTATCTCGACCTCAAATGCACATTAAACTATAATTGTTCTAAAATTAAACACACCACGCACAGTAAACTTGAAGCAGGTCTAAAAAGTACTTGTCCTAAAACAGTAACTGGGGGTCCAGTTCAAAACTTACTGTAGGCCTAAGTGATGATTTTGTCCCTGGTTTAGCCCCAGACTTCTTATTGTCTTAGACCAAAAATGCATCACAGTACAAAGGATTATAGTTGATGCCATAGAGATTACAACTAAACGTGTACGTGTGGTTTGATGCTGCGTTATAATAAGAAGGGTAGTCTCTACTGTCCGGAGACCGGGGAAGATGAAAAATCTAGATTAGTGGATCGCAGGCTATCTGCAGTTCAGATCCATCCGGCTCAAAGGGAGGATGAAGAGGCTGGAAGAAGTAGAAAGAGACCGTAACGGCGTAAGACAGAGGTAAAATGAAGAGAGACAGACAGACAGACAGACAGACAGAGAGAGTGAGAGAGAGACAGAGAGAGACAGAGCACCAACGTCCTACACCAAATCACCGTTCTCTTACATTTCGCTTGAATCTCCAGAGAAAATTCCAATCATCAATTTCATGCCCCTCCTCCCCCGTTAGGTCATTAGGGTAAAGAGCACCATTAGGGTAAAGAGCAGGGTCGTAACCGCTCGCTCTTGCAAGAGAGTAGCCTCGTGCTGGCAGCTTATTTTCTCTTATCACGGAGTTTATCACCTGCCGTCAGTGGAACAGGTGCTTATCAATTTATTGTTAAAATGAAAGAAAATGAAAGAAAAGAAAAAAGGTGATGAAGCTTCTTTAAACTGTTTGGCAAGAAATATACTAAAAAAATTTTTTTTTAAAGGTCACGATCCTCTGACCGTGGGTCTATTGTTGCTGGGCTCTGCACAATGCAATTACCCACTCGTCTCTTCGTCGATGGGGATCGCTACTTAATCTCCCTGTGACTCAACTTAATACATTTAGAAGTTTAGCTCGGTCTGTGTTTAGGCTGGGGTACAGAGATAGAAAGGAAATGGTAAAAGATCACTGTCACACTAGCTCTCACACGGCTATGAAACATAGGTAGTCCAGCCACTTGTTAACAATAAATATTGCACATTTATTTACTCTACTCTATACAAAAGATAGTTCATTTACCTTTTTGACAATGTCAGGCTGTGGCTAACTAGGTTAAATAGAGTTTCACCAGTTCCTGCTTTTAGTCTTCAAGTGGAGAGATCCCTTAGAGCTAAGCTCCTTACTGGATGCAAGTTGAACAAAGAATGACTCTCTACCCTGGTGGTCAGCAGTAAGCCCGAGAAAACTAACCACAAGAGTTGCCCTCTAGCGTGGGTAGCGGTACTACTGCTATACGTAAGCTGGATGAGGTCATTCCTACCTGGGCCAGCGGCAGCATACAAAAGTGTAGCTCACAGTAGACTTCTGTCGTCTTCTGCAGAGCAACATTATTTTTCTAAGTTTACAGCTGACTAAGTAAGGCGAGAAGCTATAGTGCTGTGTAAATCGGGCCTCTTATCACAGATCCCCAATAACCCGATTTTGGATCATGTTCACATGCAGTTCTGTGTGGTTAGTAGCTCACGAAATCGTCTCTAATGTTTATCTAAGAACAAATCTGCTGTTTACATTTTGACACAAGGTACTGTAGTATTTTAGCATCGATTTTTACTGTTCCTCCGGCGGCGTATGTGTGTACGTAGAAATAAGAATATTTACACCTTTCAGGCGTATGTATGTGAAAACTTTGATTTTCTACAGTTACTATGAAAAAATAAGCTTACGAACAAAGTTGCAGACAACTGGAAAGTATAGTACTCTGTACGTCTGGCACCAGTAGGTTTATCACTAATCTTAGGTAGGCCTATATGGCTTTTTATATCTCTGCCCAAAAGTAGTTTAGTGGGTGGGATGGGGTGAGGTTGTATACTGGAATCGACTGGTCACTCCTTCTCTCTCTCTCTCTCTCTCTCTCTCTCTCTCTCTCTCTCTCTCTCTCTCTCTCTCTGTATGGGTGTGTGTATGTGTGAGTGTTTGTGTGGCTGTGTATCTGTGTGTGTGTCTGTCCGGGTATTTTTTTCAAAGTTGAGGTGTACGGATTTATATTTTGTTTGGTGTACGGTTGCTTCATGACATGACCTTGCCACCCTAAATTTTACATTTGTTTAAAGGTTCCTTTCTTTATTTAATTAACGTTAACGTCAGTACAATGTAGTAATATTTGACGGATTACATTGATATATTAATTAATGATAGAAAGTAGAACAATTTGTGGTAGAAGGACAATAATGGTACTTGCGAAAAAGGCAATTAAAACCACTTTAATCCTAGCTTCTTAAAACTATTTTTTATAGTGTAACTTTTTTGTGGCTTAGATAACAATTATTATAACACGTTTATATTTAAAATAGAAGAAAGCCGTAAGCTTATATTATATATGTAATGTGTGCGTGTGTGTGTATGTGTGTGTGTGGGTGGGTGTGTGTGTGGGTGTGTGTGTGTGTGTGCAGTCAAGTCTATTTAAATTTTATTTAAGCTCCACTAACTGGTCTCATCATGTATCCACTCGTCGCCGATGATACCGCTTTTTTTTTTTTTTTTTTTTTTTGGGAAATGCAGTTTTTCGACTTCTAGAGTTCAGAATGTACAGTATACTGGTCAATGAACTTTAGACTGGCGTACTTTGAGATCCGCATCCCAGTCTTTGATCATTCGTAATTAGAGCTGAAAGTCAATAAACCACAGTTATCACCGAACCTGACGAGCGATGCTTAGCCTAGTTCCAAGTGGCGGATCTGATCGCTTTTAAAAGAGAAAAGCAATTAGCACTAAGTCAGGTGTCATTCCGGTACTCTGCCATTTTACTAGGAATAGAAAGAAGAGCTACCCACCGCCGAAGCTCAGTGGTAGACCGTTCGTTTGGCAACCAGATTACCCGGGTTCCAATCCCGAGGTGATTAGATTAGATATTCAATGTGTACAGGATCCAGCGGACTGCCAAGAGCCGAATCAGAACCACACAAAACTAATCAAAATCAGGCTAGAAAACCTAAAGACCTAGAAAACCTAAAATTAAAGAAATGATATAAGACATAAAACTAGCATGACTAATAAAATTTAACCAAGTATACAAACAAGATGATTGACCTATATGCGATAAATAAACCAACATCACGCAAAAATTTAAACAAGGTTTGACCTTCGCAAATTTTAAAAAATCTCATAAAAAGGTATCGAACCAAAATATCTGTATCTGTCATCAACCAAATCAGCACATTCAGACAAAAAATGGCGGACCGCAAAGGATTTGTCACATGCAAAGCACTGTACGGTGGTTCTTCTCCTTTCAAAAGGAAACTATGGGTGACATATGCCCAATATGAAGGCGAGCCAAAACGGGTTCTTCTTTGCGAGTGGACGCAAAGATAGGCAAAGGAGCAGACACTTATAGAAGAATTTGAAATAATTTGTTTATTGATTTGAGTAGACCATTCGGTCTGCCACAGCAGTTTACAATAAGAGCCAGTCATACAACGCAGGTCAGGGTATGGAAAAACTGGAAAACCTCTGAAGGAAAATCAAGATGGAGAGCTTCTTTAGCCGCTTTGTCCACTGCAATATTGCCGCGGATGCCCATGTGACTAGTTACCCACATATCTTGTCGTGTGCAAGATGAAAATGGAAATTTTCGATGTCCGTCTTAGCAGTATAATTGTTCCACAGGCGCTTGTATCTGGACACGCGAGCGCCTACATGCGTGTGACGCGTATTCCTTTGGTTATCTATATTGGACACGAGACGCGTCACAGGCATAGGCGCTCGCGTGTCCAGATACAAGCGCCTGTGGATCGTTCTTATTGTGCTTCAATGTGGATTTAGGTAAAGGCCTGTCGTGGAGGTTCACGAACCTTTGTTTTCTTCAAGGTTCTCGGATCCCGAACTTAGATTTCTGAATCTTTTGGACAAAAATAGGTTCAAGAATTTAATTATGTTCGGGACCTGAGAACCTCAAAAAACCGAGTGGGCGAACCTCCACAAACCTTTCAATTAAGACAAGCCATAACCATTTCTTCCTTGGGATGGTTATCCACGCGTCTGCCATATCGATCGCCAATAGCGAGTGCAGACGGTAAACTTCACTCTTCAGCATTCAGAAAGAAGACCTCAAATTGCTTATCACCTACCTAGAAGTCCCCCGTAGGGGTGCCGGGGTTTTCAGTATAAATAATATACCCACTTTCTGGAAATTTAGTGCTTTAAATTCCCACTGTCTTTGTCTTTCTCCTTTGTTCTTTCTCATTCCTACTCTGTTCTATCAATCTACTATACTATCTTCTTCTTTGCTAGACCAGTCTCCTACCTTTTTTCTTGAACACCCTTCCGGGACAAAACTCATTTGTGTGTGAGGTCTGTTGGATCAGCTTGGCAATATTGGACGCTTTCTGCCAAATGGTCACTGGGGCTTCCTATGATGTGATTATTTGGCAATGTAGGCATTTTGTTGATATTTTATAATGATGTTTGTATTCTATTTTGTTTTTTGTAAACGGGGGTTCGATGAATTAGAGTATAGCCTCAGCGTCCCCTGCGTGGGATGTATTTATTGTAAAGTGATCGGCTGGTGGAATGCCTTCAGTGTTACTAGGCTACTAGGGTTGTTTCAGCAGATCTTTTATGCGGATCAGGGGTGAGTCCTCTTTCAGCAAAGTTGTAGTCATGATTTTGTGGACACCTGATTCGGCTCTTTGCAGTCCGCTGGACCCTGTAGGCAATGAATAACTAACTAACCTACCTAGAACAACGTGTATAGAAAACATTCAACGGATCGATAGAAAATAAAATAGAAAAAAAAAAGACTGTTCAAACTATTTCCTACCTGGGCTGTTATATCACTTCCCCGTGTTGACACTCGTGGCGGTAACAGGTAAAAATAGACTACTGAAGAGAAGAGCTCCACTCCCTCTCCCTATAAACATCTCACAAAGCAGACAATGGCAGATGCCGAAACTTCATGCCTGCTTAATGGGCCACTGCTGCTTAAAATAGTGGGTACCATAGATTCTACATTAGACAGGATTGGTATCTTCCGACAGTCGAAGCTACACTTCCATTGCGCATGCTCAGGCTTGCGAGTGCAAAAGGTACTTCCGCCTCGTACGAAGTTGTGAGCAGAGTTTTGAAAGAATTTACCGATCTAGCAAACAATCAGCAACGCAGAGAACTGTTGACTGGTCCAAATATTTACCTATTCATATTTGTTTTATGTAGTGTTACTGCATTGTGGTATTTAACCAGAAATAGTATATATAGAGATGAGACACTGCTTCTTACCTCTCATGTGGTCGCTAAAACTGGATTATCTTTCCTGACAACGGTACGAGGGCTTTTGTAGCCCTTACCAGTCATGTAATAGATCGTAAGTTTTCTCCAAAATTAATGATCAGATTATTGTGAAATTTGGTACAGAAGTTGGTGGTAAAGACATAAAGAAAAAAAAGAAGTTTGGTTACACTCAAAACATAATTGTTCCGAATTTATTTTTTATTATTATTTTATTTTTAGGAAGACACTTGTTAAAAATAAATAAATACATATATAAATAAGTAAAGAAAAAAAGTAAAACATGGCAAGGAGGAGTCTGCAATATTTATTAATTAATTTTAAATTTTATTATAACCTTTATTTTTATGTTTAATATTTATTTATTATTATCATTATTACCTTTATTATTATGTCTAATAGTTTAATGTTTTATGTTAGTTTTGTTGATTTGATATTTATTGTATTTTATTATTCTGTTGTTGTCTTGTCATGTGACTGTTTTCATGTGACTGCATATAATATACTGTAGCATACTATTGCGTGCATGGTGCAAAATGGTTTTATGGGCAGATTTACAAAATCGTTTGGTGAGGAAGTAGGCACATAATTATAAGACCGACACCCTTTCACCCCAACCCAGATATGTCTACCATACCTCTTGTTCTGAACTGAAATCATTACACACTTTCAGCTTAGGCCTACTTAACAAACATACCTCTTTTAAAACCAAAGCAACCAAGTTTTCTTGCTAATGCCCTCCTCCTACTCATAATACAATCCAATCGAACATTTTCATTTCACCGGTACAAAATGTTGACAAACTCACAAAGATTGAAAGACATTACTCATTACACTAATTATTAGTCTTACGACTTAGTCTTGCTTTTCGTTCCACCTACCATGACTTCTCGCTGCCTTTCCAAGAAATTATTAATTAAAACTCGATTTCAGAAAAGTAGTTATATAATTTTAGTATGGTATTATTTTGATTGCCAACCACAGGTGTAAATAATTGCATACATACCCGAAAAACTTCCTCTAAACAGGCACTCAATGCGGGACATTTCAATTCTGTAGCCATGTTTTTGCGATGAACCGGAAGTGACGCTTGCACACCGCAAGCAAAACCCTGGCAGACGGAACTAGACGCAAAGCGAAGAGAGAGAGATACCAATCCTGTCCCCTCTAGAATCTATGTGGGTACATAATCCTGCCGCAACTATTTCAAGAAATATATCGTGTTACATTATTGGGGTACAAAAAACAACTTTTTGGAAGTTGAACGCAATACGAGCTATACCATGACTTTGTATGGGATTGCTGGTGATCAATGTATATAAAGACCAAGGTTTTCCCTTTTCCATAGCGTCTTCTATCAGAACTATAAGGTCAGGCTCTAGTAGCTTTGCTGAAATTCCACGTTCACTAGGCCTATTCCGTGTTTACAGCCTAAACCTGTAAGGCTCGAAATACACGTACCAGCATTCAGGATCGGAGATGGCCCGTCATTTCAATGTTTCGCTTATCACTAATAGTTGAGCCAAAGACGCCTGTATCTGGATTCGGCAGCGTCTCTCTAGAGAGCGCGTCGCTGACTGTAGACCTAAACCTACTTCTGTTGTCGTTATGTAGGCTTCAGCATCTCAACATTCAGATACGGGCGCCTGTGAGAGGAGCGTTCTGTATTTGCATGGCGCGATTCAGAAGCATTGAAGAAACTGCAAGGTTCATCCCATACCAGCTCAGCTGAAAGACCGACCCCCAAGGTCAGATTCAATTGATTCATGTATTTTGACCCCCAACGCCGGAGACAAGTTTCAACGGTAAAGACCCTTTCAATTTCCATTTCGGTGCCCGCCAGCAGCCTCCCGTGCCGAACCTTCCTGCTAATGACGGTTTGAATCGGAAGTGATTAGTACGCTTACGCCAGCCACAGCACAGACACTACTCTTCTCCACACTGAGTATCGAAGATCATGCACACTAAACCTTGAAGCGATGGCGTTTGCCTCAGTAATCTCCGATACTCAGATTGAGCACAGGTTGTGCTCGTTCCACACTGAATGTCTGAGAGGCGTCTCACGTCAGCGCCCTGACACTCTGGTTTATATTTAGGCTATATATCAGCAGTCTCTGTTACTCACTATAACTGCACCGTGGTGTTCTCGTCTCTAGTCTGCGATAGATAAAGAGCATGTATTCTCCTTTATTGTGGTAAACCTTTTCCCTCATGTCATGCTGTACAGGTGTTGTGGCCGGGTGAAGTAAAACATGTTATGTAATCTCAGGCTCTTCACTTTAACAGTAAGTGAAAGTGTCATTTGTCATCACTCTTCCCAAAACGGGTAACCTTCAGGAGTGTGAAAATTGCCGCACCATCAGCCTCATCCCAGCAATGTCCTCCTGAAAATAATATTCAACAGGTTGAAACCCCAAGCTGAACAAATCATAGCTGAAGAACAAGAAGGATTCTGGGCAGGGCGAAGTACCACTGAACAGATTTTCTCAGAATAATCTGCGAGAAATACGATCTACAGCACCAGCAACATCAATATCATGTATTGTAGACTTCAAGAAAGTGTTTGACCGAGTCTGGCATGCAGCAACCATGAGAGCGTAAAGCATCAGCCCTAACATTAATAAAGTCATAAAAAGCATATAAGACAAGGTTACCAGTGCAGTCCTCCACAGCAGCGCCATCAGGAACTGGTTCAGAACAACAATCGGCGTGCGTCAAGGATGCCTACTCTCTCCAACACCCTTCAACATCTTCCTGGAGCTCATTCTGTCAGATCGCCTTGCAGATCACCAAGGCACAGTCGGCATAAGGGTAGAGCAATCTCCAACCTCCGTTTTGGGGATGCCATTGATGGATTGGCTGGAGTGAAACAAGAACTTGAACAGCTGGTACAGAGGCTCGACACCACCTCCAGAGCCTTTGGAAAGGAAATAGGTGCAAAGAAGACCAAAATGATGACCAACAACACCAATGGAGTCAACACGGACATCAAAGTCCAAGGCCAGTCCCTCAACACAGTGCATAGCTTCAAATATTTAGGAGCAATTGTATCAGACAAGAAATATATATATGTATATTTCTGTATATTAATGTTTTACCGTACTGTTCAAATATTTATCCTTGTTAGATTACATGTGATGTTTGTATTATTTCTTATCTTGTTTAATTGTTTTATCTCATAATGTTTTACCACATGGTTTAGGTATTTATCTTTGTGCGCGTATGTGTGTGTATGCGTGTGAGCGCTTAGAGCAAACTTTAAGTTTGGTTTTGAGCTATACAAAATAAATTATTATTATTGTTGTTATTATTATTATTATTATTATTATTATTATTATTATTATTATTATTATTATTATTATTATTACAAGACAGAAAATGACTAAAGGTTACATTACATTACATTACATAATTGTTGCTTTAGGTCCAGCGGACTCTTCCGAGCCAAATCAGGACCGGACAACCCCCAATCCGCATAAAAGATCTGCTGAAACAACCCTAGTGGGAAAACTGAATGCCCTCCACCAGCCAGTCACTTTACAATAAAGACATCCTACGCAGGGGATGCTGAGGCTGCACTCTAATTTATCGAACCCCCTTTTACAAAAACAAAATAGAATACAAACATCATTATAAATTATCAACAAAACATATACATATAAAATGCCTACATTGCTAAATAATAACTTCATAGGAAGCCCTAGTGACCACCTGGCAGAAAGCGTCCAATATTCCCAAGCTGATCCAACAGACCTCATACACAAACAAAGAGTCTTGTCCCGGAAGAGTTTTCAAGAAAAAAGGTAGGTGACTGGTCTAGCGAAGAAGAAGATAGTATAGCAGATTGATAGAACAGAGCAGGACTGAGAAAGAGCAAAAGAGAAAGACAGCGACAGTGGAAATTTAAAGCACTAAATTTCCAGAAAGTGGGGATACTATTTATACTGAAAGCCCCGGCACCCCAACGGGGGTGACTAAAAGTTACAGGAAGAGAAAAGGCCTCAATCCATACACACAAAAATCAAACAGACGAAAGCACTTTTATTTTAAACAGGCACAGTTTATTGTACCCGTGACCAATTTTCGACACTCAAACTGTATTATTATACACTTCAAATATTTGTTTTAACCTGACGGACGTCGATGCATGTGAGACATATTTATTATTATATTATATTATTATATTTTTACGAAAGTATTAAAACGGATGAGAATAAAAACCGAGGTCTAGTCCGTGCCCGCACGCATTCCATCGCACGGACTTTAAAGATCCTGACACTCATGTCCTAGACGCGGTAAATGCGGGCCACACAAATACACCCAGCACACACTATGTCCCTTTTCCCCATCCCCGGTCGCACGGGATTGTGCTCAGTCTTCTGGGCGTCAGACTATGCGCCCAAAAGTTACAAATGGGCACCTCGGGAGGCTTCAGTTAGATCCCGTAGCAGCTCTTCAGCTAGAAAAGCGCTATATAAAAATGATAAAAAAAATAATGCATAAACTTTTTAAAATTTTTGAAATTAAAATTTAATTTGCACGATTTAAGGTAACATTTAATAATTGTTCGTTGTTTTTTTTTTTTTTTTGAGTGATAAGGCAAGAAAAACGCCAAATGCATGTCAAGTAAACAACACACATTAATCAGAAAATCTCACTGAACATGACCTGGAATACAAATGTTTCATATACTACTACTACTACTACTACTACTACTACTACTACTACTACTACTACTACTACTACTACTACTACTACTACTACTACTACTACTACTACTACTACTACTACTACTACTACTACTACTACTACTACTACTACTACTACTACTACTACTACTACTACTACTACTACTACTACTACTACTACTACTACTACTACTACTACTACTACTACTACTACTACTACTACTACTACTACTACTACTACTACTACTACTACTACTACTACTACTACTACTACTACTACTACTACTACTACTACTACTACTACTACTACTACTACTACTACTACTACTACTACTACTACTACTACTACTACTACTACTACTACTACTACTACTACTACTACTACTACTACTACTACTACTACTACTACTACTACTACTACTACTACTACTACTACTACTACTACTACTACTACTACTACTACTACTACTACTACTACTACTACTACTACTACTACTACTACTACTACTACTACTACTACTACTACTACTACTACTACTACTACTACTACTACTACTACTACTACTACTACTACTACTACTACTACTACTACTACTACTACTACTACTACTACTACTACTACTACTACTACTACTACTACTACTACTACTACTACTACTACTACTACTACTACTACTACTACTACTACTACTACTACTACTACTACTACTACTACTACTACTACTACTACTACTACTACTACTACTACTACTACTACTACTACTACTACTACTACTACTACTACTACTACTACTACTACTACTACTACTACTACTACTACTACTACTACTACTACTACTACTACTACTACTACTACTACTACTACTACAGTAATCACTGTTTGCTTAAGAACAATAAATTACAACGTCTTGAGGAGCTCTTCAAGCTGGACATTACGCCAGATCGGGATAATATTTTTCAATAAATTCTACAGTACGATAACTGACTATTTAAACGTTTTTGATGATAAAGATTTCTAAAGTACATCCTTTGGAACTGAGGAATTATGTCTCAAATTCATTGAGTGTACCAATTCCCTTAAAACACAATTAGATGAGACAGTGTCTTTTTTTTAAAACAATTTAATGTATTGAATTTAGCGTCTATTCATGTCTGTTTTAACTTAGCGTTTATTCATGTCTGTGAGGTTAGAAATGAGACAATGTCATTACTCAAAAGCGGCGCTTGGTGAACATCTTGGTGGTGCAAACACCTTTAATTAGTGCCGTCGCAATATAATTATATGAGTGCTGGAGCCAACGGAAACACATTGACAAAACAAATGCTTTCGCTGTTCACGTCTGATCACTTTACTGTTAGTAGTACAACGTGACCCACATGTCCTGCAACTATGATGCATTTAAACTTCAACTGACGTATGTTTTGTCTCCATCGACTGGCATAGTTTTCGCAAAGAAAAAAAAAAAAACTAATGGTGTAGGAAATTGTAAAACTAAAGCTCTTAAGGGTAGAATTCAATTATTTTCAGTGTAAACTCATCTTGCTGAAAATATTAAATGGAACACGAACAACACGAAACTATGTAGCATATATTGAAACCAAGAAAGCTTAAGTCTTAAGAACTGCATTGCAGTCAGTCATGTCACTCTAAACATCTGATTAACTCATTAAAATAAAATAAAAACTTGGTAAAGAAAAAAAAAGCAAAATTTATATCTCACAATTTTTGAATTCTTGTGAAGCCAAGAAATGGCAGTTCCAATTAATTTTCTTTCATTGTGCTCCTCAACAGTCTGTGGTTGTTTAAGTTCACAGCTTTAGTTTCAGATCTCGCAGACTCTTAAACAGGTATTAATGTCGCTATATATACAGTCTGAGGAACGCAATTACATAATCATAATAAGTCATTGTTCATGCGTTGATCGGATGCATGCAATTCGTAATCATAATAAGACATCACAGGCAAGGAATGCATTGAATGATGACCACCGTACTAATTGTGCCGAGCTTTTATCCTTTGACAATTGAACTGAAGCAAGTTTGTCCTGGAAACTGGGCGTCAAATAGAAAATCATAGTAAGCATGACTTCACAATGCATCTTTTGCACAGTTTATCTTTGGACTCAAAAACATTACGTAAGTGAACTACAAGTGATGACTGATGACTTGCATACGCATCATCGTGTGATACAAACAAAATCATGCATGCATAATATTTATGTGTGCTTGAAACAACATAGAACTGTTTATTATTTTTAATTGTCGTGAAGGCGGATGAAGTAGATCACAGGGCGAATGCACCCAATTTAAACTTCTGTCAACTCATTTTCGTTCAGTTAAAGGCAATAGTTTCTCTCCCATTCCCATGACGCCATTTCTTTATGTCGTAGAGGATCGTGGTTAAAATGGCAAGGTAGGCGGCATAGTGGGCATAGCAGGTAACGAAGATGGGTTGAGCATCAAGTGTCCTGCTTTAAGTTTGCGTGCATTGGGGTGTGTGTCGGTCCTTCTGAGTGGCGTTTTCACGACACCTTCGTTGTCACACGACGAGGGTCCATGTCCTGCAGCTAGCTGGGAAAATCCTGACAGGGGAAGAGGAGGAAGAACTGGCGCCACTCCTGTGCACGAGCTGAGATGGACCGCTGCAGACGTGGCCAGGGCCGTGGACATAGAAGATCGAGGCTTCTGAGCTTCCCGTGAGCCCTGTGACTGAAGGACCGCTTCTTTACAGTTCTGAGAGGCAGGCTGATTGTCTACAACTATTTCCTCTTCGGACGTACCGTCACCACACGCACGTTCGCCCTCGGGGCTCTTGAGGCCATTGCTGGGACTTGACTGCGGCGGTAATGTCTGAGTTCTGTCAGCGCAAACTTCTCCTGTTTTTGTTTCGACGTATTCGGCGTGCGCTGACAATCTGGAGGCTACCCCGTGCAGCAACGTTGTGGCTTCGGCGGCGCCTGATGGAGACGGAAGGAAAGCGTTGGCACTGTCATTTCTAGGGGGGCTGGGTTTGTTCATAGCACTGAAGTCGCATGCAGAACCTGAGACGCAGCGCCTGATGGGTTTGATCTTAGCGCTGCCGAAGCTAGACTCTCTGGAGTGGCGCGTGCTGTTGTGACGGCTGACTTTAGGGCTAAAGACGCCGTCACTGGCGTTGCTCGATTCGTCCCAGTCGTCGTCGTCGCTGTCGTCACCTATAGACCCTTCTGCACATGCACAAACAATTATCACATAAGCGCTAGAAAGCATCAATAAACAAAATTTCCAGATAACATTTCATTCTTTTAAGTTCAAGATATTTTTTCCTGGTTTACACACTCTCTCTTTGTCTCTCTCTCTGTCTCTCTCTGTCTCTCTCTCTCTGTCCCTCTCTCTCTCTCTCTCTCTCTCTCTCTCTTTCTCTCTCTCCCAGCCCGCCCCCTTTCTAAAAAAACTTGACACATTTAGCGTGTGATTTTAAAGATTATAAATTCTTCTTTTCAATGCTAAAAGAACACAATTTCTCTCCTATATTGAGCTAAACTAATTATATGCTATGAAGCTATTTTTGAGTTCTTTTAAAGGCAGTAGGCCTGGTTACTTCCCTTTACCCCTATCACAAAATATTCGACAGGGGCACTAAACGAGACTAAAAATAAAGAATTTATCAAGAGTTCAAAATTACTAATATTGAGCTCAAACATCCCCTGAATTATCACAGAATATTCGACAGTAGCACCAAAATGGGACTGAAGAGAGAAACTATCAAAAGTCAAAACATTACCAATAATGAGTTCAGACATTCCCTGTCACAAAATATTCGATATTGGCATCAAAACGGGGTTAAAGCAAGAAACTATCAAAATGTTCAAAATTACCGATATTGAGTTCCGACAGACTGGAAAGCGGACTGTCCATCTCAGCGCCCACGCCAGGTTCTCTGGGGCACTGCAGCATCCTCTTGCGCAGTCGCTTCATTCCGCGAGCCTTGTGGATCTCTTCATTCAGCTCCCCCAGACTCTGCATCGTCTCGTTGTATCGCGCCCTCTCCGCTTGGTGACTTCTCCGCAGGTCTAAGATATTCTGTTTTTGAAGCTAGACAAACGGGGAAAGGGAAATAAATAATTTTGCCAGATTACATGTTTTGTTATATCTTATTGTAGCATTAAAAAACTGCGCTGTATCAGTTCAAAGAGCTACTTAAGGAGCTGGCTGAAACAAACATCTGCCTCAAGCCACCCAAGGCGCCAACCTATTGCTTGATGGACATCCACAACAAACCTATTGTCTCTATCAACAAGAAACAGTTCTGACTTTGACTTTGGCTTTGACGACGACGACGACGACGACGACGATGATGATGATGATGATGATGATGATGATGATGATGATGATGATGATGATGATAATGATGATGATGATGATGATTTCTTTTAATCCCACACAGGGGGAGAATGGTGCGTGTCTGCCAGCATTATCGTTTTTTTTTGAAAACCCGCAAAGTGTTCAAACATCTAACGTACCTCCATCTGTGAATCCCAGGAAGCCTTTTCTTCAAAGTATGGTCTGGAAATTACATAATAGAATACAGAGTGATGAGGAAAATACGCAGTACACAAAACCATAAGACATAGAACGTACGAATATTCGTCACAATGGGAAAAATCATACCGTATCTAGTACGATAAGTGGCATGATGAAGTAGTACCCAATTGAGAAAAGAAAGAAAGAAGACAATGAACTGCATAGAAAGAGTTAAATAAAAGTGAGGAAATTGGGGTGAACGAAACACTGGACCGATACAATAAAGCAATAATGCAAAAGTGGGTGAAATATACAAGCATATATGTTGGTATAGATCGCCGCGTTTTGAGCCTGATGTGTGATTTGAGGAAAAGCGCGTACTGTTACTATTACTACTACTACTACTACGACTACGACTACGACTACGACTACTACGACTACGACTACTACTACTACCACTACTACCATTATTAATATTATTATTATATGTTGTAAGAACTGCGATAAAAGAATAGAGCGAAGATTAGAATGAAAAATAATATTTAAGAAGATACGTGGAGTTACGGATACACATTTAAATTGGCTGCAAATTAGAATAATTCACAGAATTTTAGGAACTAATATAGTATTATCCAGTATGGGAATAGAGCAGGATAATAGCTGTGCTTTTTGTGAAGACGAAAGAGAAAACATTCAACATCTATTCTTTAAGTGCCCATATGTTCAAGTATTTTGGAAGGAATTTGAAAGGGCCATTAATTCTAAATGCTATAATTCTGTTGCCTTCCACTTTAGCGAACATCTAGTTATATTTGGCTGTGACAGAAATATAAAAACGGATAAAATATTGGATTTAATAATATTATTATCTAAATCATATATTTACAGATGTAAAATGAAAAAAACCACACTCCACTCTATCAGTCATTTACAACTCTTGTTAAACACAGATATGAGATAGAGAAGAATATAGCTTGTGTATAATTGACACAAGAAAAATGAATGCAAGCATGGCAACTTTGTATCCCGCTGTTTGAACGCTTATAATTCATTTGTTGGTTTGTTTGCCTCAATTGTTGTTCATTAAGAATTTTAAATAGTACTCCATGACCTCTTTCTCTCTCTCTCTCTCTCTCTCTCTCTCTCTCTCTCTCTCTCTCTCTCTCTCTCTCTCTCTCTCTCTCTCTCTCTCTCTCTCTCTCTCTCTCTCTCTCTCTCTCTCGTTCCCTATTTATCTGTCTCTGTGTATAAAAACGTAAGCCAAACTTGCTGGAATAGCATATATTGTAAAATTATAGTAATTATGTACACACTGGAAGTTTTCTTTATATTTGATTTCATGTACTATTGAAATAATGCAAATTTTTCCGGTTCACTTTCAATATTTTTTGCATAATAGCTATAACTGTATTTATCCATGTTCTGTATTAATAATGTTTTGTATTCATGTCTGTTTTGGAATCATAAAAGCTTATTATTAAAAAAATATGTATTATTATTATTATTATTATTATTATTATTATTATTATTATTACTATTAAAACATCACGACTAATTTGAACGACGACGATGACCACCAACACCAACACCCCCACTCAACACCACCACTACCATTACCTTGATTAAAAAAAAGAACCTGAGATTTTACCTTGCTTTTTCAATGGATCTGTTGTATTTCTTCAGGTAGAGGCTTATCTTTTGCTTCAGCTCTTGGTATTTTTCACTCCATTGGGTTAATTCCTCCTGGAAAACGGCCTTCTTTCCTTCTTCTTCCATCAGCTAAAACGAGCGGAAATAAGTTTAAACATATTTATTTTGTATTAATAACTTTCATATGTGTGTCAGTCAGTTCAATTTTCAATCTAACTAAAAACAATATAACAAAACAACAACAACAAAAAACAACAAGTGAATAATTAAACGAAATTATAAATTCACTACTACTACTACTACTACTACTACTACTACTACTACTACTACTACTACTACTGCTACTACTACTACTACTACTACTGCTACTACTGCTACTACTACTACTACTACTACTACTACTACTACTACTACTACTACTACTACTACTTCTTCTTCTTCTTCTTCTTCTTCTTCTCCACAAAGTCTAAGATAAAAGCATGGAATTTCATTTTCATGGGTACGACAATGCACGTATTATAAAGGACAAGCTATGATGAACAAAGTGTACTGGTTTAGGTTTTGATTGAAGTTTTGGGCCGTAGACCTATCCTCCAAGCTGGTGAAATTCAGGTTGGGGTTCTTTCAGCGAAAGTT
This sequence comes from Oncomelania hupensis, assembly GCA_036898135.1. Taxonomy (NCBI): domain Eukaryota; kingdom Metazoa; phylum Mollusca; class Gastropoda; order Littorinimorpha; family Pomatiopsidae; genus Oncomelania; species Oncomelania hupensis. The sequence goes on along the minus strand of CM072511.1, from coordinate 95,780,057 downwards.
CGGGCTGCCCCAGTGCAATGTCACCCAAAACCCAGCAATGGAAGCACACCTCGTCCTTGTTTGATCCTTGACTAAGTATTAGTCCATAATTGATCCGGCACTAGAATCATTCCACTTACTTGGCTTTGACATAACCAACAGACTTGGCTGAAGCAGCAATTAAATATTGGATCATTCTCATATAGCTTATTTATCAACTGAAAGCGCAGCTGAATTTAGATGGCAAAGAGGTTTATAGGCAGGCGAAGGGTGAGAACAACATTCGGTCACAACGTTTCTGAGGTCTATAAATAATAGTTTATAACTTACATTTTGCGTGACCTTGTTGAAATGCTCCTGAAATGCCAAGTCCAGACTATTGGTGCCATTCAGAAGCTCCTCGACATTGCGCACTGACTCCTTATGGCCTTCGCAATAAAGTTGGGCTGTCTTGAAATTGCGAGTCGCAATCTCCATCTTGGCTTTAGCCTAAACAGGAAAGGAAACAGTCAAATACAATGGTTACCGTGGTTAATAATAATTATTATGCCATGGTGCTAACGTGATGAGTGACAATCTATATGTATTGAAACTTGCAGAGTTAATGACGGGTGAACAGAAACGGCGGTGAAACAAAATGTCATTGTATTACTTTAAACCATTCAGTACATTCAACGTTTAGTTTAATTAAAATTAATTTGAATTTATCTAATCTTGAGTTTATCATTGAGGGAGTTGTCTCCCTTTTAACATATATCGGAATGTTTTGTGTATCGTTCTTCTAAAGCGCTTAGGTGAAACATTTTCTCAAATCAACCTTGATACTTTCTTTTTCTCGTCGTCTCTTCTATCATTAATCTTTGTTAAAGTAAAAAAGTTTTACTGGATATATTACTTTGATCCATGTACATGGTTGTGCATTGATAGTCTTGAACATGAGATTTAACCACTGACCTATCCATGGATTTAACCTTTAATTGTGGCTTGATTTTTACATCTCAGTTTAGCAATTGCTAAGATTTTATACATAATTATGATGGTGTTAAAGGAAGGGGGGGGAGTAGTCCCCTATATGCTTACGTGTCTGGGGACGTTAATCTACTTGCCTGCTTGCCTGAAGGGGGAGGAGATGGAGAGTCTGAATGATAGTAACAAAAGCACAAACTATAGGAACTCTCAACGAATTCTATCATCAGTGACAGTAATATTAATAATGCTACTACTACTACTACTACTACTACTACTACTACTACTACTACTACTACTACTACTACTACTACTACTACTACTACTACTACTACTACTACTACTACTAACCATTTGGGCTTAGTCTCACTTCCACAATGCTGTTACATTAGCAAAATTATTCAGTGATATGGTTCATTATGCACAAATGTTTTTACGTGTATTTTTAAGGTGTTCACCTCGTTAGCTTGTTCAAGGGCCTTGAAGTAAGGTCTCGCTCGCTCCATGCAGCGTTTGTGCCTGGCCTTCTGCTGCAACGCTGCTATTGCTAAGTCTTTGGTCTTCTTGAAGTTTGCCTCGCCCTCCTGGGAGAAAGGAAAGACGTAGATATATAATTATAAGAAACAATTGTACGCAGCATGCTAAGAATATCAGACATAACGCGTTCAGTCATCTTCATCATAGGGTACTGTAGCGAAAATTGACATTCCATTTTACTAAGAACTATATCTATCGTCCACAATACAAGTTAAGTAATATTCAATAGAAAACAATTAACACGGTATTTCAGAAATGTCAGCAATGTACGAGACGAGTACAGTCATCCTCGCCATAGGAACGTGAAAGCTTGCGTTCGGTTGACACAGTGGCTCACGCCCATCATAACAAAGGTCTAGATCCCTCTGTTGTCTGCCAACGCAACATCCGTGTCAGTCTGATCTTTCCCATTCCCAATGCTGATTCAAAAGTTCATTCCAGTTTATTTGTTGTTGTTGCTGGGTTTTTTTAAAACCAAAAAAATTACAAAAGTTGATTACGTTTTAACCGAAGACAATAACAAAGTCTTTGCTTTAGCATAGCAAAACAATTATCTGGGTGCTTACAACACCACCTAAGTAGATTGTTAATTATAAAACAAGGTTGCAAGATGAACGTTTCAGTATGTCATACACACAAAGCAAATACAGTGGGATCTGAGAAAGTCTGAGAAAGTGAGAGTGAAGAAAAGAGGGGGAGGGGGTAGAAGAAAATATGGTTCTATATTAAAAAGCTGCTCATTATGCAGGCCACAGCACTAACACTGGCATTTAAAAACAAATAATTACATTTGAACCAGGACTAAATAGGCCCACCCCATCAGGTTCGATGCTTTCATTATTGCATTAGAATAGTTGCGATATAAAGAGGACATACAAATCAAACAAAGTTACCAGAAGGACTATTCAGATGAAGAAATAAGCAAAAGCAAATAAACCATCTTCTTTGTGAATAATGTATACTTTAAATAAGATTCGTGGATTTCAGGCACACGCAAAACTTACATGAATCTCATTTTCCAGCCGGTTGATATTCGTAACACATTGATTGAGAAGTTCCAACATTCCCTGAAAACCAAACAATAATTGTTTACATTATTATTACGTATAGATAAGCATACTGATATTACAATAATACATGTAATATATTATTGTGTTGTAATAATACTGACGATAGAATGTAAATAATAGAAGAAGAATATACGACAAACAAAGAGCAGCACACACACAAAAGCGGGGAAACATTTTAAAGTAATGGGTGCCTGAAGTTAAAGAGTTGCTGAAGGTGTTGGCCACATAGATTGACAGGGTGAACAGATTGTGGTTGGTCGAATGGAGGAGGGAATGAGGTGGAGGACAGGTGGATCGAACCAATGTCACCAAAGGTACCAAACTCCTACACTAGGTGACATATATCATCATCATCATCATCATCATCATCATCATCATCATCATCATCATCATCATCATAACCACCACTACCACCACAAACATCTCCATCATAATCACTGTGCTACTCCACTGGCCAACCCAGGGTCCTTGAAACAATTGCATGGGAGCTACGACTTAACAGAGACTTTGAAAGGCTTACAATAGAGGCTGCCAAAACACCGAAAACGGTTGTGCAAAAAGCGCCAGCTACTGTGTATGTTCGGGCAAAAATTCCAAAACTGATCACACTTCCTGGTAAAGACAGAGAGTAGACACAGGACGGCTAGCCGACTGACCACCTGCAGCATTCTTCAGTCGCTACAGTAATTTCCACAAAATAATGACGTTAAAATGACTTAACAGGAAGAACAAGCAATCAGGAAGAGAGGAATGCGTGGAGAGAGAGAGAGAGAGAGAGAGAGAGAGAGAGAGAGAGAGAGAGAGAGAGAGAGAGAGAGAGAGAGAGAGACGCACGCATGTACACAGACAAGCAGACGTGCGCGAACACTTACCCCACTCCCACGGTGGAGCCTCACCACGCTCATTCCGCCCCCCCCCCCACACACACACACAAACCACCACCACCATCACCACCACCCTCTCTCTTTTACCCCCACACATTTTACAATATGTTAATGCTACTACTACAATATAAACATAAATTGTACAGAACCAGAATTGGTGCTTATCGCATGTTTAGTTTAGCGAGTAAACGGTTAACGGTAACTTTATTTGATTTTTTTTTACACTTTATTGTCCACTTTTAGTGGGAAATTATGAGCCGCCTGCCCTGGGGAAGGAGCTGTCGCAGCTTGTGGAGCGCCCAAACCCAACCTACCTAATATTAGTTGTGTTTTTGAAATTTTCTTTAACTTCGTAATAAATCTTTCAAAGTGGACGGGATTAGTACACCTAATTGTAATGCTCTTGAATGCCGAGTACAAAAATCTAGGGCTGATTGCCTTTCTTTTCTTTAGTCAATGATTTAAATCTTCTTTAAGACAAATGTATTAACGAAAATGTCGTCCTTGTGAAATGCTTCCTCTTGTTGTTTTTGCTGTTGTTGATGTTGTGGATGTTGTGGATGTTGTGGAATGCTTCCTCGTTGTTGTTGTTGTTGTTGTTGTTCTTCTTCTTCTTCTTCTTCTTGTCTTGCCGTATATGCCCACAATCAATCGTGTTGATCCTTATGGTACTTTTTACCAAGGTGTATGCTGGGTGTGTTTTTGTTACCGGCACTCACCCATCTAGGTCAGGTTCTTTAAAGTCCGTTATGATGTAATGTATGCGACACAGACTAGACCTCGGTTTATACTCTCATCCGAAGGAGTAGGAAACGGGAGTAAAGTGTCTTTCCCAAGGACACAACACAATGCCCCGGCCTGGGCTCGAACCCGGGACCTTCAGATCCGCAAGCCAACGCTCTAACCATTCGGCCACCGTGCCTCCTCTTCTCCTTACTCTTTACGTCTTTTTCTTGACGTACATGAGTATCCTTGCCCTAAACCATCTGATTGTGTATGTGTGTGTGTGTGTGTGTGTTTGTGTGTGTGTGCTTAAGTTGTACATGTCCTTGAGAATGATGGATTGAGCGGATGCGCGTCAAATATGTAAGCATACATCGCCACAGTACGGAGTTTCAGCAGCAGCTGAGCCACAAGCCTGTATATACGCGTCCGCAGTAGTCACTGAGATTCAGTACGCAGTCATCGCAGCTGAAAACAGATTAACATTACTACAGGCCGACATAAGCTGTACATCATTCAAACCTTCCAAGAATAGTTCTAATTGCATGGAATCCCGCTTTCTTAAGGCTAGACTATTTGCTTCTGTGCTTTCCATCATTGATGACTTAAAAATGTAGTTCTAATTGAGTTTCCTTTCCTAGTTACTCCTGTATGTTTTACACAATCTTCTATTGGATTTTTTTGTAGAATTAATAATATTAGTATGTGTATTGTATTGTATTTAACGCAAAATGTGTTCGGTCGTACCAAAACCAAATAAATGAACCACCATCGAAGCTACATTTGACCAGGACTGTCGTTTTAGCTTGACTTCATTTGTTTGGTTTTGGGACGATCGAACACATTTTGCGTTACATATAATACATATACTTATATTATTAAGTCTACAAACGGTCTGACAGAAAATTGTGTAAAACATATTGGAGTAATAAGGAAAGGGAACTCGGTTAGCACTACAGTTATCAATGATGGACAGCATAGAAGTAAATAGTATATCCTTAAGAAAACGGGATTCTGTGCAATTAGAACTACACTTGTAAGATGTGAATGTAGCTTCGATGATGGACAGAAGTTTTCATTAACTTAATAATTCACAGTAGTAAAGTAAGTATTAGTATATACTCTATAACCAACAAATATAGACAATCAAAAAGAAAAAGCAAGAAAACCAAGTGAAAACGAAAATCATTGCTTAAATATAACTTGAATAGGAAAGTTTACCATACGTTTTCCAAAAGCTCATTCATTCTCATTAAAGCTCCCTAATTCTGATAAAATGTTGTACTATTAGCTTCTAGCATATTAATATTTCTTTATATATAGGCCTTCTAAGGGAGTAATTGTTATGAAGTAACAAAATATAGCGGCAAAGGCAAAGTCCAGCAAAGGCGGAAATCATCGCTTACACTGTTGTATCAATGGGAATGTTTAAACGATCAGTCAGTCAATTGCAATAAGCAGTGGGTTATATATTTAATCAGTCATACAAACAAAAATGCTGTACTGACTATAGCTCGGTTATTACTGAACAGAAAGAATCAATAATATCTCTATCAAATAAAAGTAAATAATTATACAAGTCTTAAAGTATCGGTGCCAACTCTGATTCTCTTACTTACAATGCTCTCAATTCCTTTAGCATGACCAAACATTTATATTAGGTAGAAAGATCTCAGCGTTGTGGAATTTGAAAGACGCATAGCCTATGACCTATTCACGCCTACTGACACGCTGATCTTAAATGTAAACAGAGAGGTCGAGAACTATTGATGTTTATATGCAGTCTGTTGGGGCGACTTATAAGAAGTAAAATTTAGAAAAGCATGGAGTTACGGAAGAGTTTAATTCCTACATCTCCAGTCCATGAATCATGAATTATAATGCTCGCCAAGAGTAGTAAATAAACAACCAACTTCATTAATATTATTACAGCGGCCATATCCTCCGAATTAATCGAATTTGTGTATGAAATAAATGCTTGATAATCATAAAGTCAAGTATGCGTGTTTAAAGTAAATTATTTGTACGTTTCAAACACACACGCACACACACAATCCAAACTCTCTCTCAACACACACATGCACACACAATCCAAACTCTCTCTCAACACACACACACACACATTTATATATATATATATATATATATATATATATATATATATATATATATATATATATATATATATATATATATATATATATATATATATATATATATATATATATATATATATATATATATTAACGCGCTCAACGTCCATCCAAGATCAGTTCAAGAAGGCTTATTGCATAACGTTTTAAGTTCACCTCCACCAAGTTCAAACAGGCCTTTATCAGGTAGGCATCCGCTTGAATGAAGGATCTTATCACCACACTCAAGTTTACTCAATGAAGGGTCAGAACCTGTTCAAACCTTTAAATTGGCTGGAATTTGAACAATGATGACGCAGAACTAACTACAAAGTTCATTTACCCATAGTGATATAATACATAACTTCTCGTGATAAGAAGGAACCCTATACAAACAAGGCATATCATGTGACTTTTGTAATAATACATGTATACCACTGAAGCTTTAAGTAAAAGGGTTCCACCAACTATTGTTTTGTAATACATTGACTGCCTGTGACTTGCAAGAGAGGGTAGGAAAAAAGGTACGAAATTGTGTTGAATATATTATTTAACCTGAAATAATGTGATGATAATATAAACAATGACTCACAGTCTATCTGAAATTCCCTTTCAATATCCTCCCACAAAATTCGAAAAACAAATCTGGCTTTGACTGCTAACATTTGGCCAAACTGGACAAGCATACTTCCATTGCATCTAGCTAACATTTTACCTGGTTGTCCGGTGCAGACAATAATCTGAGAAGACGCTAAACTCCGAAGAAAAGAATATATATATATATATATATATATATATATATATATATATATATATATATATATATATATATATATATATATATATATATATATATATATATATATATATATATATATATATATATATACATGGCGATGTTATTATCATAACCAAATACACACAGCGCAACTGAGATTCGTCGAGTTTGTTTGTTGTTTGTTGGGTAGATTAAAGTCCCCGGACACCTAGGCATATAGGGGACGTAAATATTACAGATAAAAAGTAGTTTAAGATAAGTTAACAGAATCTGCTGACTGGCCTTTCAGGACCGATTAAAAGTCAGGTTAAAATCATCTGGGGGGATAGTACAATTCATTCATACAAAATCAAAAGGAGCAATGAAGTGAGAACTTAGGTATAAGAAAATCAATTTAAACTGGACACAAGGTCCATAAAATGTACAGTATTAATATGTACAGATAGTTAAGATATTAAGTTTGGGGTGTAGGCAAAAAAAAAAAAAAAAAAAAAAAAAAAAAAACACGCTAACGCCCAAGTTAAAATTACAATTATGTGTTTAAAATGGTGGTGCGGAATAAACGTTAAAAATAATTGATATAAGTCCACAACCATTCAGGGAATTAAGAATTATTCATAGAACATCATTATTATAAAAAGTTAAAAAAACTCCGCAAGGCCGGAGTTCCATCGCCCAAGGGAGAAAAACACTTGGGTATGGGACGGACCACATTCAACCCTCCGGTCAAGCCGGGTTGCCATACACATTCGTACCTCCAGAGAGTTCCGGGAAAACGCCTTTCACATTCTCCCAATCACAGATATAGTTATAAAAGATCAATACATTCGTTCTAATATCATTCAAGTAAGACTAATAAGAATAAGAACTACTATGCTAAGAAGTTTAAAAAAGTCGGGTTGCATACAGAGTATGCGGCCCCTAAAATGGAGAAGAATATATGGGTATGGGAGAGTAAGAAGCGCGGTACTAGCGCTGTTAAGTCATAGGAAAACAAGAATTTATACAACTATGCAATAAGCCTGTAGAGGGATGGCGAGTGGGAACAGGATAAAATCACAGGCATGGCTAGATATTAATAATTTAATAAAATTACATGATAATTTCGGATTGTGACATTTATGTGTCAGGACCTGGTCAGGGGAAAAAAAATAAATGGGAAATGGATAGGTAGGTCGTTAATTATAAGAATACAAATAACTTTAAGACTTAAGTAAAAAGTTACGTTAAAAGGTTTGAGTAAGAACCTTGAGGGCTGTGCCCGCCCTCGGAATCACCAGCTATAATTTCCTAAAGTAGGTTGCCAACAGGGGATCGGTGGATGAGCGAGGCCGTTTCGATAAGGAAGCCCATTCCCTTCTCCGCTACGCAGCGGCGGAATCCCATCATGTCGAGAGGGAGGCCCAGGGCCCTACAGGACGTAGTGATGGGAGAAAAGCTGTCAGCCAGTGCAGGGCACCCAAAGAGACAATGCTCGTAGCCAACCGGAAGGCCGCACACACACACCATAGGTGTGAATCGCGTCCTCCAGTGGCCAGAGCAGAGTCTGAGGGCGATCGTTTTGATATGAATGGGGATGTTTGCGTGAAGTGGAAACGGGGTGTTGCTGGTAGGGAAGACCGGCGAGGAGCGGCCGGCGCTCCAAGCAGCAAACTCCGAGGACCAGTCGCTCCAAAGCTTGCGCCTAATCTCCCCCACCAGCTCGGAGGCAGATGGGAGGACGGGTGCCGAGGATAAGGCACGGCCTTGCGAGGCCAATGAGGCCGCCCTGTCAGCTTTTTCGTTCCCGGCAATGCCCACGTGGGATGGAACCCAGCAAAAAGTGTGATCATTGCCGGTAGCCGCCAGGGCGGCCGCCGAGTTGAGGGCGTCATCCACCAGACCAGGTCTGGCTTCTGAACGGCCCCTCTCCAGGCAGGTCAAAGCGGCCTGGGAATCCGTGATCAGAGTGACTCCCAGGCCGGGCGGCGGGTTGGTTTCTAAGAGGGTATTAATAGCGTATATGATTGCCAGCAGCTCAACGGTGAGGGTGCTGGAACCGGGTGGGGCGCCACACGCCCTAGATCCAATGGAAGGTATGTAGAACCCGAATCCAGCCCTGCCGTCCTCCAGCACGGAACCGTCGGTATATATATGAATGCTGTTGGGGGAGTTGTCGATCCTCTCCCTCGCCAGCTGGGTGATCAGGGGAAGGTCCCCCCCCCCCCCTCGTCAGGCCCGCAAGAGCATTAAGTACAACGAAGCACTGCGGCTCCCAAGGCGGACGGAGAGGGGGGACCAACTCCACGGGCCCAATGGGCCCGTCCCCGCACCCAAGAAGGGGAGAGGCACTCTCACCAATTCCTGTAATATGTTTGCGTCCCTCGGGCCAGAGGAACCTAGGGGAGAGCTCCTCCCCGATGGAGTTCGGGACCCGTCGGGCCCTGCAGATATACGCGGCACAGTTCCGCTTAATTTGTTGGGATAGTGGCAGCACGCCTGCTAATTGGTAAACCAGGTTGGTGGGAGTAGATCTTGTGAGGGATAGGGCACGCCGGAGAGCAACGCACTCCGTCGCGACTAGCTTACTCAGCTGTGAGGGAGGAAGGTCATAGAGCAGCTCGGATCCGACAAGTAGCCGGGACCGCACCAGAGAGAGAACCAAGGTGACCAGGTTCCTAGGATCCTGTCCCCACGGCTCGCTCCCCACGGCCCGGACCACATTGGCGGCTTTCCTAGCGCTCGCTATGATTTTGTTTATGTGAAGTGAAAAAGAGCCGTTTTGTTGAAAAGTCACACCTAGGTAACGTACCTTATTGGACGGGAAGATAGGAGTCCCTTTGACAGATATACTGATAGTGTGAGCGTATTTAGGCCGAGAAGCGGCGAAGGGGATGAAGACGGTCTTATCAGGGGCCAAAGACAGACCTATCTCATCTAAAGAAGTCGCGACATGGTCTATGTCGGACTGGAAGGCGCGGACGTCCTGAACAAAAAGTGGACGCCCCGGCCCCACATGGCGCCCCCGTGTAGTCCGCCACAGAGCAATGTCGTCGGCGTACATGGTACAAACAGTAGGAGAAGTGGTGGGAGTCACCACCCCAGAGACAGCGATCGAGAACAGGAGGGGCGCAACCACTGATCCCTGGGGAACACCCATGGAAAGCCTACACGACCCCGACAGGGTCCCGCCCCACCTGATCTGAATCGCCCTGTCCCTGAGAAAGGACTCCACAAAGGAGAGAGTAGATGAGTCTAGACCATGAAGTTTAAGTTTGTTGAGAAGCCCCGCATGCCAGACCGTATCGAACGCCTTAGAAACGTCGAAGAAGCAAGCAAGGACCGTGCGCCTCCTGTTCTTGGCCCGCCTGATGTGCTCATTCAGGCGGACCAGATGGTCGGTAATCCCACGGCCCCTTCTGAATCCGGCCTGGGACTTGGGGATAATAGATTTTTGCTCACAGAAGAACTCGAGCCTGAGTTTAATTATACGTTCATAGATTTTACAGAGGTGAGATGTTAGAGAGATAGGTCTATAGTTTTGGATGAATTTTTTGGATTTGTTGCCTTTGGGTATCGGGATGACGGTCGCCAGTCTCCAAGAATCGGGGATGGTGCCGGAGGAGTAGCATAGATTAAAGAGATGGAGAATATGATTTTTGAATTCCAATGGAGCCCTCTTGACCATGGTATAGTGGACTCCATCCGGACCGGGGGCTTGACTAGATTTACAGCTGAGTAGAGCACGAGCTAGTTCGCGCATGGTAATGGGCACCGACGGTGCCCCAGGGGGTGCAGGGCCGAAGTTGGCCTCGCATGTGCGCCGGCGTTCAGCCTCGCCGAGTGGTAGCTGACTGCCATCGCTGGTAGACACAAAATGTCTTAGAAAGGCGCCCGCCTTCTCCTCGTCGGTCCGGTAAGTGTGACCGTCGCCGTCGGAGAGGTCGGAACTCATCGGACGAAATCTGCCTCGCAATTTCCGCACATTAGTCCATAGCTGCGTGACTGTTTGTTTTTCTGAGAAGACCTTCAGCCAGTATTCACGCTTGGCGGTTGCGATAACTTTTTTGGCATGTTGTTTAGTGGCCTTCATTTCAAGGTGATTGGTGGGATTGTTAATAGCTTTGTATTTTTTGTACGCTACTTTTTTGAGGCGCGTGGCCTTACTACAGTCATCGGAGCACCAGGGTTTCGAAACCCCGGACCTACGGCCGCAAGGAGGGGCGAGATCCGAGACCGTGCTGGTCATGCATTGTCTAAGTGCTAGTTCTATTGTGTCCACGGAAGTTGTGGTGGGGGGGGGGGGTGAATTTGGAAAGAGTAACATGGTATTTATCCCAGTCAACTTTGGCAAGGTTGGGTGTTGGTTCGGGTGAACTATTTTTGACGGGTGTGATTTGTAAGTTTATAAAGATAGGCAGATGGTCGGAGAAGACTGGATCCCCAGCGACCGACCAGTCAGCTAGGGACGCCAAGTCAACAGTAGCTAAGCTAAGGTCTATAGCAGTCATGCTCTGGCACGCTTGGTCCGGGATGCGGGTTGGCGCTCCGTCATTTAGGACCACGAGGCCAGCTTCGCTCAGAGCATCATTTATACTAACAGAAGTATTTGGGTAGTTCGAGTCCCACATACTATCGCGTTTGTTGAAGTCGCCCAGCACGATCCAGGAGCCCGCCTCGACCACCGGGGTGATCCAACCGAAGTCCTTGCAGCCAGTAGGGTTATAATAATTTAGGATTTTGAGAGGGCCAGTGGGGGAGTCCTCCCCCAGGTCTATACTGATGGTGGAGGTGAAGCCGCCTCCTTCCCCCTCATCCACGGGGCCCAGGTTCGCCGCCCGCAGCCCCACCCTGACGTAAGTGGCCACGTACACTTTATCGTGTTCGCCAGTGGTGAAGGCAGGGGGGTAATGAAAGCCTGGGACCACAGGTAGGCCGAATCTATCGCAGCATAACGACTGCAGGCATAAAACGTCTGCCCTAGAGATAGAGTCGGCCAGCAGGGGGACTGAGTCGTTAAAAGAATTAGCCGTTCTGCAGTTTAATTGCAGAATAAAAATGGACTCCGGAGCTCCGGCCATGGCGGCGGTCAAGAGGAACAGGAGAAGGAGGCGGGCAGGCCTAATAGTATTAAAGTTAATGGCTGTCACCATGGATGGATCGACAAAGCATTTTGAAAAGTGCCATCAGTAGACGGACCATGCCCCCAAGGGGGGCGCACTCTGGCGGAAGGCCCCGGAGCCCCGCCTCTAGGGACTGCTCGATCTGGGCGTACTCGTCCTGGAAGTTGGGGCGAGCACGCTCGCCAGGTACGGAGACCGTGGCGCCCGGTGGGGAGACGGCGGCCCCCCCGGGGGCGGGAGTAGTTGGAGTAGAAGAAGGCGTACTGGCCACCGTTGGTTTTTTCCCTGGGATGACCTTTGGTTTGGCTGCGACTGGTGGCTTAGCCCCCAGGGGCTTGGGTTGTGAGTTACTGGGGTCACGTGGGGCCCCATCACGAGGCGCAAAAGACGTTGCAGCATGAGCCACAGGATTTTGTATTATAGTATTACGGTGAGGCATATTGTTGTTTCCGGAGCCGCCTTTGGCTCCCGGAACGGGAATGGTGGCGGTCACAGCGGAGGGCCCCACAACGGGTCGGGATGCCTGCGGGCGCCCAGAGACAGGGGCAGCGTCAGAGCAAGCCCTCGCTTCTGCCACGGCAGTCGCGAAGGGCATGTACGTAGCCCCCCTGAGTCTGTTTGCCCTGCGGCGGATCTCCACCTCAGGACACCCCCCCCAGGCGGCGGAATGGGCTCCGTTACAATTGAAACAAATGAGTGTTTTGCTGTCGCAGACGGCAGTTTTATGATCTTTGCCGCACCTGGCGCACCTATCAGTCCTGCGCTTACACTGTGACTTAACGTGGCCAAGCAGCTGGCAGCGCGTGCAGCGCAGGACCGGGGCCACAAAGGGGTCCACGTCAAACCAGGTGCGGCCGAGGCGGACAGAAGTAGGTAAATCTTTCAGGCCAAAGACCACCTTGATGGCTGCCGAGGGGTGACCACCCGAGCGCTGGAGCCGAGTGACGGACAAAACCGGAATATCCTGGCTATTAATTTCATCTTTGATTTCTTTAAGCATTTTGCCGTCCTCGCCGTCGCCCGGGAGGCCCCGAACGACCCCAACGGTGGTGGCCTGGGGGATGACAGTGGACATAGGGATGCCCTTAAAGCTTTTAGTGCGAAAGATGTTGCCCTGTTGTGCGGCTGAGGTGCAGCCCACCAACCAATCCCCCGAAGGCGTCTTTCTAATACAAGTCGGGTCACCAAAAAGGTCCTTGATTAACTGATGTTGTCGCAGGGGACCCAACCCCGCGAACGTGGCAGGACCTCCGCCCAGGTCTCTCAAAATAACCGGGTGGTCGACCACATCCGCCCTACCTCGAGAGGCCGGGAGCCGAACGGGCCGATGGGCTTTCGTGGGACCAGGTCCCAGCCTAGCTTTTTCTGCATAAGTTAGCCGACGGGGCTGAGTTAGATCAACAGTCTCGGGTGGGTGGTCCGATGGTCCCGCCACGCCCCCGGGGTCGGGGAGCCCACCAGAGTTGGAGTTGTTGGTTTTATTTATGGTTTTACTTCTAGTCCCGACCGTCTCCCAAATCCCCACCTCCCCCTGATCTGCACTATCTGGACTGGGATGGGAGGCGGCCGGCAAAGGATCGGTCATAGAAATCTGTGGGGGAGTCCGCAAGACTGCGGGGTCCTCCGCACTAGGACCCGGACTATTCCCTGCACAGCTACCCGGGGTGCCAGGCCCCACGGGAGAGACAGGAATGTCCGAGGCTGGAGTCATAACATGTTCATGTTCATGTCCGTGAGAGCCAGCGCTGTGACTGCAGCTAGCCTCAGAGACTGAGGAGGATCTAGAGCGGCTTCTTGGAGCCTTTCTTCTGTCGTTTCTGTCACGACGTTTGAGCTTACGTTTTTTACGATCATTTAGACCGGCAGCATCTGTGCTTTCATTTGTAAGTTTCTGCATCCCTTTCAAAAATTTTGAGATGTTATGTTTGGTGGTCCCCAGGGGGGTACCTGTAGAGCCGATTACTAAGCTCTCCTCTTCCGAGGACGAGCTAGACAGGGTGCCTCTCGGCATAGTTTAACGTCCGAGGGACGGGCACAACAGTAAGATAAGTTAAAATCTAACAATGATACATATGAATATGAGTGAAAGAAAGCAAACAAGTGTGATCGATAGATAGGATTAAAAAATCAAAGAAAATTGTCAACCATTCGACCAAGGGAGTTGCCTGGTGTCCGGCCTAAAAAAAAAAAAAAAAAAAAAATGGCCGATGTAAAAAATAAATTCTAAATCAAAAATGATAGTATGGATCTTGAATCTGTGGGCTGAGGGACAAAAACAAATAGGGCAACCAGTGGAGTGGGAGGTAGATTTAGAAAAGTACCGTCTAGTAGGGAGAAGATTGTAGTGAAGGAATGAAGTGTGGGTTCATGACCCACGACAAAGTAGACAGTGGATGTAAAGTAGGGAGGTGTAGTGTGAGCTCGTGTCTCACGACAAAGTAGACTATGGTAAGGAGAGTAGGGAGGTGTAGATGGTAGAAGTAGTGGAAGCAGTAGCAAAAAAGAAGTGGGGTGGAGGTTGAACGTAGAGTTGTCTGGGATGTGTAGAGGAAGTGTAGGAGTGTAGTTGGCGAGTGGAGAGCTTTGAAGGAGAGGTGTAGATGTAGATGTAGATATAGGTAGAAGAGGTGCTGGTGTGAAGATAGGCGACGGCAGGCAGAGAAGGTGTTTCAGGGGTGCACAGGGTGTGTAGATTACAGAGGTAAATATCCAGATTCAAGATGTCCGACTTGGTATGAAAATAACAGTCAATGAATAGTGTTCAGTGGAGACAAGGCAGTCCTCTTCAAACAAACATCACCAGCAGAATGATGTTGATGATGATTCGTCGAGGCTTAACGCTAGCCTTTTAATGCCTAAGCCTCGGCGAGTCTCGGCTAATCTGTGTGAACCTGCAACCCATCCCAAATCAAGTCCAACTCACGGAAACAGAGATAATTTATCTCTTATAATAATATTATTATCATAGAGGTTCAAACTAAATAAACTTCAGATTTATAAGTCTTAATAGTAAACATAGTCCTCGAAGTGTTTGGACTGGATACACTTCAATTGGATCGTTCTCGATCGCCAATGGAAATATTTTTAGCACCTCGACCCCTTCGTATCAATTAACTCCGCGTACCTGGTCGAAGGTGATACCGTGGCCATGCCCTGCTGCGAACTAAACGATTAAACAACCTGCTCTAGGCACCACTAGTGATAACATCATTCGCCTACACCGATAGCACGTTTGTTGTGCGTAGATAAGGGGGCATTACTTTAGTACGACCGTCACGCATCTGGTAAAATCAACAAACAATGTTCACCGGTATCGCTTCTTCACCCACACTTGAATAGCTGAAACTCTCCAACTTTTACAAGTGAGATCCTCGGTGAGCCTCATCTAGGCAGTGGGTTATCACCTTCAGGATTCTGGGGATACTCCATCATAATGTGAAAAATTGAGTGCACAACTTAACACTTCACTAAATGGACTTTTTGGAGTTTGGAAAATATAATTGTCACCCCAGGGGGATGAAATGTGGGGGTAGCCTTAATTATCAAAGAAGGCACAACAGCCGCATTGCCGCGCCAACCAGGATAAGGGGGAGATGACAACAAATAATGAACAAAAAAATGCTTCGTTAACTTCAAAAGTCATAGCACACATACAACCACAATATCAATTTAATAGCACACCTTACAATGAATAGTGCCCACTGAGTATCGGGGACTATTTGAATTTGGCAATGCGGTCTGACGTGCCAAAAATAGGCTTTTCAAACGTATAGTATAGTATAGTATACCTGAGAGTAATATTCTGCAGTATTGTAATTTACAGTACTGTGCATTGTCCAAGTTTGATTATTATAGGATCACAACCCACAATCACGGTTCAAACGTGGGTGAAGGTGCCGTTACAACTATTTAGTCCATGCTGAGTAATCTACCATTGTCTTTATTCAATACATAATGTCGTGTGTGACACTGATCAGCTGTTATTTTTAAAATTAAAGGATAATAAGTCAGTCATTGCCTTTTCTGTAAAAGAGAAGCACGTTAAATAATGTCATTATTTTGATAAGAGAGAGAGAGAAAGAGAGAGACAGACAGACAGACATAGAGATAGAGAGAGAAAGAGACAGACATACAGACGGACTGAGAGACAGAGAGAGAGGGAGAGAGAGAGAGAGGGAGAGAGAGAGAGGGAGAGAAAGAGTGAGATTGAGAGACAGAGACAGGGAAAGAGAAAGAAAGAGAGAAAATGATGATGATGATGATAATGATGATGATGATGATGATGATGATGATGATGATGATGATGATGATGATGATGATGATGATGATGACGATGATGATGATGATGATGTGTAATTGTCGATAAAAAAAAAGAACGATAAATAATACTCTTTCTTGTCGCAAAGGAAATCGGTATTGTTGTTGTATTTCCAAAATAAAGAAAATCAAAGCGGTGTCGGTGAAAATGCTTCCGTGTGTTTCGAAGTAAATGACATTAACTTTCATAACCTCCATTTCAAGATTCAGTACAAAGCTCGCGAACAGCAACCAAAAAGTCAAGGCTGACAATATTCAATTGGTGTTACTTAACACACAAACATCCATTTAAATACACATAATCTTAATTGCAAGCCATTAACGATAGCTCACGTACAATCTGTACTGTTTTATATATACACACACATATGCACACACATATACATACACACACCATCTCCTAGTTTGAAAGAGTGACAACAAAATCTGTCGATCACTTGTTTCGTCACATTGACACCTTCCTGCAGGAAAACGGAGAGATAACAGGTGACGTTATTACTGCAACCCCACCATTCTATCAACTATAGGTTTGCCTAATGGCCTGTCTTAATTGAAAGGTTCGTGGAAGGTTCGGGGAGGTTTAAAAACGTTTTTTTTTTTTTGAGGATCTCGCATATCGAATCTAGGTTCCTGAACATTTTTTTTTGCCAAAAGGTTCAGCAATCTAGGTTCGGGATCTGAGAACCACGAAAAATGTGTTTGAACCTCCCCGAACCTTCCACAAACCTTTCAATTAAGACAGGCCATACCATGACTAGTAGTTCAGTTCAGTATAAGATACGTTCATTTTACGACTATACACTTATGTACAATTATATTAGAGGGGTATCGAAACGCTTACATTTGCACACACAAAATAGGCCAAGGTGATTAAAATAAAATTAAAAAACACAATAACAACAACAACACCCACACGTATGAAGATTTACAATTTAAAAAAGGTCTATTTTAAGCTGTATTTGCTGCTGCTGTTGCTGTGTTGTTGTTTTTTTTTTTCTCCACTGCAGTAGGCCTACTTTCAACAATAACTCACTACTCATTCTGTCTGTAAAGCGTAATCCTATTTTATGCCCTCTAAAAATCCCCTTAGGGAATTCCTCAGCTATAGCTTCCCACCGTTTAACAGAAAACAAAATTATCTTGTTTCCCTCAACGTCCTACGCGCTGTCAACATTCCAACGTTAGATTGTTGGCTCTGCAGTACAAGAAGAGAGAAAGAGTAGGGTCATAATGGGTCACTGCACAAGTCTTGATGCATGTGCAAACGTTGACTGCACCGGTAGTCTTCTATTGACAATGGTGGCAACGGCAAACAACCCAGGATTTATAAAAGCTTTCATGTTATGGCTTAATGTTTTACACATAGAGGCTATAGTACGAAAGCTTAAAAGTCATGACTTTTATATATAATATTGTGTATAGACTTTTGGATAGTCAATAGAACGTTGAATGCAAAGGAATGTCGTTGCACAAATATTTAATTGACATTTGTGTAAGCCGCATGCGGTAGCCATTTCGCTTTAAACGTTTCCAAAGACCGTAACTAATGAAACTGTACCTACGCCTATTAGGTTACTTTTAGTTTCGACAACAGCGACAGCCAAAGAATGCACAAACTCAAATCCCATCACTGCTGATCGGAGTAACTCTTTATTTTGTTCTATACCATAGTAATAGTGTGCTTAATATTTTTAAAGAATCTATCATAAACAAACTCAACATATTTTTGTATTTGATTTTTTTTTCATTAAACGTATAAAATTGGAGCTTTATCTTTCGTTTCGTTTATAAATAAGTTCGTATATTTGCCCAAGTCTAGTCAGACGAGACTGTATTCATGGATTTCTCATCAACTTAATCAATGCACAGTCCACTAAAGATGAGGATCACTTATCCCAATTTCTGGGTACAGCCAGAAAAATTCAGGAAGTAGGTGGCTGAATATGTAGATCGGAGAGAGAGAGAGAGTAAGAGAGAGAGAGACAGAGACAGAGAGTACTATAATACAGTGTGAAATAAAAATGGGGTAAAATCTTTATTAGCAAAAGCTTCGAAGACCAGAAAGAGAAAAAGAGGAGAGAGAGAGAGAGAGAGAGAGAGAGAGAGAGAGAGAGAGAGAGAGAGAGAGAGAGAGAGAGAGAGAGAGAGAGAGAGTTATATACCTACTGAGGATTTCAGGAAGTGTTCTGAATACAGATTTAACGTAAGAGATGAGGAGGAAGGTACAACTACAGGGCAATATCTAGGCAGGCTGAACTCAGACAAGAATGAGGTAGTGAAATTATCTACGAACACAATCCTAGTTGGACAAGGATCTCCAAGAATCAGAGTGGGTGCGTGGGGACAGGGAAGATGCTTACGGAGAATTTCAGCAAGTAGTTGAATTAAATATATAGATCTGACGCAAGAAAGCGACAAAGCAAAGTGAAACGCTGATTAAAGACGTAGCCTAATCACAATTTGGTTTAAAAATAAATAAATAAATAAATAAACCCAACACTCTTACACATCTACAAACAAATTCTTATTACACATACAAACCAGGGGTTGAAGGAGAGACATGTGTAAAACAAACACATCACATTGTTCTCTTTCACGTAAAACACATATCCAAGGGGGACAATACGCAACATAGAGACGAGAAAGGAAGTGATGAAGTGATGCACGAATGTAGGAGACTATAGTATAAAGGTTGTTATAAATGTAAGAATTTTTTAACCTTGAGTTTCAAAACAAAACAAAGAAACCGCACACTTCCAAAATGTATTTAAAGAAAAGAAGAAAAAAAAACAACAAACACACGCACGCACCCACACACCCAAACACACACATACACACCCCTAGAAAATATAAAAAGACAAAAAAGATAATGCTTTCCCATGGCCATAAGAGTAATCAGTACAACCAATACAATTCTAAATATCTGGATAGCTTCAAAGAAGAAATTGAGATCTGCTAAAATTGACCGCGTTATCAGAGCTGATTTGATTAAAATCAAGGTGGAAAATATGTTCGAAATTACCATTGATTTGTATATGTGTGTGTGGGTGTGCGTGTATGTGTGTGTATGTGCATGAGAGAGAAGTGTGTGTGTGTGTGTGTGTGTGTGTGTGTGTGTGGGTGTATGTGTGTGTGTGTGCGTGAAGAAAACGTTCTCACGTAGGAACCTGGAATGTCAGGACCCTAATTGCGGCAGAAAAATTAGAAGAACTGGCCCACGAGCTGGTCAGACCACTATCGATGGAATATTTTAGGTATCAGCGAACTGCGCTGGAAAGGCCTAGGTAAAACAACGACCGACAAAGGCCACAAGCTTTATTTCAGCGGTTACGCAGAGATGACCAGCACGAACACGGCGATGGATTCTTGGTCCACAAAGATATTCTGGTCACTGTCAAGGGTTGCCGCCCAGTCTCCAGTAGACTCATTACCATCCGTCTGAGAGCACTCCCCTTCAACATCTCCATCATCAAGGCCCACACACCAATATCAGACTATGACGATAGCGAAGTCGAGGATTTTTATGAATATATATGCAGGCTGTCCTTGACCAAGTGCCGAGAAAGGACACAGTCATAGTTCAAGGCGACTGGAATGTCTAGGTTGGCCAAGCTGCGTACCACAACTGGACACATGTGAACCCCACTGCAACAACGAGAAGAATGACAGAAGTCTGAGACTCTTCGAATTTTCCATATACAACAATCTGATACTGGCAAACACGTTTGGTCCCCACAAAAAATCCAGATGATGTACATGGCAGAGTCCCAGCGGGGAGCGTTACAACCAGATTGATTACATCATGGTTAAGAAACGCTTCAGACCAAGGGTCAACATTGGCAAGACACGCACTTTTCCAGAAGCAGACATCTGAAGTGACCACGATCTCGTGATGATAACTTTCCTGCTCCACTTGAAGGGAATAAACAAAGCAAAGTGCACCAGGCTGAAGTTCGATTGGACAAAATGCAAGACCCGGAAGTAGCAGGAATATTCCAAGCCACGATAGAAAGGAAATCTGCACCATTGCTAATTTAGGAGCTGGTAATGTAGATGTTAACACCATAACCACCACCTTCAACTCATCAGTGACAGATGCCGCCACTGAGATCCTTGGCGAGCACCGCCCAAAGAAGAAACCGTGGATCACATCAGAACTTTTGGACCTGTGTGACAAACGAAGAGTGATGAAAAAGAAAAAGAACGCTTCACATTGAGCTGATGCCTACCACAAATACAGCAGTTACATCCGAAAAGGCATACGCACATCAAAGGAGAACTGGACAGAAGATCAAGGCCATAAAATAGACTGAAGCGGTTGACAAGTGTTAAACAGCCCAAGGTCTCCACGATCCAAAGCAAGTCTGGCTTGTGCGTTACAGTAGAACAAGAAGTCTTGGATAGATGGACAGAGTATTGCTCTGACATTTACAGCCACATTCCAAACTGAGACCCATCAGTTTTAGCATGTCCCCAGAACAGAGAAGATAAAGAAATCCTCCCATTTCTCCGAGAAGAAGTTGAGGCAGCAGTGCAATAGCTGAAGAAGGGGAAGTCAGCGGGGGTGGACAACATTCCCGCAGAATTGCTTCAAGCAGAATGAAAAGCAATAACTGAAACCCTCGCTATTATTTGTAAAAAGACCTGGCAGAGTGGGGAGTGGCCTACACCATGAACCCAGTCGCTTTTCATCATTCTTCCAAAAAATAGAAACCTTTAGGAATGTCAAAACTACCGCACCAACAGCTTCATCAGCCATCCCAGCAAGGCCCCCCTGAAAATAATACTCAGCAAGTTGAAACCCCAAGCTGAGCAAATCATAACTGATAAAAAAAAAGCGGGATACAAGGCATGGCAAAGTATCATTGAGCAGATTTTCAGCCTCAGAACAATATGCGAGAAATACCTACAGCATCACCAACAGCTATATCATGTATTTGTAGACTTCAAGAAACGTTTGACCGAGTCTGGCATGCAGCCTGTGGGCAACCCTGAGAGTGTACAACGTCAGCCCTATCATTACTGAAATCATTAAAAGCCTTATGACATGGCTACCAGTGCAGTCCTCCAGAACAGCGCCACTGGGAACTGGTTCAGAACAATGATCGGCGTACGTCAAGGATGCCTACTTTTCCCAACACTCTTCAACATCTTTCTGGCGCGCATCATGTCAGATGCCCTTGCACATCATGAAGGCACAGAGCAATCTCCAACCTCTGTTTTGTGTCTAAAATTGATGGAATGGCTGGAAAGGAACAAGAACTTGAACAGCTGGTACAGAGGCTTTAAACCACCTCCAGAGCCTTTAGAATGGAAAGAAATGCAGAGAAGACCAAAATGATGACCAACAACACCAGTGGCATCAACACGGACATCAAAGTCCACGGTCAATCCCTCAAAACGGTGCATAGTTTCAAATATTTGAGAGCAATTGTATCAAGCAATGGGTCCCGACAGGAAGTCCTCTCCAGTATAGCACAAACAAATCCGCCCCTGACAAGGTTGAAGCCCAATTGGAAAGACAGGACCATCAGTCTACACTCCAAGATAAGGTTACTGCGCTCCCTTGCCATCCATGCAAACATGGACCCTTACAGCAGACCTACAACGAAGAATACAAGACATGGAGCTGAGGTGCTACAGAAGACTTCTGGGCATTTCCTAATCCCAGCACATCATCAACTCAACGACAAAGTCTGACAGACCATCACATAAGCCATTGGACAACACGATGGCATGCTCACAGTGGTGAAGAAATGGAAACTCCGATGGTATGCCATGTCTATAGAGCATCAGGCCTGTCAAAGACCATCTTGCAAGGCACGGTTAGTTAATTAGTTATAATTGCTTACAAGGTGTAGCGGACTGCAAAGAGCCAAATCAGGACCACAAAATCTAGACCACAACTTCGCTGAAAGAGGACTCTCCCCCGATCCGCACAAAGACAAGCTGAAACAATCCCAGGGGCAACACTGAAGGCACTCCACCAGCCAATCACTCCACAACAAAGGAACCCCACGCAGAGGACGCTGAGGCCACACTCCAATCTAACGAACTCCCGCCCACAAAAACAAAACAGAACACAAACATCACCACAAAACATCAACAACACACACACATAAAATGCCCACACTGCCAAACAACCATATCATAGGAAGCCCCACCGATCATTGGGCAGAAAGCGTCCAACACTCCCAAGCTGATACAACAGATCTCAAACACAAGTGATGAGTTCTGTCCCGGGAAAAAAGGTTAGTGACTGGTCTAGCGAAGAAGAAGACAGTATAGTAGTAGATTGATAGAACAGAGTCGGAATGGGAAAGAACAAATGAGAAAGACAGCGGTGGTGGGAATTTAAAGCACTAAATTTCCAGAAAGTGGGGATACTATTTATACAGAAACCCCCGGCATTCCCACGGGAAATGGGGGGTGTGGGGGAGCAAGGCACGGTGCAAGGACGCAGAAGAAGATGGAGACAAAAAAATGGGTGGGAGGACAATATTCGAGAATTGACTGGCTTGACACTGAACGAAGCCATGAGGGTTGCTGAGAACAGAGAAAGTTGGAGTACACTGTGGTGCCCCAACTAATTTTGAGTTACGGGATAGGATAGGATAGGATAGATAATCTGGCTGTGGTGAGAACCTTTCTTAACGCACACACACACACACACACACACAAACACACACGCGTGCACTCACGTACACACCAACACACACATGCACAAATATATGGTAATTTCGAAATATTTGCCACCTTGATGCTAATCAAATCGGCTCTGATGCAACAGACCGTGAACCGAGAACAATCAGCAGAGCATTGACATTTTATGTCGAACCTGTGACTCATGTCTACAATCTATCATAAATCATATAAAATCTGCTGCACTTAATGGCATACTTGGCTAATGTTGTTTTGGAGTAAGGCGAGCTGCGGTTTTGAATCAAGAAAGAATACCATGCATATAGGACCTACATGGAATTTTTTTGGATGTTGTTTACGAGTAAATTAGTTGCATACATGTTTTTTTAAGGGTAGCAGCCAAACTAACAGTTCAGCCATTTAATGTCTGCCATTGGACCTAGTAAAGAAACCATCGTTCTGTTAACACGAAGATTATTAAGTAGTCTAAATACAGCTAATGCATTCCTTTAAGTTGAAGTGCAGAAGCCGGAAAAAACAACCAATAATCACCTAATGTCAAGAGTTTCTATTCGTTTCGCAACTCTAAGTTTTACTAACCTTTTCAAACACACATTTGTCTTTTTAATTTAAAGCCGATTAAAACCGAAAGTACAGAACTAACAATGGCAAAAGTTATGTTCGATTCTTACTGCCTCGTTATGTTTAAATTAAAGAGACCCAATTGGAAGGCTTTGTCTACTTTTTGGCGAAAACGAATTTCCCCTAAAATGGCACTGCTATTAGTCTACATTAAACAATGATAACATGGGTTATTGTTGCTCAAACCAGCCACTAAATATTGAATTTTCCATTTCTTTTCTGACAGGGAGTGATTTCTCATGTTTAACGGTACACCAGTACCATAGGCGAATACCCGTGTTACATTTGACCCTATTTTTGAATAAACCACGCGGCTTCAATATTCAAGATCCCATTACTCGCCCATTTTGGGGTGTGGAGGATACAAAACATAAGCATAACAATCGTAATGCGGTTGTAAAAAAAAATAACAGCAACATTGCTATTTTAGCTTAAGAAGGATGGCTAGCGGTTGCTATCAAAAGGCAAACAAAACTATGGAATATATTGATTTCATTTCATTGTCCCGAGCGCTCGAAAAACAAAAAAAGAGAGAGATAAAAAGAGAGAGAGTGAGAGAGAGGAAGAGAGGGAGGGAGGTATTTGACACCTGATACAGTAACACACGCAAAAAACACAGGAACACATACGTGGATGCACGCAAACACACACACATACACACCCACACGCACACGTGCTTACACGCAAATACACTCACAGACGCATACACAATTATATAACGAATAAATAACTAACTAAATACCTTTAATCTAGGGTCCAACTCTTCATCAACTTCATCCTCATCCCCTGTGGAAGTGGCCTGAGAACAGTCAGATGCGGACGAGGCACTACGAGCTACAGTCGCCGTCTTGGCCGTTTTGCCAGCTGCTACATCACTCTCTGTGCCAGGTGCTGTAACACCCTCCGAAGCGTCTAAAAATGCGGATTCACCCACGGTGTCGTTTTTATCAGATGCTGATTTAGCATCTGGTGAACAAAGTGCAATCCCAATCACCATCTGTACCAGGCTTATTGGCAGCTTGTTGTGAATCATCTCCACCACAGTTTTGCTGAAGGTCTATTGTTGATCTCGCTCTTTGTCCATTTTGATTTTCTTCGACAACAACAGACCAAGCATGCTCCTCTGTTTGTCACATTGGCTGCAATTGTCCAGAATATTTTCCATGGGAAGGTTTAGTGTGCTGCCCCCGAGATCACTGCCCATGTTTTCCTGTACTGTGACTTCGGTACTGTTACTAACTGCTGCCTGGCTCTCTGGTATATGTAGCGAAGTGCTGTTTGCTTCATCTGTGTCACCGAGTTTACCGTTCTCTCTGTGTTGTATCTGAGACAGTAAACACTCTGAGAGGGACCCGGAGACCGATGGAAGGGTGGGCATATTTGACTGATCGCAACAATTGCCTGTGTTAATCCCTACCTCGGTGTTCTTGAACTTTCCTTCGGTAATTGTACAGTCAGCTGGTGCCGTTATGCAAGTTTTAAAACAGCTCTCACATACCAATGGACATGAGTTACTGATTTTTCCATTTTCTTGGACCTGCAATGGTTCGGGGTTGTTTGTATCGCAGCCATTTTCTTCAGGCTCTAGGCCTTGAGCATGGGGACCGCCACAACTGACCGTCTCGTCCTCCATGCTGAATTTGCGGGTAAAGACTTCCGGTTCTGTCGCTTGGCCTTACCCTGAAACATAAACAGGTATGCAAAAATGTTACAGTGGGGACCCAGAATGGCAAGCATAACACTACGCGGTGAGACTTGTTAAGCGGTGTACAGAAAGTACGAAAAGAGCGAAAAGGGCGACCCCTCAAGTCTGTTAGCCAATACGGCAAACAAACCCCCCCTCGTACCCTTTCCTGCCATCCTTCTCCCTCTTAATATTATTGGCTTTACTGGAAAATGTTGTCACCTGCAATTTGTCATAAGCAAAGACTGTAGACTCAAAAGTCCTTTGACCTAGAATGCAACATTGTTAAATAAGTAGAGGAAAAAAATAGTAGAATATAAGCTTAGCAAGTTAAATTTAAACTAACAGCAACTGAACAAAAACTTTGACAAGAACTAACGGTCACGTTAACAAAAGGACGGATTTTGACTAAACCAAAAACAATGGCGAGGACTGTAAAGATAATGGGTTTATGGCCTGTCTTAATTAGAAGGTTGTGGAGGTTCACGAACATCTTTATCTAGGTTCTCAGATCCCGAACCTAGATTTCTGAACCTTTTTTTAGCCGTATTTTGGTAGTTCTCAGATCCCGAACCTAGATTCTATTTTTTTTCCCCCGAGGTTCTCAGATACCGAACCTTTTGGACAAAACATAAAGGTTCAGGAATCTAGGTTCGGGAACTGAGAACCTCGGGAGATAAAAAGAATTCGTGAACCTCCACGAACCTCCAATTAAGACAGGCCTTAAGTTGTATTGAAAGTGAGAGACATACACACACACACACACACACACACACACACACACACACACG
Organism: Oncomelania hupensis; assembly: GCA_036898135.1. Lineage (NCBI taxonomy): Eukaryota > Metazoa > Mollusca > Gastropoda > Littorinimorpha > Pomatiopsidae > Oncomelania > Oncomelania hupensis. The sequence goes on along the minus strand of CM072511.1, from coordinate 95,753,810 downwards.
CACGCACACACGCCCACACACCCACACACACACGCACACACACTTCAGCGAATACTAAGTATTCTTACGCACCCCTGCTTCCCTCGAAACACACATTTGGGTTCTCTTGATTTAGATTTTTTAACTTTAATTCTGCACATTTGGCTACAGACTTAATTCAGCGTCGACTTAACAAGTCTTTGATATTCAGTGTGTTCGTCAGCATGGTAGCATCCAGGAGTGAAGAATTTCAAATGCGCGTCACACACAGAAAGGCAACTAAGCAAGAATACGTGACAAGAAGCTGCGCACAGAACAAAGGCTAATTAGTTACAAGCCGACACGAGTGTGTATAGGTGTCTGTGTGAGAAACACACTGCGTACCTGAGCTTAGAAGAGGTTTTACGTTTGGCTCTCAGCACTTGTGACAGGTGCTCGGTGTCACAAGCAGACCCGTTTACCCCTCACTATTTGAGCTTTTGCTTGTTTAGCAGTAGTAAAACTTAGAAGGTTACTGTAGTCTATAGCAGACGATTAAGGTATAACTGATGTGTACACACACACTGCGAGCTGACGCGAGCCGTTTAGTGACATCATCGCGACCTACGATCGAGTTTTGAACTTTATAGCCACTTAGGTTGTTTCAGCCAATCGGGACACAGGTAGAGCGTTTAGAACCAGTTCTGGCTGATTCAGTCCAAGCCAAGAATAGATCAGTTGTGTGGAAAGCTCTGAGCAGTACACAGTTACACTAGAGCAGAGAAATATCTCCACTGATAGAACAGGGAAGCAGTGCTTGTTGAATTTTTTAATTCAGTCAAGTAGCCATGGGCCTGACATTGTCGAACAGGTAAATGAACATACTTCTGTTTCATCGTGATGTATTTATATTATTGTTGAAATTATGTTTGTGTAATTTGCTATGCATAGATTTGAATTGTTAATCCGACTTTGCTCTACCACGTGGAGAAGCCGAACACGTGTTAAGCACGACCGGGTTTTTTTACGCCATGTTGTATACCTGACAGAACCACTGTTGTTTAACCTATATGTATGCTTGCAGACCAGTGGCTGTACCAGTGAATGTTTATAATATTATTAATTCTTTATGTGTATAGTTAGCCACGATTTATATTTATGTATGTATAGGAAATTAGAGTGGAGATTCCAGTGGACCACCGACTTAGTAGAATGTTCGTCGCTTATGTATAGAGATGTGGAGCTATCACTGAGAGCTACTTTGGCTTTCAGTGAGACGCTCTGCACAGACCTATTATTCAGGTTGTGCAGAATTTCGTCTCATATGTTACAGATGAGCAGGCAGGATATCGTGAGCCCAACTCAACAGAAGAGCAGAAAGTAATCTACTATTCGAGTTTGGCTGCCGAGGCATCTACAGCATCGTGCGCAGATAGCCTCAAACGTCATACCAAAAGTTAAAGACTACACGACGACCCAGCGTGTACCAGAAGCTACCACAACCCAGTGCTTCAAACACACCACACTTCAGTTAAGTGCCCAGGAAACAGTGCACTAAAACTGTAGCAAAAGGACCACAGTAGTCCACTCTTCATGAATCCTAGTAGCCAGTGCCCTATGAAGAAAACCTAGCTGCCTAGACTATCAGCGAGCGAACCATTCGCATTGACAATTGAACTTTTAAGTTAGATTCGTACTTCGAAGATCGTGTATAGAGTAGAAGAAATAAATGTGTGATTTTGACTGTTATCAAGTGGCTGGACTACATATGATTCATAGCCGTGTGAAAGCTAGTGTGACAGTAATCTTTTACCATTTTTCTATCTATCTCTGTACCCCAGCCTTAACACAGCCCGAGCTAAACAAATAAATGTATTAAAGTAATTCACAGGGTGACTCACTAGCGGTGCCCATAGAATAGACGTGAGGGTTACAGCATTCCATTGTGCAGAGCCCAGCAACAATAAAAAAACCCGTTACACTCGGTGGCTTTCAGCTACCACAGGCTTATCTGGAGCGTTTCTCAGCTACGCTGTGTGAGAGTGTGTTTGTGTGTGTGTGTATGTGTGTGCACGGAACGTGAGAGGATGCGTGTGTATGTGGTGTGTATGTGTATACGCGCACACGCACCCGTGTGCGTATGTGTGTTTGTGTGTGTGTGTGAGTGAGAGGGCGTGTGTGGGTGTGTGTGTGTGTGCGTGTGTGTGTGTGTGTGTGTGGGTGTGTGTGTGTGTGTGCGAATGGGCATTGTCCTCGTGCTTGTCACGAAGAACATGCAGACAAATAAGCTGCTTGTGTGTCATGAGCGATGTGACTGACTCAGAAAAAAAGGAAACTTAAAACAGCAGGATCAAAACGTGTCTGCAACCCTACAGAGAATCTTTGACTTTACGAGTTCACCAAATAGAAAAAGAAGAAGAGAGAAAGAGAAGAAGAGTAGGAGGAGGAAGAACAAGAGGAGGATGAGGAGAAGGAGGAGGAGGAAGATTAGGAGAAAGAGGAAGAACGTGAGGAAATTCCACAAGAATATTCAAGTATTATTTATAAAGGAATTGAAGTTAAGAAGAAGAAGAAGAAGAAGAAGAAGAAGAAGAAGAAGAAGAAAGAAGAAGAAGAAGAAGAAGAAGAAGAAGAAGAAGGAGGAGTGGGAGTAGGAAGATTAGGAGGAGTGGGAGTAGGAGGAGGAGGGCTAGAATGGGGGAGGATATAGTCTACTCACACAGTTTTAAACGCCCCTTCCATTCCTACTAGCTTTCTTTTCCTATGTAGATCTCTATATCATGTAGTGCAAAGTGGACACATCTTTTGTGTATTAAGTCGATTTTGTGGGCTTTAAGAAATTAGGTCCCTCCAATTGTGTTTGTCTGTCTAAAACTAACGGGACAAATACTTACCGAAGAAAACATAATTTATTAGTATAAGTAAAGTGCCGTTTAGCTGGTGTACCAGAGCTAACACTGTAATTTAAAAATGCCCATATAATATATTATTCTCTTTCTCTCCTCTTTCCCTCTCTCTCTCTTTCTTTATCTATCTATCTATCTATCTATCTATCTATCTATCTATCTATCTATCTATCTAGATAGATAGATAGATAGATAGATAGATAGATAGATAGATAGATAGATAGATAGATAGATAGATAGATAGATAGATAGATAGATAGATAGATAGATAGATAGATAGATAGATAGATAGATAGATAGATATAGATAGATAGATAGATAGATAGATAGATAGATAGATAGATAGATAGATAGATAGATAGATAGATAGATAGATAGATAGATAGATAGATAGATAGATAGATAGATAGATAGATAGATAGATAGATAGATAGATAGATATAGATAGATAGATAGATAGATAGATAGATAGATAGATAGATAGATAGATAGATAGATAGATAGATAGATAGATAGATAGATAGATAGATAGATAGATAGATAGATAGATAGATAGATAGATAGATAGATAGATAGATAGATAGATAGATAGATAGATAGATAGATAGATAGATAGATAGATAGATAGATAGATAGATAGATAGATAGATAGATAGATAGATAGATAGATAGATAGATAGATAGATAGATAGATAGATAGATAGATAGATAGATAGATATAGATAGATAGATAGATAGATAGATAGATAGATAGATAGATAGATAGATAGATAGATAGATAGATAGATAGATAGATAGATAGATAGATAGATAGATAGATAGATAGATAGATAGATAGATAGATAGATAGATAGATAGATAGATAGATAGATAGATAGATAGATAGATAGATAGATAGATAGATAGATAGATAGATAGATAGATAGATAGATAGATAGATACATTGTACATGCGGTAATTCTCAAATTCTGACTGAAAGTCGATATCGGTCTAACGTTATATTGCTGTTTTCGTGAAGATCCCGGTATAGTATTTTATGATAATGAGAACACTATGATAGCAGATGTAACGGTTCTACCTGACGCACTTTATCGTAAGCTGCCGTTCTCCACATCTGTGGCCAGCCTAGTTATTAACTGTAACAAGACATGACAACGTATGCTACGACAGAACTGTTTTGCTCACTATTCACACAAACAATGGCGTAGGACTGCCCACACGTCAGTACAATACTCTTTAGTTCATTAGTCAACCTGAATCGCAACATGATTTTGCCGACACTATTATTATTTCTCTCTGCGTGAATGGAAACAATATGTACAAATAAATAAATAAATAAATAAATAAATAAATAAATAAATAAATAAATAAATAAATAAATAATTGGAAGTTTCACAAGAAAATGTTTTCATTATATTATACCACAAAGAGAATATATTCATACTTTTTTTTGTACATTATGCTACTATATTGTTTCTTATAGCACTTTTCCAGTTTAAGAGCTGCTCTAGGTGCTAGAGGGATTTAGCTCAAGCCGTCCGAGGAGCCAACTTGCTGAATTAGGCGCCTCGTCCCACGCCCCTGACAACTGAACCCCATTCTGGGTGAGGTAAAGGGGGAGGGGGATGTGAATGACCTAGTGCATGCTAGGTGTGATGGTGTAACCAACACTCACCCATCTAAAGCGTCAGAGTCCTTCAAGTCTGTGCGATGGAATTCATGTGTGTACAGGCTAGGCCTCTAGACCCACAGGCGCTTGTATCTGGACACGCGAGTGCCTATGCCTGTGACGCGTTCCCTTTGGGTATCTATATTTTAGGAATAGGAGCTAGGGTCCAGATACCAGCGCCTGCGTCTAGTCCTTTTATCTTAAACATATTCGCCAATATTCAATTCAATTCACTGGGAAAAAGTAAACTTGGCTTGTTGGTTGCTAAGAACTCGCATATAAATAACTATAACAAAGACACTTGAAATAAGCAGCCAGGCTTTTAAATGAGGGGGATTTACAAAAGTAAAAGCATCCGGTTCATAGTCCTTGTTTGACGTAATCCTCTTTTTGAAAGGCCGGTGTATGTTTAAAATTGAAGAAACTCGAAGAAGCAAATGTGTATGAACTGACACAGATACACCACACACACCACACACACCACAAATACACACAAGCTTACACAAACACACACACACACACACACAACCACACAACCAAACACACATAGAAGTAATCTCTTCTTAGAACAGCAAGGTACTGGATCTCACCGAAATATAGCCTATTTGGGATCCTACGATTATCCATCTTAATAGACAAATGTCACTTTATGATTGAACTATAGACACAAATGTGTGGAAAACTCAGAAAAAGTGTTCACTTTGAGTTCAAGGCAAACAGGGCGATATGTTGTCCTCACTAGAAGACTCAATTAATTAAGAATAAGCTTCTCCTTGGAACAAGGTTACTTTTAATTAATTGTACACTGTACTTGGTTAAGTGTGGCCTGACACAAGATTTAGTTTAACAAGGTGTACGTACTATACTTGATTTTTATGAGCAAACTCAAAGTCAGTTTGCTTTCAACATGATTTTAAAAAATTTTTTATTTATACTGCACATGTCCTTTACATGGTGAGTGTGCTCTAAAGGTAATTTTTTGCCAGCAACAAGTTTTTATTTATTTAGTTGTTTATTTTAAGTAATTTCTGCTTACAACAAGATTTTTAAACAATTATTCCTTGCAACCAGATTTTAAAAATTAAATTTCGTGTTCCTACAAGATTTTCACTAATAAAAGAAAGCACATGGCTTATAAAATACTGCAAGCTCAAATTTCGACTTCAAACTAGATTTCTTTGAAATAATTAACGTCAGGCCTATATTTGACATGTATAATCATGAAGAAGTCAGCTCAGAATGCAAACAAAGTAACTGAGACTGCTAATGCATTCGTCATTGATTATTGTATTAATAAACTTTGATATATTAGGCCTACTGATATTCTGTATGCTCAGATGGATGTCCTTGACACATACTTCCTGTGACCCATAGGTTTGTCTACATGCTTATTACTAGGAAAATTAACACTTGAATCCTCCTTGCAAGAAAGACCTGTAATTGATCGTAACCTCTTTGGCCGAATTTGAACTTGCAATTTGTCACTCCTAGAGATTGACCGGTTGATGAAATTAAATACCCTCCAACGGCAAAGCAACGGTTCTAGCATAGTCTACTTTGCTTAGTTTCGAATGACCATTGTTTTTTTAGCAGACGTTAATAAAATATACTACTACTTCGCTTAGGAATGTTGTAAATGGTATATTACGTTTTGTACCATAACAGTAAGATTATAAATACCAAATACTGTGTACAATATTACATTCATTGTCTCTGATTATATAGGCTACTGAAGTCTTCAAGTAGCTGGTATACATTTATGTCGCTTGGCGTCCAGTAATAATTATAATTATAATTTCCTTGGCATACCGTACATTCTAGAAAAAACACATGTAGACTGTTAGTCAAGCTATAATTCCTTGGCATACCGTACATTCTAAAAACATGTAGACTGTTAGTCAAGCTATAATTTTTAACCTCTCTCACCTTGAAAAGAGATTTTTTTTTTCTTTTGATATATTTCCCTCCGCTCCGTCACGTTAGACTAATAATTAAACGTATGGTAAGTTAGGATCCCAATGGCGAATAGACAGACCCACCCACACTCAAATACTCATTCAAATACACACACAAACATACACACACAAGCATGCACGCCTGCACCACACCCTCATATATGTATGTGTGTATATGTATGTATATCATGTATATATAAATGTGTGCGGTGAGGGCTAATACATATTTGAGATAATGTAAACATTTAAACAAGGATACAGCACACTTCTATATATTTTGCGAAATCGGATACAGCAATGTAAGCCGGTAAACATTAAAATAACATGTAAAATATAGCAGTTGCCCTCGAGCTGACGTATCTCACTATTTTCTGCACTGTTCGCTATGTTGAATGAGAGGCACAACTTCTTTAGCTTAAACTGCTTAAAGGCAGTAAATATAAAAAAGAAATACACTTACATGGAATATTTTAATCACTCGAATAAAATAGAACTGCTACTTACGTGTCGCTTTCCTTAGTTTTAAGAGACTTAAATATGGTACATGAATAGTCAACAGGAGCATAAGCATAAATCAGTTCACTGTTTATATTGTTCGTTATAAATTATGCTGTTCGGTCGATGTTTAATATCGGTAGAAACACTGAATACAGGTCAGTGGTAGTAAAGAGTAGGCTCAACACTGGCTGTTGGTCATATTGAGTTAACAGGACTGGTAGCGTTATCTTCTAGTTTCTACTGATAAACTGATAACATCATCACGAATACGATGCTACTGAATTCGAGTGCAGTCGTATTACATATAGTAGCCTACGTATGTGGAAGCATTCAAAATAATTTTCAAATAACCCAACAAAACTTCCTGCTGTTTATACATGAACATTAGACCTACAACTAGCTAAACCTATAAGCCTAAACATGTTGAGACGGATATACGCATATTAAAGCATTTTAAATATCTACTAAGGCAATTTCAACAACAACAACAACAACAACGACGACGACGACAACAGCAACAACAACAACAACGACGACGACGACAACAGCAACAACAACAACAACAACAACAAGTATGCCTAGATTGTAGTATTGCATGAGAACTCAAGTCATACGTTTTTTGCAGTTCAGTGTTAATAACTGCCGATAGCAGCGACTATCAAAATCAGCTGATCAGTCTCATTAGACCAGCACCACATCATTTATGCAAATAGTAACGTAGAACAAAGCAGACTAGTTTGTTTTGGTCAAGTCAACAAATCTTCATTACCCACCATGGAGAATTCATGCAGCACATTGTACGTCAGCAAATAATTTTTTTTACAGTGTTAAAACAAATAAGACATAATACATTAAATCCCAAGATAACCAGTACAAAAACTAATTTTTTCCCACCAATTAAATACATTCCACTTTTAACTATATTCTTAATATTACACGCGCACATACATACATACATACACACACACACACACACACACACACACACACACACACACGTGTCTTTTCCAGCTCCCTTACTACTAACGCACGCAACCTGCCTAACAAATATATTATTTGACTGAATGTTTTCAACATAGGCTATACTAATACATTATATATATTATAAGAGAGAGAGAGAGAGAGAGAGAGAGAGAGAGAGAGAGAGAGAGAAGAAGAAGAAGAAGAAGAAGAGTTTAAAACATGACTTACCAGTCAGTTTAGGAGAATGCAGTCATTGCAGGAAAAAAAAACAACTATGAAAGTTTGTAGTTTTTTGCTTTTTTTTTTACACTGAAATATTACTAGACTACAGACCGATCACCAAACGGCCTACATAGATCTACACCTATAGGGCCTATGCTACAAAGGCAAAAAACAAAATGAGTCTTATCAACTGACTGAATTAATAGGGGAGTGTGCCCAAGAAAAAAAAAACAGTAACTAGGGCGAAGAAAGTTTAGTTGTGTTAACTGAAAATTCTTTGCTGGAGGCGTCACGACAAAGACATAGCAATGGTCCCACGGCGAATGTCTAGGTCTACACTGTCTTTGTGACGCTTTCCCGTGGCGAACTATGTCCCATGTTGGTGGTAAATGTTCGCATTCCAGCAGAGAGACGCCCCCTAATACTAGAGGGAAGAGCAGTAATGTTAAAAGTTCACACTCAGCCGGATCACGTTTTCCTAGATATAATTATTTTCTCTCTCTGCACGTCTGGACGTAAATCTCGTATCAAAGCTATTGGCAATATAAGCCCACGCCAGTATTCTACTTTAAAAGAATGAGATTCATTGCATCGATTCACACTTTGTAGTATAAAAGCCTCATATAATTATAAGTGTCTGTGCACGGCTTGAACGTACGACCGAGTTGTGTCAGTCCCCGCTGTTGCGATCGGCGTTGATAGTAGTTGAAGTATCGCACTGGTGCAGAGTATCTCGAGTTACGTCTGCCCTTCGTATATTTCGGGGAAATGAACCGCAATCACGCCACAGTTGAGTGCCAAGCCGAGTATCAAAGGCCATCTGAGGCAAGGGTGATTCTGTCCTAGAGGTAGCTAATGACCACAAGTAAGTCCACAGAGTATAATATATCTGATAAGTGGCTGGTTCGCGAAAAGTCCCGTTTGCGACATTATGCTTTGCTCTACTAGTTGCACTGGCTGCGATATTCCTCACGTCAATTAAGTCGGTCAGCCTTATAATACAAAATGTAATGGAATCGAAGGTGGTGGAAGCATATCATTGCCAATACAGACTTTTGTGGTGGAAAACGCCCCCACTTTCTTTTCCCCCATAACCCTCACCCCCCTCCACCACTCCACCCCCCACAGTCCGCCCCCAGCTGATCCTCGCCTTTGTTAAATAATTATTTTTCTATGATCAGTTAAGTTTTATATCGAGTTTTGACGCGGACAATATATTTAAATAATAACTAAAATGTACATACAATTACCAACGTAATATTTGCATAACTAAAATTATATTGTGCACACGTTGAAATTATTTGAAAGACGTTACATCGTTTGTTCTCTTTGAGAAATCAATATCTGATCTAGCTAGTATTTATATCCTATTGCGTATTAGTTCCTGCTGCTTGACTTCTGTCTGATTGCATATTTTGCTCATGCACATTTTCTATAGTATCTTAATTTTAAATTAGAAGTCTACTCAAAATGTGTACTTCAATTAAATTTTTTGCTCAGCTGTATCTTTGAAGAATCCAATAATAATATCCCTCCATAGCAACATCGAAATGTTGCAAACCAAAGTGGATTCACTTAAGTCTTTAGTAAGATTTTACCAGCCGCTTCTCCAGGAGGCTATATGGTTAAATGGCCTCTTATTCTGACGGATTGTTGTACCAGTAGTAGCTATATAATAACTGTTGTAGCAGTTGTACAATTTAAAATTTTACAAAAATTACCAGCTGAATACGTACAAAGATTTTTTTGTTTGTTTTTTTACCAGCTGTGTGTACATGTACTTAAGCTATCAGTCAGGAAAAGATAAGAAAGAAAGAGATAAAATAAAACTAAAAGGAAAGAAAGAATTAGGCTTATTAGAAAGAAAGAAAGAAAGAAAGAAAGAAAGAAAGAAAAGAAATAAAGAAATATAAGAGAATAGAAGAAATAAAGAACGGATTTAATAGCATAAGAAGACATTAATTAATTAATTAATTTATTTATTTTGCTATTTATTTATTTATTTAGTCAACATTCGTCTATTACTCCTTTATTCCTAAAGCACTTGGTCGCAATTTAGGGCTCTGCGCGTCTTTGCGAGTAATTGCGCTTGATTTAGGGAGAAAGAGTGTTTAAAATCTCTCGCGAGTTCTCGCTGCTTCATTGTCAACGGATGGCGGCCACTTTGAACTGAGAAACATATTTTCAAAGGTTTTTCGGGATTTTGTGCCATTTGGAATATGTGTACCTGCTTTTTTCCCCCGTTTCATATAATAAGCCTTTTGGTAGCACACAGTGCATACACACTTGTTTTAAAAAGTAGGAAATAAGCTGTGTTCGCACGTTGTTATGACCTTTAGTTTATCATTTATGTGTGTAGGCTGTAGCAGATGAAGTCGAAATTCTACTCGAATGCTTTACTCAAGTTACTGCCGGCTGCGCTATAATTTCAAAGTTTTCAGTGTGCAGATCTACTTGACAGCTGATCTAGCCTCAGGCCAAGAGTACTTACTCGTAGTATGTTCTCTGGGTCTGTGATGTAGCATAGATTTAAGTACTATTTAGGCCTAGTAGTAGTAACTTAAAGCACAGGTTGAAATCCTACTCGTAGACCTCACCATAATACGCTAAAGAGACAGAGGAGGAGTGAGAGAGTATGACTGTGAAGTTACAAAGATGAAAGAAGACTCTTCTGAGTCTGTGCTAAGTTAAAGAAAGTAAGCATAATTATTAACACTGCATATATATATTTAAGTTTTAACCGCTAAACGGTCTAGCCTACTAAGAGTAAGAGGAAACGTGTCTGTTGCAGTTTTGCAGAATATTCACAACTTTCCGGCACCTCTCATAAAAACTCGTGGGTATCGCCATTATAAATTGAAACGAGGTAAAAAAAAATAAATATGAAACCAAGTTCCGGTTTTGCTTGTTTTGCTTTTTATCAAAGCTTGATGCGTGACTTTTAAATATGGCAAATTGCCGAAAACGACGATTGTTAGAGCCCGAAAATGAGTGGGATAAGTATAAAAACGGTGGAGGAAGTACATGCTCAGTGAAAGAATGCAAAAAACAATCGTAGAGGCCTGTATTTGTGGCGACTTCGGAGGTGCGTCGATCATCGACAGAAAGTGAAACAGGACCTGAAAACTCTTGTAGTTTTTCATAGCTTCGCCGTCGCAACCTTCACAAAACACGAAGTAACTGACTATGTTTATGCGAGCGTTGTGGCCAAGTGGGCTAAGGCGGGACTAACTTGCCTTGTCCACAAGCCAGAAACCAATGGCGCCTGACAGGTGTGGGTTCGAGCCAGCATCTGGGCGTTATGTTTTTCCTAATATTTTTCAAAAATTCACAAATAATGTTAGGTAGGTAGGGTTTAGGCGCGCCATTGGCGAAAGAAAGGGATAATAAACTGCAGCAAAAAAAAAAAAAAATATGTGAGGGTACGATACAGGTGGCCAGTGACACATGTTATTATTCTTGAATATTTGGAAATAACTCACTAAAACACGCGGAGAAAAAAAAACGGAAGTATTTTTCATAGAGGGGATTCCCGTTGGTGCATAGGATAGCAGAAAAGTGTGAATTGATTTATTGTCATATCATTAATTATCAGAATGTCTGTTAATATTAGACTTCATGGTTGTTTTTAGCAAACATGGCAACCAGAGGTGTGTTGTCACCACTAGAAAACACACCTATCTCAGCACGCAGACCACCACAGACAAAGTATGTGTCACCTTCAACAAGTCGACAGCCTGGTCTTGGTAGTCCTTCTGCATCATCTCTACTGAATGAAGCAGTTGATGAAGAAAAGGAGAGGAGAAACCGTCGTCGCTCTCGCATTGTTGAGCTTCAGAGAAACCTTGGTAACAGTCCTAGTGCATCTCCAACTGACAGGTAAAATTAAACAAATTAATGAGTATAAGTTTGCTAAATTTTATTAAATTAACAAATATAGTTATATATACTGATCATTTGTTGATGTTTTGTTGTATTATTTCTATATTATGAATACTTGTAGTACATTTAGATTGAACAATATCTTTGTAAGTACTATATGTACATTCATCAAATTTATTGGTTTAATTCATTTTTAGGAGAGGAACACCACTAAATGGATTGACCAGTACACAGCTTGCAGAGCATTATACAAACTGCATCCAGCTGTCAGCTGAAAATGTAAGTCAAATTATTTAATTTTGTGATATCTGTACAGTATTTTTGTTTCTTCAGTTTCTATAAAAATAAAAAATATTGTAGACTTCAGAAGTTTAAAACTGTTCAGTGGCTTGTTACCGAAATACTATCGAGGGCAATTTCATTTGAGTTATGAATCATAGAATCTCTTTTGTTGCAGAAAATTAATTCTAAAAATGCCTTTGGTTTACACCTGATTGATTACATGGCTGAACTTCTGAAAAAGAAGGAGCTTGAAAACTTTCAGGTAATGTTATTTTAACATTTTGTTTGTTTACTCTTAACTGAACGTTGTTCTATTATTATGTGAGAAATACTAATAGAATATAATACTATACATATTATATTCTATTAGTATAATTTCATTAAAAAAAATTTTGTTAACCAGGGTACAGAAATAAAATGCTTAGAAGAAGTGTTAGTTTTATACAGCATTGTTCAGTTTGTTGTATAGGCAGCATGCAATGCCAGGGGTGAGATTTAACCCAGGAGACTAACTAGCCCGCCGGGCTAGCTAGTACTTGTAAAGTGAGGTAGCCCGCATGGTTTTTAGGCAGCCCGACAATCGTTCACTTCAATACTGCTGCATGAGCTAGAGTCTGTTGAAGACGTTGAGGGTTCTTGCCTCTCAGGATGATCGGGTGAGTCTTGTACTCAGTTGTAGCTACAGGGTTCGGACGTGGTGAGGTAGATTCTAGAAATAAAGTTCCACATTTTCGGATCAACCACCGTCACCTTGACAATACACGTAATTTGTAGCGAGTATCTTTTTCACAAACAAAGCAGACAGCGAGATTGGCGCGAAAGAGAAGCAAAGGGGAATAACGCTCGCGTATGCTTCATACTCGTAGCAGACGAACAGTGACCTAAAAACGCTTTGGACCGAGCTTCTAAAAGTCTGCAAGTAGTATCTTTTTTTTTAGGTCGCCAGGCGGGCTGGCTCAATTATAAAGTGAGGTCGCCCGAGCCGGTTTTAAGTCGCCTCGGGCGACCGGGCGACCGCTAAATCTCACTCCTGCAATGCCAATTGCCAATAATCAATATTGCTATTGCAATGCTAAACTATTGAAAGAAAAGCAAATAAAGTGAAAAATGTCAAAATGTATCAACAGCAGTTCCCTTCCCAGCCTAGCCTAACAACAGAGGCTGAAAATTGGAAATCTTAGCAAACAGAGAGAGAAAGACGGCAAAGCATGATGACAGTAGTTCATGTCACTGCCTAGCCTACCGAAAGCATGAACCTGATGCTCGAACAGTGCAGTACCCTTAGAGATTAGAGCATAAACTGAGGTTTGGTCTGCTCATGCATGCGTTACTTCTATTGAACATATTTTAAAGATCCTTGACGAGTGAGTGTTACTGTTAGAAACATAAAAGCACTAGCAAGCACAGACTGACAGAGTCCTGTTTCCCCTCATTCGACAAGGATCACTCAGTTGTCTGAGGCGTTAGATGATGTGTATCAAATGATCAAGCAGTAAATTTGCACCTTGTATTAGATCCCGTTGTTGTTGAGCAGGAAAGAACTAGATATAAAAATCAATTGTTAATTGTGGTAATTCCTAATAAACATGTATATTGATAAAAAATGAAAATAGATTTTCTAGAATGGAGCCAGCAATTTTGTGTGTGTGGGATTGGGGTTTGGAGAAAGGACGTGTTTTGGGTATCTTTTCTATTTTTATTGACTGATTGAGAATCTATAATTTATGACTGGTTGGGTTTCTAATTATTTAGGTTGCCAGCTCTACACTGGATGCCAGTGCAAAAATCTATGCGGGGCGAGTGGACAACATTCACACTGAGACGTACAAGGTGCTGAGTGGCCTGGGTTCAAGTAAACCTCGAGCATCTACACAAGATGGTTAGTACTGATCACTCATTCTGGCATTCTGTTGTTTCGCTTTCATACTACAAGGCATGATGGAAAACATTTTGTGAGTTTAAGTGTAACAGATCTTCTGCTCTGAATCTGAACATACCTGAATGGTAGAATTTAGAGTTTCACAGTATACTAAAACTCTGTTAATCTTCTATCGGTCATCACGAGGTTTGACAGCATGCATTACAGCTGTACTTTTTTTTCTTCAAATACAGTAGTAAATTTTTCCTTGGCATGTTTTTTAGGATTGCCGTGAATTTGTTCGATCAGAGTACTTTTTAAAAATTGTTGCTATGTTACAAATTGTATGTCTTGCATATTGCAGAAGGTGGACAGGATGGTCCTGATGAGGAAGGAGAAGGAGGAAAAGAGGAAGAACATAAGAAGAAGAGAAAGGTATTACAGTGAATCTTACTATTATATTGGCCGGAAATAAAACTGGCGTAAACCATTATTAGGCAGCATAATTACGTACCACCGACACTTTGCGTTAAGACTGTGTTTTTTGAGCAACTATATGTTTTGGTCAGTTTGATCAAAAAGAAAGGTGTATTTGTAATCTGTTTACAGTTGTTCACTGCTGTAGTTCTAACATCAGATATGATGATTAATTTCTAGCGATTCTAACAATTTTGCTCTTCTGTTTTCTTTTTCTAGACAAAGAGCAAAATCATCAAAACAAACCTGAAGACGATCAGTGTTAACAAGTTTGATTTGGAATTTGACGTAAGTTCATTTACAGTTTGTTGTCTTGTGGAACAGTAAATAATGTGCATTGTTACACATAAAACATGATTATACCAGGTTAGTGACATGTCTTAGAAAGTGAATCATAATGAATGTTGCAGTTATAAAGACAAATATTTGAACACTCATCTCACAAATGTTCAGATTAAATAATATTTCTAGGGAATACGGATATTTTTAGTACTAGTTTGAAAATGAAATACAAGTCATTTTTATTTCTTAATTTTTTTATTTGGCAGGCATACTGAGGACTTTGCTTACACATACAGCAAAATTTATGCATTCCTTTGACCACACACATTTTTGCCACCATTGATTCATTATCCTGTGAAACACAGGGATGCAAACCTGATAGTACTAATATGACATCTGCATATTTTTTTCATTAAAATTTCCAGGTGGACCCTATGTTTCAAATTATGTCGGCCATGTTTGATGAGGGTGGTGCCAGTGGTTTGCTGCTGAATCATCTACGTTGTTATGATGACGAACAACTGCTTGTCCTGGACTCCAGTGCTGTTGTTCCAGTAGTGGAAGAAATAGACGCTGATGCTGCTTCCCAGTCAAAACCCAAACCTGCTTCTGTTGACTTGGAAGATGTGAGAGGTAAAAGAGGTCTCGAGCATACATTTATTGAAGGAAATTTTCTTTTCTTTTGTTTCTTACTTTATTTGCTGCCGGTGCTTCTTCTACAGATTCTGGTCAGATTTGCCTACCGTAACAATTTGTTCGCCGTTTTCGTATGTAATTTAGCCTTGGGGTATGGTCATCTGGTTAGCCCGGGAAAAAACTGAATTTTTCTAAAATGTTTTTTGTTTTAAATTTTGATTGATGCGCAATGTAATTACTTCCCGTACTGAGGTCGAGCATGCACACATATTGTAAATTCGTCACTTTTGTGTTCCGGTTTCTTCCATTCTGCTCAGTGCTGTGTACTAGCGCGAAAAATTAACAGAAACCATGACGCAGGCCGTTCTCCAGATCCGAATAATGATCAGACGTCTTCTATAGCACCTCATCTCCCTGCTTTGTATTCTTCGTTGTAGGTCTGCTGTAAGGATCCATGTTTCGCAAAAGTGTAGAAAGATGGAGATGACAAAGGAGCACAGCGATCTTACCTTGGAGTATAGATTGATGGTCCTGTCTTTCCAAATGGGCTTCAATCTTGTCAGGGCAGCAGTTGTTTGTGCGATCCTGGAGAGGACTTCCTGTCGGGACCCATCGTCTGATACAATGCCTCCTAAATATTTGAAGCTATGCATTGTGTTGAGGGCTTGGCCTTGGACTTTGATGTCCGTGAAGATGCCATTGGTGTTGTTGGTCATCATTTTGGTCTCTTCTCTGCACTTATTTCCATTCCAAAGGCTCTGGAGGTAGTGTCAAGCCTGTGTACCAGCTGTTCAAGTTCTTTTTCCTCTCCAGCCAAGCCATCAATGTCACCCGCCAAATGGAGTTTGGAGATTGCTCTACCACCTATGCTAACTGTGCCTTCGTGATCTGCAAGGGCATCTGACATAATGCGCTCCAGGAAGATGTTGAAGCGTGTTGGAAAGAGTAGGCATCCTTGATGCACCCCAATTGTTGTTCTGTACCAGTTCTCAATGGCGTTTTTGTGGAGGACTGCACTAGTAGCCTTTTCATACAGGCTTTTGATGACTTCAATAATTTTAGGGCTGATGTTGTACACTCTCATGGTTGCCCACAGGGCTGCATACAAGACGCGGTCAAACGCTTTATTGAAGTCTACAAATACATGATATAGATGTTGTTGGTGCTCTAGGTACATCTCACAGATTATTCTGAGGTTGAAATGAAAATCTGCTCAGTGGTTCTTTGCCCTACCCTGAATCTCAGCTATGATTTGTTCAGCTTGGCATTTCAACCTGTTGAGTATTATTTTCAGGAGGACTTTGCTGGGATGGCTGATGAGGCTGATGGTGCATTAGTTTTGACACTGCTGAAGGTTATCCTTTTTGGAAAGAGTAATGACAATCGACTGGGACCATGGTATAGGCCACTCCCCACTCTGCCAGGTCTTGTTACATATAATGGTGAGGGCGTCAATCATCGTTTCTCCTCCTGCTTGAAGTAATTTTGTGGGTATTTTGTCCACTCCCGCTGATTTCCCCTTCTTCAGTGATTGCACTGCTGCCTCAACTTCTTCTCGGAGAATTGGGAGAATTTCTTCTTCTCCTCTCTTCTGGGGACATGCTAGAACTGATGGGTCTCCGTTTGGTGTGTGGTTGTAAAGGTCAGAGCAGTACTTTGTCCATCTATCCAAGACTTGTTCTTTTGTAAGGCATATGCCAGACTTGCTTTGGATCGTGGAGACCTTGGACTGTTTAACACTTGTCAGCCTCTTTACAGTCTGGTAGGTATTTTTTTTTTGTTGTTCTTATTCAGGCTGTTCTCTATTTCCTGGCATTGATCTTTATACAATTCTCCTTTGCTGTGCACATTATTGAAGGATGGAATATTGTAAACTATTATAACCTATTCAGTTCTTTCTTATTCTTGCAGATTTACTCAGCAAAATGTGTCTAGAAGAGAAACACATATGCCCTGCACTGATTGACTTCAGACTGACGGGTTGGGATGCAAGTGATATGGTATGTAAAGTTGGGTGGTCTGTTGGTGCTTTGTTTAAAAAAAACTTATAAGCATTCTTGATAAACAAGAGTATCATACCTAACAGTAAGCTAAATATATAGTAATTGTGCTTGTATTTAATTCTATTTTTTGCTTTTGTTTGAATTCCAGAGTTCTGCACTTCCAAAAGGATTGTCTGAGTTTGCTTTTGACCCTCATGGAGAAGTGGAAGCTGCTTCCTCTGTTGACGATGACCTAGCAAGCCTGCCTGGCGACCTTGACCCTGATGATCTGCATAACATTAGCGACGATGAGGATGCAGGTGATGGTATGTAAAACACTATTTTGTTTGATTATTATTCCTTTATTTCCTGCAAAAAATTAACAGAGATATCCAAAGTTATTGTAATTCTAATCTGGTAAAATGTACCTTCGGCAGGTTTTACGATCAGCCTAATTTGATACAGTTATGTTTAGCTCATGTCATTGCAGATGGAGATGGTTGTGATAGCGTCACAAATTCCCTTTGCAACGCTAAAGGCAACTGTCAGACAGCAGAATTCATTCACAACGCCTTCAACGAATTGACGTAAGTAACACAAAGTGTTGTAAAATAAATGTTGAATAAATGATATAATAAGATGTATAGATAAGAATACTCTTAAAGCTATTTCGGTGTCAACTACCACGTTAATTTTTGTCACAGTCAAGGCAGCACAGGCAAGCTGATGCAGATTCTGGCAAATCAACCCTCTGACTACTCTTACTTCAACAAAGTTCTCATGCGTGCGTGGGCTGGGCCCACGCATTGGAAAACTGCTCCCATGTCAAAAGGTTTGTACGTTCTTGTTGGCATTAAATTTGCATTTTGCTGTTGTCTATCAGCTCTAACATGGGGATTCACGGGGGTGAGGGGAAGTGGGGGGTAGGAATGGGATGGGTAGGGGAACAGCTATGAACTGCTTCCCACATTTTTTCTCTGATAAAAGTTTGACATTTTCCTGACAATTTGCTAATTTGCTGCACAGATTCCTGCCTGAGGTCTTTGAGCAAGTCTCACAAGAGCAAGTCAAAGAAAGCTCCTTTTAGCTTGACATACGAGAAAGGTGACTTTGAGAAGAAATTCAAAGCCTCCAAAGCCACAGCACTGACTAAGGCTACCCTGCAGAAATATACAAAAAAGAAGACAACGTTACCTGAAGATTTGCACATGGAGGTTGATCGTCACTTCAAGCTCTTCCACAGGCCAAGTATCATGGTGGGTGATTTTATGCACAGTATAGCGAATCTGCTCTGGGTATGACAGATATCTAGACAACTTGCTATGTCTGATTTTGATTTTTTAAACAGAATCACAGATTCAGGGCACAACTTCATTTATTACTTGATTGTGCTCTTACAAAACAAAAACAAACAAACAAAAAAACGGTTCATTGTCACTTTGTTTAATCATTATCATTCTGGTTACACTTACAGTGACCATTTTGTGCAGTTCTGAGTAATATCATATAAAGTGATTATGGGTTGAAATATTTGTAGCTTGAATTATTTTCAGTTAAAAGAATTAATATGTGCTTAATTGTCCATGTGTTTGTGATATATATGGATTACCCAGGCCTTGTTGTATGAGACTTGTATTTTCAGATCAAGAGGCAGGAGACGGGCACAATTGGTGTGGATGAGGGCATGGCAAATTATGACTATGACAACATCCATGACAGAGAAAACTTCTGTCCAGACTTGGGAGTAAGATTGTTTTCTCTCTCATTTGTGTCTGTTTAAATTATTACCATTTTAAGTTCTAAAACACCACATTTTCATCAATAATTGCGTGACCATTTGGCTGTACGTATTTCTCTCTGTTCAAATTACCCATGGGGAAG
Source organism: Oncomelania hupensis (assembly GCA_036898135.1). Taxonomy (NCBI): domain Eukaryota; kingdom Metazoa; phylum Mollusca; class Gastropoda; order Littorinimorpha; family Pomatiopsidae; genus Oncomelania; species Oncomelania hupensis. Next base: position 95,734,359 of record CM072511.1, on the reverse strand, counting down.
AGAAAAAGTTTACATCTATTTCTTTTTCGTAACTGCAAATTAACTTTCCTCAGCAGTGATGTAACTAATGGATTTGCAATATTAAGGCGCAATTTGTAATAATGATATCGTTTGTGTTTGTGCTGCTGTCTGCAATTTTCAATCGGGGGTAATTTTGCTGCCGTGTGTTTCAAATAAATTTGAATTTTATTGTTGTTTGATTTGTTTGGCAGGCAGAAAGGTTTGTTTTAGAAGAAGATCGTTGAATGTACTGCTTTTTTCTGCAGGCAAACAGTGATGATGACGACACCCCAGACATGGGTTTTAACTTTTCCGACGAATCACATGGGTTCAGTGAAGAGTTTCATAGTCAGATGTCCCAGCCCAGTCTCCCTTGCAACGACAGTGGTTTGAATGCTACCAGTCTTACTGGTGATAAACTTCTGTCTCAACCATACAAGGCAAGTGGGCCATTCTTCTTTTGAATGCACGTGTTGTAATCTTTTCTGTGTTCATGTTGTCATCTTTGCTGTGTGTTCATGTGTGTTGTTTATTTTGTAAAAGTCGAACATTACAGAGAGCAATATTTGAAGTGCTGTTTTATGAAATTTTCGGCAGTTATGTTAAAGTTTTGTGACATGATGGGTTGCAGGTAGCGAAGATTGACATCAGCTATGCCAAGACAGCAAAACGTGTAGACGTTCGCAAATTAAAGTTAGCCATGTGGTCTTTGCTTACAACATTGTCACCTGACCAGGTACTGAGCCAGTTTTGTAAGAATTTGCAGATTTATGATTTTTACTTGTTTACATTTTTGTTTTCCAGTAGCATAATTATATTCTGTGATGCTGAATTTGTTGTCAATAATATTAATCTCCAAAGCTTGTAAATTTTCCGTGGTTCAGTGGATTTTCGCTATTGTAAAAAATGTTTCCGCCAAGAACAGTATGGTTTTCCTCTGAACAAAAAAGTTTGACAACGATTTTCTTTCAATGTAAATGTGTTTTGTGCGTTTACTCAAGTCATACAAAAACACGGAACTGCACATGTACGTGTCTGAATCGTAGTCAGTAAAATGGATGCGACATGTTCAGTGTGGCGAGGCAGTTGATGATAAAGGTATGGAAAACACATCCTATCCTATCCTATCCTGTCCCGTAACCCGGAGGTCATAGGGGCACCACAGATGATCGTTTAACCAGCATACTTCATCTTTCTCTGTCCTCAGCAGCCCTGATGGCTGCGCTCAGTGTCAAACCAGTCCATTCTCGAATGTTGTCCTCCCACCTCTTTTTTGGTCTCCCTCTTCTACCTCCTTGCACTGTGTCTTGCAGAATAGTCTTTGCAAGGCCTGATGATCTGGTGACTTCCCAGTTGGGGTGCCGGGGGTTTCAGTATAAATAGTATCCCCACTTTCTGGAAATTTAGTGCTTTAAATTCCCACTGTCGCTGTCTTTCTCATTTGCTCTTTCTCATTCCTGCTCTGTTCTATCAATCTGCTATACTATCATCTTCTTCGCTAGACCAGTCTCCTACCTTTTTTCTTGAAAACTCTTCCGGGACAAGACTCCTTGTTTGTGTATGAGGTCTGTTGGATCAGCTTGGGAATATTGGACGCTTTCTGCCAGGTGGTCACTAGGGCTTCCTATGATGTTATTATTTAGCAATGTAGGCATTTTATATGTATGTGTTTTGTTGATAATTTATAATGATGTTTGTATTCTATTTTGTTTTTGTAAACGGGGGTTCGATAAGTTGGGTGGAAGCCTCAGCCGTCCCCTGCGTGGGATGTCTTTATTGTAAAGTGACTGGCTGGTGGAGGGCATTCAGTTTTCCCACTAGGGTTGTTTCAGCAGATCTTTTATGCGGATTGGGGGTTGTCCGGTCCTGATTTGGCTCGGAAGAGTCCGCTGGACCTAAAGCAACAATTATGTAATGTAATGTAATGATCTGGTGACGTGGCCATACCATCGGAGTTTCCGTTTCTTCACCACTGTGAGCAGGTCATCGTGTTGTCCAATGGCTTGTGTGATGGTCTGTCGGACTTCGTCGTTTGTGATGTGTTGGGTATAGGAAATGCCCAGAAGTCTTATGTAGCACCTCTTCTCCATGCTTTGTATTCTTCGTTGGTCAGCGGCCAGGGCGGAGGAACCTCACGTTACTACAGGTTCAACGACCACATGCTCAGGGCCAAGGCGAGCCACACTGTATTCGTGGATTTCGGCTGTGGCCAACAGCCTGGAGAGGATTGGGCACCGCCAGGTCTTTTTTGCCCAAGACACACTACATGATGATGGAAAACACATGGAGTTGGGAAAAAGAAGTGGGTGATGAACGACTAGGGTAACATTCGGGGAAGATCTCAAGAAATGGAACAGTGTGCCAGTCGAAAATCAAATACAAGCAATGGATAATTTGCTGTCTCGAGCTAAGAAAAGCTAAGCAGTCTCATGCATCTGTGAGGCAAGTGTGCAGCACTCAATCTTCAGCCTGAAGCACAGTCTGTGAAGTCAGTGTGCATCTTTCAACCTTCAATCAGTGTTGCTGAGGCACAATCTGTGAAGCCAGTGTGCTGCACCTAGCATTCAGTCAGTGTTGGTCAAGCACCTCAAAAACCTGTTTAAAGAAATTGCAGTAACAAACAAACCAGTCTCCCTAACTGTAAGCTATGCATCGATAAAGACAGGCTACTTCAAGAGTTCAGCTGGCTGTGTGTAAGCATGCAAGTCTATTATTTTTTTTGGTCATCAAAAATGCATGATTAAAATGCAACAATTTGTATTCACAAGGAGATGGGCATTCCTCTGCACTCTCTACTAGCGCCTAGGCAGACCCTGGACCCTGGCCAATTTCCACTTTTTAAACTCCAGATCATTACAAGCCCTGAATCTCTGATGCCTACTATCAGCTTTCAATATTTTCTCAGTGGTGTTATGGTTCTTGAACTTGTTAACGTTTGAACATTTGTTCTATAGCCTCAGCCTGAAGATGCAGCAGAGGCAAGTCGTATGGGAGCAGAATGGGAGTTCCACTCATTGTTGGAATTGCTACCTAAAAAGCTGTCAGAAACAGCAGCAAGGAACCTCAGTGTCCCCATTGCTTTTGTGTGTCTGCTTCATTTGGCCAATGAAAAGGTGAGTCAGCTTATTTATTAATTCCATTTTAATAAACTTATCAGTTTTATTCCATTAGCAGAAAAGATGCAAGTACCCCGCAGTTATATCTAACAAAATAATGCGTGAGGTCTGCTGGCAGTAATGGTTATCAAATCAGTTCAATTTTAAAAACAGTTTTGAGTAGTTGTTGCAAGCTAATAATAATAATTTTTAAAACAAATCCTAAAAGCCTACTTGAACATTTAACAAAATAGTTTGAATTGTGTTGTTACCTCCCTTCGTTCAAAAGTTTCAGGTAAGTACAATTAATTTTATAGCATACAGTCTGTGTTAGCAGATGGGGGTTGAGGATGATGATTTAAAAAAAAAAAAGTAAAATGGCTTGTTCTGATTTCCTTGCAGTCTTTGAGGATCTTGGACCGCGAAATGTCAGATTTGACCATTACCCAGGACTGAAGAATTTCCCTCATATATTTATCAGTTGGATTTGCTCAGTTCATTTCATTACAGACAACATCACAGTTCCGTTGCTTTCACACTACTACATTATGTTCAGAACAGCATTGAACAGTGAAGTCACCACTTTATATAAAGAGTTATTCATAAAATTAATTCTTTCTATACCGGTTCTTCTCATTTCTTCTCACCCTTCACCATCACCGTTTAGTCCAAAATTATTGGGTAAAAAATGTTTGTATTTATGAAGCTGTTTATGTTGGCATTTAAATTAAAACATTCACTGTGCTTAATAGACACTTAACCTGCTTGCATTGCTAAAAGCATTGCCTAAATTAAAGGAAACAGAAGAATGAATGAAAGAACAGTACAGTGAAAGTGTAAATGTAACTACTGTTTTATTCATGTATTTATGATTTTTTAAAAACACAAGAGAAATAATGCTATAAATTCTAGATAGGAAACTATTTATTTATCATGATGAACATGATTTTCAGTATTAAAAACAAAGCTGTGAAGGGAAAATAACCTGTTATAGGAATTTCATTTAGCTCGTTTCCACTTTTTGAGACTATTTTGTTTTAACTTTGACACTTACTGTAGCTCATTTCCTCTCATCTCATTTTTATCATAGATTTGCAAATCATTTCCATGTATATTAGCCCCTAAACATTTATAACGACTTAGTTGGTTTGGAAAGGTTATGTCCATGCTGTATATAGTCTTGTCATTCTGTTCAGATGAAATATTTTACAGTAACTCTGATTTTAAGATAGGTGAAAACAGCATGAAAAAAAATGTGTGCTTGTTATTTTAATTCATAACTTTTATCTTGTCTTTTTACTGCCTGTCCATTTCTCATTTTCAATCGGAAATGAACTAACTAAAATATGCATGCACATGTTTTTATGGCATTGTTGAGGACAGATAATAAAATTATAAGGAAGCATTCATTTGTGTTGGCTCTATTGTTAGAAGATTGGACACTTTAACTTCCCAGTGAAATTAAATGTTGAAAAGATGAATTTAATTATGTTCATATTTCTGATGTTTTAAGCATGTGTATGTGAAATTTGTCAACATTCTCACACATGCGTACAGCTATACACTGGTATAACGAAACTCGAGAAAATACCAAATATTTACTTCATGAAGTAGTTGACAATAAAAGACTTGTCCATTGCACATTTGCCACACACATTAAACATCTAACAAAACAAATATTAAGCGCACAGGTGACAAAAACATTGAGGCACCAAGGAAACAGAAACAAAGATGGGATGAACAAACCATTCTTGACAACCATTACTACTGTCTAAAAAAATGATGTCATGACCAATCCAAATGTATGCACTTGAAAATCAACAATATTAATCTGTCAACAGTTAAAACACTACAAGAAACAGAAAAAAATGTATGGAAAATATATAAATTATTCCCAAATCACAGAGAAATAACAATCGCCTCATAAATAATATAGTTAGCAGATATTTAGTATGTAGGCCGAACAAGCCCAATTTGATGAAATCAAATTTAAAGTCGTCAGAAATTAGAATAACAGTGTAAACTGACAATATTGATGCTTGCTCTTTGTTCTTTAACAATTCAACAGCTTTTATTTTTCTTACAACTATTTTCTGCTACAGTATGCAGTGTAGAATTTTAGCATAATTCTTGCAAAAAATTAAAATGTAGATGCTGGCTTCAAAACTGATACAGACAGAAGACTTTTTATTCTAAACATGATTTTACTACTTGCTTGTACAAATTAATATTTTCCATTATTCTGGTAATGCAAAATCCCATTTCCTGTTTGAAAAATCAAAATGACTTTGGCAAATTATAGGGCCACGGATTCACGAATGAGTACATTTTTTGCTTTATGTTTTTTCATGAATGGATCTACTTGGGAATTTGCATTTTTGTTACATTAAAAGAAGATAACGGTGGGCCCTGGATGCTCCAGCCATCCACTAAGCTCTTAAAATTTTGGCTTCTCTTTAGAATTTTATAACCCTAACAATGTTTAATATATAGTGTGCAAAATAATGTTCGCTGTGTGTTATGTTGTCTCAAGGCTGGCTGGCTTTGGTGTCAGACCTAAAGCTCATTAAATTGCTTGAAATTAAAAATAAACCATTTGTTGGAAACAGTTTTTTTCTCCTATGTAAGCTGTGTAATGTTACAAAGTAACCCGATAGATTTCTGTAAAAATGGTTTTTAATGCTACAACAGAGAAATGGCATCCTGGTGTGTTATATATATTTGTGGTGATGTTGTTTATACTCCAAGCTATTACAAGCATGTATACAAACGAAATTTATTTAATGATAAAAAAACTATACATTTGAAAGAGGTTCTCAGCTTATTTTTGTAAATGGGGCAACACTCGCCGTGAAGGTTAAAAGAATCTGTCACACTGAATCCTTCAAATTAGGCCACTTTAAGAAGATACCAAATCCTAAAGATAAAGTGTTCACACATTATTTTATTATTTAAAATGTGTAGGGCATATGTTTTAGTTTGGTTCTACATCGGCTGAGAAAAAACAAAAAAAATTCTATAGACTATGCAGGCTGAAGATCTCTTCTGATCCACAACTTTCTTAAAATAATCTTTACTTTCTGGCTAGAATCAAAGGCAAGTAAGTATTTCAATGCATGAAGAAAACCATTACCTTTTGTTAATTTTCTGCAAAGTGATTGTGTTTTACAATATTATAAATGGAGAGTGATAGTCATGTATGCAGGGTGCATCTTCAGGCCATGTAGATTTAAAGCAAGACCAATGCTAAGCAGTCTTACCTTTCATTAAAAACGCTTATAACCGTTGTCAAATGTTCAAGCTACTGGCAGTTCAAAATGACTACAAGCTGTATTTTTCAAAATCTACAGGCACGGGTAGCTTTTATTCACACAGGCATGGATAGCTTTTATGCAACAATCTGAATTGCAAAGCTGTATTATTCTAAGTCTACAGGCATGGATTAGCTTTTGTGCAACAATCTGAATTGCTATAGAAAGAATTTACCAAGTTTTGGCTCATGCATGTAGCATTGTGAGTCTATGAACTTGGCTCTTCCCACCCCCCAAATGAGTCCTAACTAATCCAAAAAGTATTTAACATTTTGTCAGTCTGTCGGTCCACCGTCCGTCCATCAGCCAATGCAAAACTTTAAAGTGGCTAAGTACTTGAGAACCTATTTCATCTATCACAACAAAACTTGGTAGGATGGTATATATCCATAAGACCTCGAAAACGATCAGTGAATGAAGGATTCACTTCAAGGTCTCGGTCAACAATTAATGTTAGTCCAAAAATGAAAATCTTTCACAAAATTTAACATTTCCCCCAAAACTGTGCCACATTGGTTTGACTTGTTAACTTTATGGTGATGCTGAAACCCCGGCCCTTATAATATTCTCGGATATTCACATGATAAGCATATGATGCTTAGTATTAATTGCTACTAGTTAATATTAAAAGGCCCCAATTCAAAAGCTTTATTTACTTTTGGCAAAAATAAGTTTATCCTAAAATTCACCTTGTTTGTTTTTATATTAAACGATGATAAAGTGGGCCTTTGTTGCTCAAACCAACCTCTCAAGTTTGAATATTTAATTTCGGTTCTGACAGGGAGTTATTTCCCCTGTTTCTAACGGTGAAGCGGTGTGACTTTTGACTCTATTTCTGAGCGAACTACGCAGCTGGAAGTGTGCGTTTTTGGTGCCTGGGGTGGGGTACGGTCTATTTTATCAAACTAAAACAGAAAACCTTACGAGCAATTGTTTTTACCAGTATTTTCTCTTACCGGCTTTGGTAGCTGCTATTTTTAGCTCCAGAATGTTGGCTGACTAGCCAATGGCTGTTGCTATTAATAGGAACAAAAATTACGGGATTTGTTCATTTAGAAAAGAAGTATACTTTCGATCCAAACGAGGGGGGTGAGGGGGTAAGCTTACTTTATCTGCGGGACAACACTCATTGTGAATGTTAAAAGAATCTGTTGTGAGGGCGTAGTCAAGGTAAATTCATTTTAAGACACAATAATATGATGCTAAAAACTTCAGCGTTGATCAGCTGAAGAAGACAAAATAATGATAACGACAACTCGAAGTATCAATCAATAAAGTAAAACCAAGTAATATCACATATTATGGTCTTTTGAATAAAAATAAATGATATGTTACAATCTTTTCCATCGCTAAATTTGTTTTCGTTGTCTCCACAAAACGGCTATGGGAATAGAAATATAATGGTAATGCATATATAGAAAAGGCTCTGAATATAAATTTAGTTGTAATATTTGTATTGTTTATATATTATATAACATTTTAATAAGATGGATTTTTTAACATTAAGAATTCCTCTAATAGAGTCATTCACCCACTAACAAAAACCTGCTTCATAAAATGTGAAGCACAAATAAACCACCTTTCAAAAAATGTCCATAGGTAAAGGCCGTTGTTTAAATTTGGACTGCTTCAATTTATCTAGCTTGAACATTAATGGTTAGTAAGCGCTTTATGTTACCGAACTCATGCCTTAAATATTTAAATCAAGTTGTACAGACGTAATAACAAGCAGCGTACTTTGAATAACGGGCGTCAGATAGTCACGGCATATGTCTGCACAAAACTAAAGCAACCGTAAAAATCAACTTTCCTTTATTGATGCATTCTGTGAACTAAAATGTATGAAAGGCTAAAATTTGTGTTTCTTTCCACCCCCACCACTGCTCAACATCACTGCTAGTAAAACTATTGCCTGCATTGTCTACCCTGTCACAAAATGCCAGATTTAGATCGAATAAATTAATTTAAAAAAAAAAAAAAAAGTAACAAGTCACACATATGGACAAATAATTTGGCCGCACTAGCTAAACAAACACAATATTTACATCAAAACACAAAAAAATCAAAAGTGATTGATAGATCAAACAACACTCTACAATACATTAGAATTTCAGAACTGAACTTTGCATTAAAAAAAAAAAAGAACATTGTTATCATTAACTGATTAAGCATTGGGTTGTCCTCTCTATATGACATAGATGTTGAACAAGCTCTAATTAGCATCTACACGAGTCTTCTGTGTTACAAACATTTCAGTGCAGAAATAGAATCAAACAAATTTGTTAAATAACTAAGCCTTATAATACCCTTAAAGTTTGCTTTATTAAACATGCATCTTTTACAAATTACTTTTAACATGGCTGGTTGAAGAAAATTATTGGTCACAGGGTGGTGTTTTTTTTGTTTTGTTGTTTGTTGTGTTTTTAATTTTTAAATTAGCAAGTAAGACCTAGTGTGCTAGGAATTATATAGATATTTAAATTACATGCCCGAGAGATTGTGATAGCCAACGTAGGCTAAACCTATATTAACAATTGATCACAAGTTAACATAAGGACATTCTGTCTAGGACCCCTTGGGGTCATGAGCAATCTTGCCACTGTAGATTGTTCAAACCTATAAAGGGAACAGTGAAAGCCACAGTTGAAAACCTGTCTTTCCTTTATAGGCAAGACGCTTCACTGCGGCAACAGTACCCCCGTTGGAGTGTCGGGGGTTTTCAGTATAAATAGTATCCCCACTTTATGGAAATTTAGTGCTTTAAATTCCCACTGTCGCTGTCTTCCTCATTTACTCTTTCCTATTCTTGCTCTGTCCTTCACTCTGCTATACTATCTTCTTCTTCGCTAGATCAATGACCTACCTTTTTTCTTGAAAACTCTTCCTGGACAAGACTCCTTGTTTGTGTATGAGGTCTGTTGGATCAGCTTGGGAGTGTTGGACGCTTTCTGCCGGGTGGTCACTAGGGCTTCCTATGAATGTACTATTTAGCACTATAGGCATTTTATATGTATGTGTTTGGTTGATGATTTATAATGATGTTTGTATTCTATTTTGTTTTTGTAACCGGGGTGTTCGCGTAGTTGAGGTCAACCCTCAGCCGTCCCCCGCGTGGGATGTCTTTATTGTAAAGTGACTGGCCGGTGGAGGGCATTCAATTTTCCCACTGGGGTTGTTTCAGCAGATCTTTTATGTGGATCGGGGGTTGTCCGGTCCTGATTTGGCTCGGAAGAGTCCGCTGGACCTAAAGCAACAATAAATCAATCAATCAATTCTGTCTAGGTTTTCTTCAACACGTTCCGTCTAGTCCTTCTTCAAGAAGACTTATCCATAAAATACAAATAATTGTAACACAAATAAGCTAATTCAATAAGAATTACCACTTTCTTTACTCACAGTCCTTTTTTGTCTTTCTCATTTCCTCCGCCACCCCATTTTTTCTTTTCTTGTACAATATGACTTCAAAATTGAAATCCCCAACACAGAACTCGTGGGTAGAGATTTTACATAATTATGAGTACATTAGATCAAAACATAATTCTTTACAACATTTACAACAAATGAAAAATCAGAACGATCATTTAAAACAAAATTCAGTTACGCACATAATAAAAGTAGGATATGTAAAAATGCTAAAACAATCTGGCAAATGTAAGGTTGTTCACAATTCCAAGTAGTTTTGATTTCTTTTATATTATGTGACTTTACTGGCAAGAAACCAGGGCATAATTTGATTCATTACTATCAATTCCCTTGGAGAAAAATGTAATGGTCATAAATCTTTGCGGTTCTCACCACTTGATCTTTAGAGTATATATTTATAATTTAAACAACTTTGAGACCATTAACTTGAACAACAAATTGATTCTTGTTTTGACACAGTCAGGTATCTCGACCGAACCTATTACACCGATCTAGGTTGTAAACTAAACGTCAGCTTACGTTTCAAGATGTTTTGAAATAGTAGTTCATAAAACTTATCTCAAATTAATGACACGTTTTAAAGAAAAATTTAAAAAAAATTGTGCTGTAAGCACTTGACATGACACAGAACATAAGATATATAAGACACTGACATATGATATAAATCACTGAATCATCACATTAGGATAGCCTCTTAACACCAAAAGATGTGTTAGCATGTGTAGGCATAAAATTATTATTGTACGTAGCATCACGTATTGCGTAAATAATGCAAATGCAAGTTAAAAATCTCCATCTCCCATAATAAACAATACACAACTAATCCTGTATGCAAGAGACACTATTAATATTAGTGCTAAATATGTTTGATTTACTTCACAGATAATATTTAAAAAATGACCTGAAAAATCACATAATTATACAGAAAAAAATCTATTATTATTATTATACCAAAAAAATCTATCATTATTCATATTATAATAATGAGCTGTCTGATAGTGATAAATGCAAAAATAAATGTAACAAATTTTGCTTATAATAGTTGATAATGGGTAGATTAGCCACAAAATTTTGAGCTTTTTTGAGTTATTTCCTTAACACTGTTGTTTCCCGTTTATGTTTATTATATTTTTTTTAATGCTTACTACAGTAATTCAAGCTAATATGTTGAAAGAACACTGTACAGGCGCCCATGGAAATATTATAGCACTGCAATGAGTTTTGGCTCATGTAACTGAAAAAAAAAAAGACAAAAGAGCAGAATAATTATATAGAGCTCTTTCCAACATCATATATGATTCAATTCGCTAAGAGAGGAAAAAAGGCACTTGATGTACATTGTATATATACATCAGGGTACATACTGAGCTTAACAATGAACGTTGAACTGTAAAATTGTTTCATTATGTAGTTCACAATATATGAGTACTCACTTTTAGTTTGAAATGTATGAAAAACATCAGGCAAAAGTAGATTAACACAAAGGCATTTTAGAATAACATGTTATAGCTAAGACAGATAAGCATACCACATTCAATGAATATTCAAGATACAAAGTATTCTCTATTCATTGTTTTTATTGTCAAGGTGATTATATATGAGCTATATGCAGTTCAGTGTTACAAAATCTTTCTGTCAAATATCAGCCAGGGTACAGCCATCAAAATAAGTCACGATGGTAAAACAATTTGGTAGAAGTCGCAAAACCAGAAAGTGTTTCAACAAAGACAAAATGCAGCTAATATTCTGTAGCTAATCAGTCTTGCAACAAGAAAGAAGAAAAGGAATTCCGACTAAAGAAATTAACCATATATGATGTTTTGTCGTTTTGAGCACAGCAACAATTACTCACAATTAAGGTACTTCAACAAAACGACAATCTACACATCGAAATATTGAAATGAATAATAGACACATTTGACAAAACAGCAACCAACAGTTCAAATAACCTATGACATTCACGCAACAATAATAAAAGAAGAATAAGAACATAAGCAAAAAAGAATGCTTATTTGAAAATTTGAATGCTAGCAGTCCTAAGTTTTATTCCAATAATAAAACAACATTCACAACAACACCTGGGCAATAAAAGCACAATTTTATATTCATCTTTTAAAAAAAAATCCATATACAGTGAACCCTCGCTAATTTGCAGTTTGACATTTGCGGATTCATGACTTAGCGGATTATTATTATATTAAATGACAAAAAATATATTCGGATTTTCTGGAAATGTTATTTTTTATAGAAAAAGTCAGAATACATGTCAAATAAATATACTGTAAATATGGTGTCCCTACTTTGCGGATTTCAGCTATCGTGACCAGTCTGGGAGGGTTTACTGTATATAATACGGCAAATATTTGCAAGATAAATAAACGGGAAAATATATATCCCTAAATAAAAAATGTGTAGTGCTTCTTAGAAGTGTAAACAAATGCAAAATAAAGTTTTGTAACTGAATGCGTTACAGTACTTTTAATACAAGCCTGCCAAATTTATTAGGTCAATTAGTTATGGGTACTTTTTTCAGGACATCTAAAAACAAGGCAGTAAGTCTTACATGTTCAAAACGAAAACATTCCCATTATTAAAAGAACCTTTTTTTTCCCCTGCTTATTGAAAAAACAAAGTAAAACAGTGCTCTCCATCAAACAAGTCAAGTCACAATCCAATTTTACTGAATGCTTGCAACAGTCTCCGATTAAATATCGAATGTGAACCTCTACAAACACGAATCATAACATATGAGCACTAGAAAACAGGAGTAAACAGAAGCTCTCTTAAGTCACCTTTGCAGCACCATCATCACCACACCAAAACCCCACCTTAAACCCACATCTGATGTCATGTTGCAAAAATTATTTTTAAAAAGAAACAACGAAAAACATAAGTTTTAATTCACACTAAGAAATGACTTTGCTTAGTTACATACATTTTTTGCGTCTAGTCTAATTGCGAAAAATTTGAATCTAAACTTTGTGTCCCACTGTTCAATAGGTCGCCTGTTATAGCACTAAATGACTGATCTCCCTTAGAATATAGAAGCACAGGTGCCCAACAGATTAATGCAGTGGCGAGTGATGAAAATTATCCGAGGTGTTGAGAATTAACTAAGCAGGCCAGAGTTTTTTGTGCCTAGTCAATGTATTGCTAGCAAGGCGTCTTGACTGTATCAATGAGACCTTAGCTAGGCTCGCAAGGTGATATTATCATGGAATCAAATGTCTTTTTAAGCCGCTTACAGGTGCATATTTTCACTTCCATAAAGAGGATTTTAAAAAATCTATGATCATATACTATGTAGTGCAAAAGTATGAAAAAAAGAATGACCTCAGACTCACTTCAAATTAAGAAAACGGTGCATTCCTCCTCTCCCTACCCCCCCCCCCCCCCTTCTCCTAAAATACAACAACAAAATAAAGAATTTCAAAAAAATCTTGCAAAGCAGAATAAAACTGACATAACCGCAGAGTTTGCAAGCATCTGTAGCAACCTGCAAGAATACATTTTGAGATCATGGCTTGTCCTGACACAGGCTGAAATAGTGTTTAAGGGAGGATGGTATTTTGAAAAAAAAAATATTGGTCTCATTCTGATGGAATAGGAGAGTGACAATTGGAAAAATAAACACATATCATTTTATCTTGTTATGAAGGACCAGGAACACAACTAATTAACAACAAAAGGTCATTGAGATAATTCACACTGAAATCTTCTTAACCATGAGATTTCATCGTACTTACCTTTACATATTATTTTCTACATTCTGTAACTACAGCAGCTGTAAAATAACATATGATGCATATTCAAACAGATACGTTCTTCGTAGTGTGACTGCTTGACACTATGCTGTTTACATAACCTTTTTCCCATGCCATAGGTATAGTATAACAATTATCCATGCAGTAAAACAAGATAAAAACTAAGGTTTAAACACGTTTTTTTCTGTCTTAAACAGTTTATGATTATAGTTTTACTCTGTTAAAATGAACTTTTCCCATTGTCTTTTGCTTCTCTTTCCACTGGTCAGCAAAATAAAACAACAATCCTCATCGGAAACAATGAAATGCATGTGATGAACAAAAAGCATCTATATACAGCAAATATTGACTACATGGGACAAATGGGTACAGTGGAGTGTATGTCATTTGTACAAAAATAAAGACTAGAAATAAAGCATAAACAACCATAAATACTGAGCAAATTATGCATCCCATGGAATAGCTTGGTTTGCCAGTTTGTTTATATTTGTCGATAATTTAATTATTATGTAAAGATATGTTTTGACAAGTTTAGTTGAGCAACTTGAAGGATCAATACAAGCAAAAATGTAACCATATTCAACAGTTTAAATGTTGTTGTTTTTTTTTGTGTTTTTTGTGTTGTTTTTTTTTGTATAATATATTACAAAATAATGTCGTCTGGCAACAAATGTTCAAAGAACATGATTATTATAGCCCTGTAAAGTCATTCAATCAGCATGACTATATTCGCATTACACAATGCTGAACACTTTCATAATCGTCAATTGCTTCCCCTGGATGGAATACACTTTTTTTTTTTTTAAAACAAAGTTAGTTATTCATTGCTTTCAGGGTCCAGCGGACTGCAAAGAGCCGAATCAGAACCACAAAATCAAGATCACAACTTCGCTGAAAGAGGACTCACCCCTGATCCACATAAAAGATCTGCCGAAACAAACCTAGTGGTAACACTGAAGGCACTCCACCAGCCGGTCGCTTTACAATAAAGACATCCCACGCAGGGAACGCCGAGGTTATACTCTAATTTATCGAACCCCCGTTTACAAAAACAAAATAGATTATAAACATCATTATAAAATATCAACAAAACATATACATATAAAATGCCTACATTGCCAAATAATAACATCATAGGAAGCTCCAGTGACCATTTGGCAGAAAGAGTCCAATATTCCTAAGCTGATCCAACAGACCTTGCACACAAATGAGTAGTTTTGTCCCGGAAGAGTTTTCAAGAGAAAAGGTACGTGACTGGTCTAGCAAAGAAAAAGATAGTATAAATGTAGTAGATTGATAGAACAGAGTAGGAATGAGAAAGAACAAAGGAGAAAAACAATGACAGTGGGAATTTAAAGCACTAAATTTCCAGAAAATGGGGATACTATTGTAACTAAAAACGGGGGTTTTAAAAACAAAGAAAATGATTATAACAACATAGACATTAATACACACAGAACTTTTGGCTTTGATTTTAAGCTGGAAAAAGAATGTAAGGATAATGAGGACAGGTAATTCTGGGAGACAACAATGGCCAACACAAAAACTGTATTTACCCTATCTCCAAGTACAATTTGCTGATCTCGACACAACACCGAATCACAAATGAATGTTACAAATAACGAAACCAAAGGTATCGTGAATTTATCTTTTCTTTTCAAAGTAAATTCTATAAAATAATGTCTTGTTGATAATTAAATAAAATAGAAGAAGAAATGATCAAACTTCAAACTGCATAAATGAAGCAAAAAACGAAACAAACGACCAACTCAAAAACAAATGCAACCTCACAAGACAGTACAAATACACAGGATGAGTTAGGCAAATGGCTACAGGTACAAACAAATACATATTCATACATATTCACTCAGTATAAAAAGGTACAATAGAAACACTTCTGTGTAGCATATTCAGGTGTGAATGCATGATA
This sequence comes from Oncomelania hupensis, assembly GCA_036898135.1. Taxonomy (NCBI): domain Eukaryota; kingdom Metazoa; phylum Mollusca; class Gastropoda; order Littorinimorpha; family Pomatiopsidae; genus Oncomelania; species Oncomelania hupensis. Next base: position 95,718,836 of record CM072511.1, on the reverse strand, counting down.
TCACAGCTTAACAACAACACAACTGAAAGGTGTACCACCAACAGAATGTTGAATAACATTCAAAAACAAATCTACAAACATATTTATTCCAAAACTGTTCAATGTGTGCACATGCACAATAATAATACTACTACATAGATTACAAATGATCGATATAAAACCATGGCCCCAAACCCACAGTAAAGCCTACCAAAAATAGGCCCATTACTAAGTTTGCAAACCTCTTTATAACTTTTAAGCGATATGAAAATAAAAATAAAATAGATTTTAAAAAATAAACAGCAGAAACAAGTAAATAAATAGGAGAAAAATACATTCCAGTGTATTTATTTTATTTATTTAATTTAGCGTCTATTCACATCTGTGATATTAGACAAATTTCAGTGTATCAACTAATTAAAAATACATATTTTACATACATATTTACCATTCTTAATTTTCTGTGCAAAATGTCAGTAAGAGTGTGTACTCTTATACAACTTATAAGCAACAGTAGGCTAAAGGGGCATTGAGGTGATTATTCCGGCAGTCTGCACCAATTGTGCTGCGTGTATGGCAACATAAAAAAACAACAACCAAGTAGTATAACCTTTTTACAACAGTTTCAACAAAAATATTCTTAAAGATTAAAAACAGATTAGTTCAATCACTTTAATAAATAAAAATAATAAATGTAAAGATCATTAAGGCTGTCTCTTTTTCTTATGATTCAATTATTATCAAAATAAAACGAAAATAAAAAAGAGCTTTCAGTATGTGGTGGTGTGACAGAAAATAACTGCTTGATAAATAATCATTTTATCTGGATCTGGAATAATACGTCACAGGAGCCTTGTTGGCTATCATCGTGACGGATTGGCGAGAGTCATTATGATCTTGACTATTACATGTATGCATTATGATCATTATGATCTTGACTATTACATGTATGCATTACCTCTAGAGTGTATCAATGAATTACTTTAGAGTGTATCAATGAATTACTTTAACTGCAATTAAAAAAAAAGAATAAAGAAGATGAAAGACTAATTTACATGTATGTTCTGCGACTGGAGAATTAGAAGGAGTTCAAGAGAAAAATATGCTTTGCATAAATCCTTGTAGTTTGAGATTGTATGGACTTTTGTGACATCTGTTTTGCATGATATACATGAACATGTGTTAATGGTCAATATAAATTAGTTTATGGTATCTCCAGGATAGCACAAGCAACTGCTTCCCTGACAAGGTTGAAGCCCATTTCAATTGGAAAGACAGGACCATCAGTCTACACTCCAAAGTAAGGTTGCCGAGCTCCCTTGTCATCTCCATATTCCTATACTCTTGCAAAACATGGACCCTCACAGCATACCTACAATGAAAAATACAAAGCATGGAGATGACGTGCTACAGAAGACTGCATTTCCTATACCCAGCACATGACAAGTCCGGCAGGCTATCATACAAGCCAATGGACAACACGATGAAATGCTAACTGTGGTGACGAAACGGATACTCCGAGTCTGATGGTATGGCCATTCACTAAAAATTCGCAAGTCTTGCAAAGACCATCCTGCAAGGCATGGTGTAAGGAGGCACAAGAAGAAGGAGACAGAAAAAGAGGTGGGAAGACAACATTCGAGAATGGACTGGCTTGATACTGAGTGAAGCCATGAGAACTGCTGAAGACAGGGAAAGATGGAATATGCTGATTAAACGATCATCTGTGGTGCTTCAACAATTTTCGAGTTAGTGGATAGGATAGGATAGGATAGCACTGTTTTGCACCATATAAATGAATATTTGTTAAAGGTCAATATAAATTAGTTTATGGTAGGATAAAGTAAACATGATTTGCTTCATGTTGCATGATTTGTTCATAGTTGGATAAAATAAACAATGAGGTTTTTCATTATTTTCAGGGAATAATTTTTTACCAGTCTTCAACATTGACTTGATTTATTTTATTGTGTATTCTGCATTTTCCTTGTGATTCTTTGAGGAGAGGATGTACTGACGTTGTTTTCCTGAACAGGTGATTTTTAATTAAACAGATTTTCGTACAGTTTATTAAAATTCGACATTAGCTATACAAAAATAAAATGCAAATAATCAGGTATCTCTCAAAGAGATCTAAACATTTCATTGCATTAATGAAGCATTTAAATGGAAAATATCAATGTTAATTCCGGCTAAATCAGTGCTCAGAGCGAACAAAGCATACAATGTTAATTCCGGCTAAATCAGTGCTCAGAGCGAACAAAGCATAGCTCAGTTGTCTGGGAGTCAGATTATGCACCCAACGGCTGCAAATGGGTGCCTCATGAGCTTGAGTTAGATCCTCTATTGGCCAGCGCCATGTTGAGCTAGCTAGGAAAGGACTTTATAAGAACAATATGAGACATAACATTTCGCAGCATGACAAAAGATAATTAGTAAATAGACTGTTATTGCAAAATAATTTAAACTTTAATATTTGCTCAGAAAACAAAAAAAAAACGAACATATTGAAACAAAGGGTCACATCTTGCAGCATGACAAAAACAATTACCAAATAGACTGTGATTACCATATATCCGCTTCGAGAACAACAATATTTTTGTGATCATAATTATGGTAACCGGACTTGACATGGCAGATATAAAAGAAGAATCAGGTGACTCAGAAATCCAATACCATTGCCAATAAAAATGTGTCCCAAATGGGTCTAGCCTGAAATATTTAACTCCTTACAAAAGTTCAAGTGTGATAATTATATTTCCACATCAAAAGAAATCACTTACTCTTCGGTAACTAATTAACTTACACTTTATGAACTACTTAATTTAAATGTCATCAATAATAAATTGTGGGTTTCAGTCATGTGATACCCAGGAATCTGGCATGGCAGCGTAGCTAAGTATGCTGAGTCACCACTCTACACTAGTAGTTACACATTGTACTCGCTTAGACCCTGTATGACCCACTGTCTGAGTCTGACAATGTTCTTCCATTGCGTCTTTTGAGTTCTCTGGCAGGTATTGAAACATGACAAACAATTGCAAAAAGCATAGGAAGTGTATTGAACCCGACTGAAACAGTTTAGCACTAGCCACCTGACGTAATAGTATTGTTATGAAAGTATTCCGCTACACCACGTGAAAACCATGAATTTTCTATGATAACAGTTTCAGATTGGGATCATAAAGTCAGAAAATGTCAACATGATTTTGTGTATGTATACAAATTTGAATTAGGCACAGCAAGTTTGACAAATATTCAACTATGTATAATTTAATTTATTAGCATGTGCTGTTTCATTCAAGTAGCTTCACAGTGGAAAAAAGTGTGCATAAGACATGAACACAAGAAAAATCAGCTTTATATTTCTATATTTGTAACTGATTTCAATATAAAATATTTGAATTTAAAAACAAACAAACACACACACACACACACACACACACACACACACACCCACCCACCCACACACACAGCAATAATATGCTACACAGTCAGACTAACCAATTCTGTTACTTGTGTGCAAAAAAACATCAGCAAGATTTCACAAGGACAATGTTTTGCGGGCTGTGAGTTAAATAAAGTTAGTTATTCATTGCTTACAGGGTCCAGCGGACTGCAAAGAGCTAAATCAGGACAACAAAATCAAGACCACAACTTGGCTGAAAGAGGGCTCACCCCTGATCCGCATAAAAGATCTGCGGAAACAACCCCAGTGGTAACACTAAAGGCACCCCACCAGCCGGTCACTCTACAATAAAGGCATTCCATGCAGGGGACACTGAGGCTATACTCTAATTTATTGAACCTCCGCTTACGAAAACAAAATAGTATACAAACATCATTATAAAACATCAACAAAACACATATCAATGCCTATATTGCTAAATAATAATATAATAGGAAGCCCTAGTGACCATTTGGCAGAAAGCGTCCAATATTCCCAAGCTGATACAACAGACCTCACACACAAACGAGGAGTTTTATTCCGGTAGAGTTTTCAAGAAAAAAGGTAGGTGACTGGTCTAGCGAAGAAGAAGATAATATAGCAGATTACATAGAACAGAGTAGGAATGAGAAAGAACAAAGGAGAAAGACAGCGACAGTGGGAATTTAAAGCACTAAATTTCCAGAAAGTGGGGATACTATTTATACAGAAATCCCCAGAACCCACGCGAGGAGAGTATATTTATAAACCAAGATGGCATGCCATTAAAATGTATTTCCAGACATTCACACACATAGCTGAAATATATGCATTTTCGAAAGTTTTAATTTTCTTAGCGGTGTTGTGATTCAGGTTTATTCAACGAAGCAAAACAAAAGCTGGCAATGATAGGCTACAGAGGCCACAATTTGAAATATCTGCATGCAAAAAAATAATCAAAATCGGCTCAGCCAATGTTTAGATACAGCACAAAACACTGAAGCACAATGATCTTGACCTTAAAGTACAAATACCAATGACCTTACATGATTAACAATAATTAAAATATCCGCAAAGTAAAACTGATGAATTTCAGTTCAGTTATTGTTGAGGCATTAAGTTAAACAAAAAGTTAAACTGCCGACGGAGGGACTGCTACTGAAGGACGGCCCATGATCAGAAATACCTGAATACCAAAATTAAACAAAATTGCTTCAGCTGTTTTTGAGATACTGAGCAAAACGTGTTTAGCAACAAAATGACGTCTCCAGTTATCTTGACCTTTGCGATAAACAGAGGTGCCTACCCCCCAGTCTGACCATTTGGCTGCATGAAAAATGTGTATGTTGTGTTATGTCAGATTTCGCGCAACTCGCAACATTTGATCAAAGAATTATTGTCATGAAAACTGCCACATTCAAAAAACATTAATTCATACTAATTTCAGCTCACCATTTTAATCCTCATGAAACAAAATAATATAGAATGCAACAAGTTATGGTCACAAATGCACACTAATATATTACTTTTTGTGTTGTAATTTACTCCATAACCACCAAAAAGATCTTCATATTGTCAAACAATTAATTAATATGAATTATGAATATATAAAAATGCATCATTATTTTTGTATATTCTGCTGAAACTGGCAAAATTTTTTGTTTTCTGAGCATACTACATGTAGAGTGTTCTGCATTTTCTTGTGTAAATACAGTTCCTTTTTATGCACTTTTTTAGACACCTGAGCCACTTTTGGGAAAAACGCGTTTTATTTTTATGTGAGGGTTACCCGGCCACTTTGAACAATTTAATATTGGCCAATTTTAACAATTGAAATTTTTTTTAAAATCTTCTAATTCTAAAGGTTTGCACTATATAATAAAAACAAAATAAAACATCCTGAACCAAAATAAATTTTTTGTTCATAATACCTAATCTAAGTGTTGCTGAATGTCGTATGAACCGTTGTGAGCAATGCTGAACTCTTTGTTGCACGTGTTGCAGTGAGCATAATGAACCCCTTTCAAAGATTCGATTATTCCTCGAAAATGTTCACGGTATTCGCATAAGAAATGTTGTCGCGCTTTTTGCTTACTTGCAACCTTACCCCGCTTTTCTTCAGACTCGCTCTCATCGTCACTCTCGAGTAAACACTTTCGCTACACCATGTTTAGCAGAATGTTTGGCGGATACAAAGTCTCACACCACCTCTCACGCTTGAGATTTCACTTTTGCGCATGCACTCTAGGGTCAGCAAGTAAAGAAAATAGCAGATTGGAACATAATAAAATAAGTGCGAACAAAAAATTTTTTTGGGGGGTACAGGACGAAATTTCGTATTTTTAAGTAATTGCTCGAATTGTCGTATTTTATGTAGAAAATTCGTAAAAATACGCGCTCGTGCGTATGGTAGGCACCTCTGGGTAAAGCAAATATGATGGCTCGGGAGGCAGACCACTAACCTAGGTAATGTTCCTATGAAGTTTGGTCAAAATCTGTTCAGTGGTTCTTGATGATTCCCCACCCCTCCCCCCTCTCCCACTCCCAACTATTTCAAAATATTTCCAGGTAAGTCTGGAAAAAACAAAAAAAACAATTATAACCAGCATATGCGATATAATATTTTTCAAAGAGGGATCTGGCAAAATTGGCCACAGTTCTACTAATCAATTACTGCAGTCAAATTCCAGAAATTGCACTGCATTGTTCGTCTATATACCTTCAAGAGTCTAACAAGAACAGCTTACAGAAAAAAAACTACCATCTTGAACAGCATGATTTGTAACCGATTTCCAATATGAACCAAAGAGGAACATTTTTCTTATTTTAGTCAACACATCAAGAGCTATATAAGAACAATGAAATAAATAAATATATATAGTTTTGTAATTCAACCATTACTTTTCAACAGACAAAATCATCCTTCTTAGTATGAAAAGTTGTTTGCTTGCTGAGGTTTTAACTGGTTTCAATAAAATCCTAGTTTTGACAAAAATTGCCCGTTTTGCACTCACGAGATCTAGGACCAAGTTAAAGCCGTTTTCATATAAATAAACAATTTTTTTTTTAAAAAAGTTAATAGTAAATTCACTGGATTTACGTCATATTATTCAATAAAACAAAGCTTATTCAACACATATAAATGTCATCTGAAGTGATTCTAACAAGAAAGAAATTGTATCACCCCTTCAGGATAATCAATGACCCAGTTCAACATTTCATTACTTCCGTGTTCTGCAAACTTCCTGCATCACAACCATGAATGCCATCTCACATAGCCCTGCATATAATTAATAGGAACACAAGCAGAAAACTAGGATAACAGATATGCATTTAAGTGGTCAAAGTCATAAACACTAATTCACCATCCTTCAGTGTTGAAATCTGAGTAATCATAAATGTACAAGAATATAGTCTATATACAAATAAACAAATTTATTTTAACCCCTGTCTATTAAATTCAGACTGATGGGCACAAAATATGTGAATACTCAGTAAAAGAAACTGAAGAGGACAAGAATCTGTAATGTATGCTCTTTTTAATCCTTATTATACGCCACTGTGTGATGACCGATGCACTGCTGGAAGAATGCTGCCTTATGCTCTACTACAACATATGTCACACACAAATAAATTTTTTTACTAGAAATCAGTGAATCATTTCTTGATGGATGAATCATTACATTACATTATTAGACTTTCTTTCAGTTACAACAGACATTGCCTTAGTAATGAATAAAATTGAAACAAACAAAAAAAGTCACAAATATTGTTCTTATTACTCGGCCCTGGGTGCTTGCCTGCTAATCTGTAAATTATAAGAATTTGGGCAGAATGAGTTGAGAAGCAATGATAACAAAAGTCAAAGCCAGCTTAAATCAAAGTCACAAGAACATGGATGGATAAGAACTAGAAGAGCTAAGCTCTTTAAGGAACTTGCAATATTCTACATAAAAATGAGTGCCCAGAAAAACGTAAACAAAACGGTGGCATTAAAAAAAAAAGCGAATGCTATATTCATGATGATCTTGACCTCTGGATCCAACTGGACACTCATGTATGATCAAATAAACTATAGCATATGCTGCATTATGCCAAAAAACATGTTTTTTGGAATGATGACCTTCAATGATCTTGACTTTGGGATGACCTTGACCTTATTATGGCCTCTGATGCTCACGTATGATCAAACAACCCAATGCTGATGCATACTATGGATAAAATATAGAGCCATATCCCACTGTAAAGTGACAATTTTAAAAATGTTTTTGCAAGGCCTAAAATGAAATTAACCAGTTTTGTACAAGCAGACAGCAGACCGACAGCGGAAGGACAGACAGATAAATGGATAACACGTTTTTTTTAAATAAATATCATTTTTGGACTATTTACTTACAGATTTGCACAGATTAATTGGAAACATTTTTGGGGGTGTGAGTACAAAGACTCATATTGCGGCATGCATACGAGTAAAAAACAACATATAAATTATAATGTTGTCACTTTACAGCAAGTAAAGACAGCAACAACAAAACATAAACGTACTTAAATCAGTAATAAAACTACTTAAAGATTTCTGGCAAACAATCAAATAGGCCTATTAAAAAAAAATCTTCCGAAACAAACTGCACTATGTGCTGGTGACTTGTTTTCTGATGAGGCTGATCTTCAATTTATGGATAAGGTTATGAGCATTTTTGAACAATTTGCATTTAAATTTTAATATCTGAATTCATTAAAGGACACGGAGGAACAAATTCAACTTTCATCCTGTCTTCAAAACACACCAATTTAAAATATTAACAATGCAGAAAATTTTAAAATGTCACACATTTTGCAATGCACACACACTCACACAATTTCCTCTCGTGGTTAAAAAAACACACAAAACACACAAAACAAAACAAAAAACAAAATCACCTGTAACAATTGATTATTAACACTGCATGTTTTTTGAAAGCAATAGCATCAATATATATTATTCATCCTATCTCTACCCATGTCACATCGAGCTTCACCATGAGTAAAATTTGACAGTACTTGTAAATATACACAGCTTGAATTACAGAAGAAAAATAATGAACACCAAAAGACAAATGCACAATGACTAGAAAGACACAGAAACATCATGAATCCATGATGTATATAGCTGACTAGTTGAACAACATGAAACCCTCCCTCAAAGAGCTGCTGCCATTGGGGTGGTGAGCAAATCCAAATGAAGGTGAGAATGGCGATGATGGTGATGTTGACTTATTCTGCACTTTATGCTGCAGCTTGCGCAACAGCTCTGAAGCTGACGTGTTGACGGCAAAACCCTGTGTGGGGAATAAGCTGAGGTTTGTGGGGTCAAAGGGTGGGAGAGACGAGGCACCTGACACGAGATAAGGCTGGAACCAGGGAGGAAACTCCGCCTCTGTCGAACTGCCAGCTCCTGTGGCTGAAGGCTTGCTGTGGGGTAGGCCGAAGCCCAAGGCACTCAGAGAAGATGAAGAAGGGGGTGGCGGGGACGTAGAGGATGGGGTGACAGCATTAAGTATGAAGTGAGAAGATTCGGGTGAAGCTTCCCTCTTGCTACTACCTGTTCCAAGACCAGTTTGAGAAGAGGAGGAGCAGGAGCTGTCTGAGCTGGCTGTAGAGGTCATGATGTAGGATGTTTTGTGGGTCTGAGTTGTGGATGACATGGTACTGCTGCTGGAGCTACTGCCAGATGCTGCAGAGGAACTGGGTACTGCAGGACCATTTCCAGATCCTGATGATGAGTTTGAGCCATTGCCCCCTTCACGAGGTTTTTTCTGTCGTAACAAGTGTCGTTCCTTCACCTTGTATTCGAGAGTGGAATGAGGGACACCGAAGTAAGACCCTGCTCTGTGCACGCTCATCTCCCCTCTCTGCACAGCACGCACAGCCTCTATCAGAAGCTGGCTGTTGTACTTGCGATACTGACCACGCTTTGGCCTAGTCTTTTTCTCTTTTCCATCACTGTTCTGCTTGCTCCTGCAGCTACTGCCTGTATGACTGCTTCTAGATCGATTCTCATCATTCAGTCCAGATCTATGATTATTGTGGACCCTGCTACGCAAAGAACTACTGTGTTTCAGAGAGTGGGGTGCGCAAGCCACGTCATCTAAAGGCTCACGTTTGATGCGTTTGGAAGCTGGATAAGATAGTTGAGACATTTCTGGTCGACTACAAGAGTGGAAAGTTGACTTGGTGATGCCAAAATCTAATGGGTAGGAAGGGGAGTCAGTCAGGGAATACGCATGACTGTACAAGTCTCCTGCCATGGGGAAGAGTGGTGGGGCTGCATCCATATCGTTGAACTTTATCTTTTCTGAGATCGACTTCACGATAATGTCCTTCAGAGTCTCACCTATGCGACTTGTCTCATACACTTTTCCAAAAGGCCTCGATTCATCATCTGTGCTTTCGCCAGCTTCCTGGGACTGACTGCGGTTGCCTGGCTTGTAGGACGGAACACGGAGATCTTCAAAAGAAGATGGCACTGGGAGGGAGAGGCAGGATGGTGAGAAGGCAGGCAGAAAGGGAAGGAAGTGGGGAAGGGTATCAACAGAAATTGCAGTGCTTTTTTGTTTTCTATCATCAATGCCCATGGGGGAAGGACTGCTGGTTTGACTGTTCATGGCCACATGGTCTCGGTCAATGGCTGACCTGTACAGACCATCAGGCTTAGGGCTGCTGTGACAGCTTTTCAACTCATCACGGAATCGTTGTTCTGCCAGTCGACGAATAAGTGAAGTGAGCAAAGGCAGCTTGGTCTCTGGAAATCGAGGTGGCTTGGAACTCAGTTCGCGGTCCCCTCTTAGGTTATGCATGCGTCGCAAATGTTCCAGCTTGATGGAATACACTTGATCCATCAGTCCCAGGGGTTCATCATCTTCCTCTGTGTAAGCTGACTGAGGAGAGAAGAAATATGGCAACGGGGGAAAGTAGGCAAAGGGCATGGCTGCTGCCTGCATCATGCTGGCAGACATCTTGAGGCTGTTTGTCACCTCCTTCACCATGGCATCATCCCCAGAGTTAGAATCCTCAGGCTCCAGAACGTTTGGCTCATCATTATACTTTTCCATGTCACTGGGACTGCTGGAGTAAGGGGCTTTCTTGTGCAGTGTGCCAAACATGGATGATGTTTTTTGTGGCCCCACTTTGCTCCCAGCTCCTACTAGTTTGTCTGCTATTGCAGCTGCCTCCACATCTTCTTCAGCATAGGCTCGTTTTCCAGTGGTACCACTGGAGCTCTGGCACTCTCTTTTACGACCCCGCCTGAAACATACATTTATTTATACATACAGCAATTTTCCTTGGAAAAGCATAATTATGGAAGCTTATATATATTTACGAATTAAAAATTTAAAATTTTAAAAAAAAAAGGTCTTAACATTTTGAAGTATTTTATGAGTTGTCTAATGATTGTTTCCACAACCAACGCCAACAAAAATATGTATTAACTTCTTGTTAAATTTACGATTTTGAAGTACACAAAAAATGAGTTGAAATATGCATATCACCAAACACAAATAGTTGAACACTCAAAGAAAGTTAAAGGTTAGAAATTTACAAGATTAGAAATTTCATTCCAGCTTTTTTAATAACAGTTACCTCAAAATATGGAGACCCCACTAATAATAAGAATCAGTGCAGTACTCTGCTCATCGTGTAGTTAGTCAGACATAACATCCTTGATCATTCACAATCATAACACACTATTACACAAAATTAATGATTAGGTACGACTAAAATCAAAGGCTATTATTACGATTAGACATGACTGAAACAGGCCAAACATGACGAATTATTACCTCAATTGATCCATTCACAAACACACTATTACTTAAAACTAATAACTCATATACCAGATACTACTGCAAATCATGAACAAACTTGAATGAAATAGGTTAATCGTGAAAGAAGATCATGAATAACTATTATTATTTCTCACCCTTGTAGCCGAGGGACCTTCAGATGCACATTAAGACCTCGATTGCGGTGGGAATGAAGTCTGTGGTGAACAGCATATAGAAAATCATCATCATCATTGGCT